>JARFJB010002375.1:177500-340000 GCA_036346205.1 Vesta saturnalis | reverse complement strand
TTATAATAATAGCGAATGACAACACTTAATGATTTCATTTTGTGTGGTTTTACTTAAACAACTTGAATACATGAAAGCTGTATCTATGTGATTTCGAAGTTCATTATCACCAGATGCAATACGAAACAACAGCAAAGCTCTAAAGTTGTTTTGAGATGCCAATTCATTATAATCTAATTCACTATCAGCACGGTGTCCACGTAAAGCAATATTCTGACCACCACAGGAAAACAGTGTTTACGATTGGTATCAACCTCTTTCGGTTATTTTCAATACTTATTTTTCTTTCAGTGTCCAAAATAATGTCTACAGACTGTTCTGCACGAGTGAAATTTGCACTGTTTGTCGCAGCTAATTTATGATACTCGGTGGATGCATGATTACTAAAAGCTTCAATTACCTTTTTATATTTACTTAAAGGTAACGTCACCAAAGTTCCAATGTTTACCTTATGTTTTGTTCCACTTTCCTTTGGTCCAAAAAGTACACAGGGTTTGCAAAATGCACCACCCAATGCAAACCTGTATTCTAGCCAAGGGTATTCGCCAAACCATTTTTTTTAAACTTCCTCGGTTTCCCACTTCTTATTATTAGCACAGACAACATAGTATATGTTGTCTGTGTTACTAGGGAATTCAAAGGACACTGATGGTATCCATTATTTATTTAAAATCTCATATTTTTCTTTGTCTGTTAATAACTTGCGAACACTGTTACCAATATCATAAGCTATTACAGTTTCAGACTTTCAGTAACAGCACTAACGTTTAGAGCAGTAGTTTCATTACTAGCGAAGTTATTTAGTATATGAGGGCCAATAGGGGTAATCTAGGGAACTTCTAATTCGGTTCGATTGTATGTTAGTGTTGTGTTCATCGTATTTGATGATTCTGTAAGAATAATGTGTTATATTTTAAATGCGCAAAAAAAGTATTAGGTACTATCGCGCTGAAAAAATTCTGAGCAGCTTGTTACTGTAGACACTTCCAAAATTCAAATTTTGTTGCATGTGCCGTCAAACCGATGCACATGTTGCTGTACCAGTATTTTTTTAGCGCGATAGTACATTGAGGTAAAGTGAGTAACGGTGGCAAACAAAAAAGGTAAAATTAAATATAGATTATCGTCGCATATCAAGTGGCTTGTGAAAAAAAACTCAAATTCCTTATCTGAACATTACATAAAAAAAATCAAAACATACATAAAATAAAGTAACAAATTAACAATTATACAAATAATAAAAGCAAATTACTTCTTACCACCAGTTACTATATTATCTCTCCTTTTCTTGAAGAAATGTGATATTTTCTGTTGTTTATTACCTACTTTTACTCGACATCTTTATTTGATTGCGTTTGTCTAGTTAACACGTTGACTGCCAACTACGAGTTATTTCGTAGTTTGCGTTATTGCCTCGGACGCCAACTACGAGATAACTCGTAGTTTTTTACTTGCTATATTTGTACAGCTACGATTAAATTCGTAATATATCAGTGCAAATATGAATAGATGGCCTCAAGGAACAGAACAAAAAATCAAGATTGGCTTACATAAACAGAAAATTTAATAAATGAACTGAAAATATATTCTTACAAAGTTTATATAACATCAACAGTAAAAGTGGACTTGGCTTCCTAGACAAGAATCTTGAAAAATACCGTGGCAGTCAACGTGTTAATTCACAGGACAGTTACAGTTCACACTTTTACTTTAACGCACGTAGACGAAGCACACTGCACAAACCATAAGAATTATAAATGACTAAAAAAAGTAACACATTTACACATGCAAGAACGTTATTTACTTTAAACGAATGCGAAGTGTGTTACTTTACGTTTAACAGGGGTACCGATACTGGGAGTCTATTCTTGAAACCGTTCGTTTAAGCAATGTATACGAATATTTCGAACGCTTCGTAACATATGCGACAGGCTTTAGTACCACAAAGTGTATTCTGAAGCGTATTTGCTAGAGTTTTGTATTTAATGAATGCTTTTGAGGTAGTCATAAGTAAGTTTGTACGAGAACCAATTGTCGACCAATGACAACTTCTATTTCACCACCAAAATCCCAGATGTGCATTAATAGACGGATTAGACTAAAAACAACTAAACAACGGTTATTCATAAATTTCATTATAACAAAACACCCCGTAAGATTCTAATCTTTTTTGAAGGTTGTATGAGTCAAACCAATCGCGTAGCTCTATTACCTGCAAGTATTTTTGTGTTCATTTTTAATTTTCCAATGGACCCGAAAGGTAGTATTAGTGCTAGAAATGGGTGAATTTCAGAAAATCAAAGACAGATGTTTCAATATATCAAGCAGAATCCACAACTAATAAAAAGTAAATTTTCTGCTACATTTACATACAAAAATGCACAATTGTGGAAAAATATTGAAACAGAATTAAATGCAATTCCTGGAGCGAAAAAGGATTGGAAGCAATGGAAAAAGGTAAAGAAATTGATGTTTTTGATTTTTGTATTGTTAAATTTACTGTTTAGACTTGGCAAGATTTCCATTCTAAGACAAAAATAAAAGAGTTCAAAAATAAAGAAACACAATGGTTACTGGAGGAGGCCCACAAATAAAGGATGTATTGACAAATACGGAGGAGGAATTGTTAAGTATAATCTCTTCTGTTGAAATAAATGGTGATGATGTTTTAGAATCAACTGCTGAATTTCATCATGTAAGTTATATATTACTGAGTCTCTTTGAAATTTTAATAGCAAGTAATTCTAGGATTTTCACGATTTAAATAATACAGAAATAATTTTTGTCGATTCGACCGAAGAGCAAACCTGTTTTAACAACTCGGCTATATCAGAAAATTAGGGGGGAGTGACAGAAGTTCTTCAGATAACAGGTACTTTATATACTTAAGTTAGTTCACTTGGTGGGGTGTATAAAACCATTTGTTTTTATAGCGGACGACCTATTGAGAATGAAGTAGTAAACCAAGAAACTGTTAATGTTCATTCAGAGAAGACCAATTCAACAACTAAAAAAAAAAGGTAACATGAAACTACATATGATGAATATGACTAAATTGTTTGATTTTAGGCCAAACGAATTGTTGCATCACAAGGACTAAGCAGCAGCTTAGCAGCACAAGAGCTCAACGACCAAATAAAACAAAAAATACTAATAAAACAAAACTATTATAAAGAAAAACTTGCCATTTTAAAATCTCATACTTAAGCTTTCCACCGCATTGCATCTGCTTTGGAAGCATTATCAAAAAAGTGATAATTCAATCAACTTTTTGAATTCTTAAAATGTAAAAAATTGTTTCATGTAAATAAAATACAATCTAGTTTGTAAGTATGTACTAATAAATTTTACTTAGAACTATGATAAAGTTTTAATTATTAGTGAAATAATTAGCTATAATACGTTGCCGCATATTACGAGCTTCTTGTAATAAAGGGTTTATTCTCCCCACATTTTCTTCAATTTCTAAATTTTCATTATTGATAATAAACCGAAGTCAACTTCTTCATCAGCTTCCATTTCTGATTCTGGCACGTTATCTATAAACATGTTATGCAATACAGCACATGCATTTATAATATTTGAAGCCCTATTAGGGCTGTAATGGAGAACACGGTGCTTCAATAAACATCGAAATCTTATTTTTAACACTCCATTACACCTCTCAATAAAATTTCTTGTTCAGTGGCACCTATTATATGCCTCTTTGGGACCACCAGGAAGAGGATCTTGTTCGAGTGGTGTCAAACAACATGGTTGTAGAGCATACCATGAGTCACCTAATTAAATTTTTTATTAACAAGATACAAAACAAATTAAATTTACCCAAATTCTGCATCACATCTAGAACATTACAATTGTTCCATATAAAAGAGTCATGGCAACTTCCTGGATACCGTGCATTAAGGCTGTTCTAAACTTGTTGAAAACGTCTCTAGTACTACATGTATTTGCATATACGTTTACATCACTATTGACGTAGCACATCTTTACCTAATCTGGCAAAATAACAACTACTAATCCTCTATTGTTGAAACTTGGGATAGTAAAACCAGTTTTGTAACTGTGATTTATTGTTAGTAGATTACTGAGCGTATTGCTTTAGAAATAATTACCCTTTATTTGCATTTTTTTTTGTTACAATTTCGTTCTCAAATTCACAAATTAATAGGTTTCTAAAAAAAAATTTGATGCAATGTTTGGAAAGATCGCAATTTATGATTAATGTAATTAAGAACCAATTTTGAATTCCAATGGATAAAGTTTATTTAGAAATAGAAATTACAATACAATTATCTTAATTGATTTGAACTCCAATGTGAAGTACAAAGATTATAGATAAATTTCTAATGGGCTTTTTTATCTATCAGTCAACTGGAATTAGTGGACTTACAAATAAAGTAGCATCCTTACAACCTTTTCCAATTATTTCCTCTTATTGTTTGTTGTTCTCAACAATACATCTGATCAAATGATTTATATTTTTATAATTCTTATTATAAACGTTTTGGTAATAGCAAGTAAGTAAGGATGTACTTACATTTATATTTGTAAATAAAGTATTCTTTGTACTTACAACACATGAAATAAATAATGATAAAAGTAGGTAAAAATTTCTCTAATTGAGGAAGCAGAATGAATTGGGCATAATTGATTATTAATTAATTACTATCGAATAAAGAAAAAGCTAGTATAATATACAAATAGATACATACATACATAAATAAATTATACAGAATAGATAATAAGTAGTTACAAACATAATAATACAAAAAGGTTGGTAAATATATGGACGATAGTATAGGTACATCTAATATGATTTCAAATTATTTCACTAGATTTTTGCGTTTCTGCTCCTTTTGAAGTCTAGCATCCAAAATATATGAGGGTTCACGTATATCCATATTTCTAATATGTCGCGGATCAACAAGTTCGGGCAGCAAGCAATTGTTATAAAATAGTACGAGTTTCGGCTCCATGTTTGTTTCCCAAAATTTATTTGATTTTCTGATGTATACAGTTTTTAGTGGAAACTGTTTTCCTGTCCACACTGCAAACAAACAACCTTTCCGTCCGGTTACGTGTAATTGGCCCTGAATTTGATAGTACCATTGATTTTTTATGTTGATTTCATAATGATCAGTTGCTTTATTATAATTCCAAAATTTGATTTTTTTTTGTCGGATTGCTTCATTGGGACACATGTTGTATGCTGACGAAGGACATTTAATTTCTACTAACATATTATCACCGACCAAACCGTCTGGAGATGCGTCTAGGTAGAAAAGGTGTTTGTCAACAAATAAGCCACAGGGTTGAATGATGATGTTTTCTTGAATTTCCAGTTGCTTTTTAGCTTCAGCCTCATTGTCACGTCCATGCCGCAAAGACAAAATATTTAATGATTTGCAATTATACAATATATCCTTTACAAGTGCCTTACAAGGAGTATCTGCACGTCTTGTACACACTTTGTAAAATAATGACGCTGTCAACAATTTACGTCTTTCCTCCAACCACTTTCCACTATCAGCTTGTAACAAGGTTTCTATTTGCAAGGCATGTCTTTCTGAATCGATTTTCTTCAGGCCATTCAGAAATTTTTCTTTTTCTAATATGTACACATTGTCAGGCAAATCCGGTTTCTGGCAGTTTTCACCATAATCTAAATCAGGCTTCTCAGATTGAGTTTTTGCCTTGTTCTTATGCTTTTCGCCACCACTTCGAAGTACGCGTCGCCGGCGGTTTAGCATTACGTTTTCCCGTTTTCTTTCAAACGCTATTAATTGATCGGGTGCTACACCACAAATCGTTTTGTGTAGTTCACTTATAGGTTGTTTAGTGTTGAATCTTACAACAGCTGCGGCACACCGCGATTCATAAGAGCCTTTCAACGAGAAATTTATTCGTTTTCCACCTACATGTTTTGCAACGATGCTGTTGAACTGTTCTGCAACGTTGCTATCGACATCAACTATTAAACTACGTGAGTTTAGCCAAACGGATTTCAAATACTGCTGTAGCCGCAAGTATAATTCAGGGCAGTTCTGTATGTCTGCTAAATAATTTTCTTTGTCGTCTTTACGTTTACAGAAATATTCTGCACAATCTTTGTGCTGCCCAAATACATGACAAATACTATTCTGAATGTCCTCTTTCAGTAAGTTTATAGCGTTTTGCTCTGTTAGATTAGTATCTTGTTTTCTGTGTTGAATTGCTGAAATAATTGCAGTACGAAGTCTCATGATGTTTCCTACAATTCATATTGATACATTAGTCACTAACAGCTCAAAAGAATATACATTTCTTACCTAATACAAGTTTCCGGAGCTTCAATGGATACCTTGTATCTTGGGAAACAACACGAAGTTTATTGCAGTAATTCCGTAAAATGTGATTGCGGCATTCAATTTTTTCTACAGTAAGGTTGGCATAAGGTCTGCTTTCGACTATTTTCTTATAAGTGCTGCTATCACCATCCGCAATTAATTTATTGTATTTGATCCCATACATCATTTCGCTGTTTTTGAAACCTTCAACTAATATTTATGCTTCCATTCCAGTTGAAGACCCCTTCCAATTTTTTATAACACTGATAGTCTATTGCTGACTTCTCAGCTGCCTCGGCTCTAGCGCATATTGTACAGTACTTATTTTTTACGCCCAGATACAGTACTTGGCCAAATCGTTTCCCTATAATAACTGCCGCGCCTGAAAGAGCGTTATAATTCGATTTATAGGATCTCTTAGACCAACATCCATCGGCTACCACTGATATCAGTGGAATTCCATTTTCATCTACACTTCCTACTTTCTTGGCATAATCAGCTTCTTTTTCCGCGGCTTCTTTCATTTTTAGTGTCGCTGTTGCCATCCAAGCATCATGAATTTCGTCTGCCTTCTTTGTGTATGTTCTACCAGACATAAATGGTATTTGCAATGTCGCGAAAAATTCTTCACTATTCAAATACCCTATACCAATACTAACTCCTGCAACGACAGCTCCATTATTTACATCTATGGTATTCGGTTTTTTAACACTTGTTAAAAGTTTTAAGTTGACGTTGCACATATTGCAGTGAAAGTAAATGGTCGATTGCAGTCCACAAAAAGTTTCTTTATATTGCGTTAAATTGTTGAACGAGCATCCAAATTGAATACAATGTTGATTGATTGTCCTTATTTGGTCAAGAAAATGTTCAATATCAACAATTCTTCTTCCTTGTAACACTATCTTTGGATAATCTTCGTCCTCCAATATATTTTGGGTGTTTTCCTATAAATAATTTTAATATCAAAATATTCCTCAAATAGTCCGGATGAAGACAGTTTTTAATTTTGTTCGTATGAAAAAATAATGTAAGTAAATTAGTGGTTGGTTACCTCGTTTGTCACATTGTTGCAAAGCGGATTGATTAGCGACTTCTGTTCTTCCATTGCCGTAGTAGCTGAAAAATAAAAATAAAAATTATAATATCTTGTTGTACTTTCACAAGCTGCGTAGGTAAGAATCGAAAAGTGCAACAAAATACGCATACAAATCGCATGATTACAACTAGATCTCGCATAACGAATAATTAAAATAATGCTTACCTCTATTTTTCCATCGATTTATGTTGGAAATATTTCCACGTAATCGTTTCCTGGACGTAACTTTCCTTCGCATTGCATTGGGTTTACCCATAATGACGACAAAAATGAAAAGGAGAGTAAAATTGACAATAAAATCACCAAAATAACACACTCAACACTTGATGTACGCCGATAACGAAGTGTTACAAATCAAAGTAACGCCTTGTATTTATAATCTAAATTTGCAGTCAACATAATGAAATATACATTATTTACACATTTATTTGATTCATGCATTCTTCCTAATTTTTAATTAGGATTTAATTATATATCAATAAAAATAATTCGATAATAACATAAATACCGTCAAAAAGTTCGTGGATATTTTGAATGCGTATGTCGTTTTTAATTTATAATGCGCCATTTATGTTTTGAAAATTACTAGATAATGAATTATTTCAATTTTTATAAATTCTGTTTTTCTACTATTGTTAACTTATTTAAAATTTATTTTTGGGATTGAATAAAAACAGATTAACTACGTTTACTAATGTAGGTATCCCTAATGGGATTGATGACACACCTAATGACTGTGAACAGAAGTAATAGAAAGTAGGTAGAAAGAGATGCACGGCGTTTTAAATATTTTTTTTCTGAAATCGCCCGCCACTGTAACTTTTTTTATTATACCTTAAAATGTTTCTCATGATAATTTCTACAAAAACTCAGAGGGAATTTTTAATAAAAAATTTGTTGCTGTAATTATGGTCAATTTTAGAAAACACAAACTTTATTGTAGGTTCCTGAGGGACCTACTCCAAATACAAAATATTTGGTCGGAGTTTTTCTAGATAATGTATTGACAAACACATATGTAAAAACAAAAATTGAAAAATGTTAATACTTAAAAAGTTATAGTGGCGCGCGTTTACATTACGCGGTATAGAGAAAATGCAAGATACCGTGCAGCCTTAACATTTAAAATTTTTAACTTCCAGTCACATATCTGAAAAACCATTTTAGTTTTGTATACAGTTGCTACACATAAGTACCTATTCGTAAAATATCAAAGGATTATCTAATACTTACAAGCTGAACATTTATAGAATGATATCCTTTTCAGTTAACGCAAATATGCTCTGGATATACTGTATCATCACTTGGTGGAGTTATAGCCACATGTGTGCAATTCAGGCATCCAATGACACCAGGAAAGGCAAACTGCTGATAAAATCTGTAAATAAGTACAAGACATCTATAAGACTTTTAACGCATACTAAACTCGACAATACAAATCTCGATTTCGGATTCGACAACTCGCCGTTATCGCATACGTTTAGAAACGAACGGTTTCGAGAATAGATGTCCTGGACTGTAAACTGTCTAACAACGTAGACCGTAAATTAAAAAATGTAACCGTTAGTAATTTAATGTAATAGCTTAGCTCTAAACAAGGAAGCGGTAAACAAAGGAACATAGGAAGACACAGGAATGGCCGTCACTACTGTAACCTAACTTTATTAAATAAGATAGACAAAATAACTGTAACATAACATAATTAGATTAGATAAACAAAACTACTATAATCTAACAAAAGTAGATTAGATAAACAAAACTACAGTAACCTAAAAAGAAGAAATTGTATGGGCCGGGATTCGAACCCGCACCAACAGCATTGAAGACGACTCCTACCACTACACCACCAGCGCTCTAGTGACATTGAATATTTGAATGTGATATAAAAATACCAACTTATGTAGATAAGGCATGCGCAATTTGTCATCGGCAGCACGGTACTATGTCTTCCTAAGTTCCTTTGTTTACCGCCTTCTCAGCTTTCGCCGAATCGTCGCTAGGCGCGAAAGAATACCATATCATGTATAATGATTCGTGCATTATATAGTAAGTATTTCCGCTCCTGGTGCATATACATTGGCTTATTCCGTGTCGCGTTTGGGCTTTTGGTGGATATTACAATCTATTTACGCATTACGCTTGTTGTTAGTTATAAGAAAATGTATTTTATCGTTTCTGCTGACGGCCACGCGCCGCACCAATTGAATCTGCTGTAATAGTGGTATGTTTTGAAACTGTAAAATATTTTTGATTATCGATTGAGGGGACTAAAGCCTCTTATCCCCCCAAATCCGCTACTGAAGTTGAAATGTAACAGGGGGTTACGCGAAAAGCTGTACTAAATTGGCATCCTCATTCGGTAAAAAAAACGGTTATTTATCAACCTGACAAATCATAGTTACGATCATTTTAACAAATTAATTGGTTCGTTTATGTTGTTTGTATCTTTTTTTTATTTTATTGTTTATCTTGCTATTTTTTTACAATGTTGCAAAGTAAGTTTTACAATTCTCCTATTTGCATTTTTTCTATCTATCTTCTCCCTTTTGTCCCATCTCCCCTTATTAGTTTTCTCATTTTCTACGTTTCCTTCATCCCTTTTCCTCTAATATTTCTTCTACGCTCCAGTCATCCTCCCTTAACTCCCTACACTCTTTTATCATGCCTCATATTTTCCATTCTCCCCGCATAATCTCCACATCCTTTCTTCCTCTTTCCTCCACTACTTGTTTCCCAACTCTTCATTACTGCATCTGAACCTCGCTACCATTTTTTTTCTTTCCTTTCTTCCCTCCCCCTTTTAGATATTCTGGTATCCCTACTCCTTTAATCTTTCTATAATTTATATCGTATTTAGATTATCTTTTCTCATCTCTTTTGCTTTTGTACGTTCCTACCTCTTCTTATTATGTCCTTTCTTACCCTTACCGCATCTTCTCTTAATCTCCCCGCTTCTTCCCTCGCACACCCGTTTCTTTTATAATATTCTTCTCTACTCTCTTGTCCGTATCTCACTCTCCCTTCCTTTATCGCCTTCTAATATGCTTGTAATATTTTACATTCCGTTCTTTCTGTCATTTCTTCCTTATACTTTATTGCTCTTCTTTCCGCATCTACCCTCATTTTTTCTTCCTTCTGATATACCCAGGTGTTTCCTTATTAAGTCCCAATATCCATTTCCAGTAGTCTTGTAGTCCTGTTTGCTCCTTACACCTCCACACTTCTGCTCCATATAACACCGCATTTTTTATGAATTTATCCAGTAGCAGCTTCCTTTTCCGCAAGTTCATTCCAAAGAAACTTTCCTCCACACTTGTCCTATTATTTCCTTTTCTCTCTCTTTCCTTTATAAATGTTACTCATCCTTATTGTCTTATCTGATGGTATATCCCAGGAATTATTTCACCTGCTATACTTCCTCCTCCCTCCATCTCCACTCCTTCCTTTCCTTCTCCCCCCTACCTTTCTTAATACCAGTGTGTTTGTCTCCTTTGTGTTTACTTTCAGTTCCTTTCTTTTCATATATCTTTCCAACGTCTTCATCGCCTCCTTTATTTCCTATTCCTCCTTGGCCACCAACACTATATCGTCTCCGTATGCCAGCGACCACACCTTTTTTCTCTACTTCCTGTTCTCTTAATGTTTCGTCCAGATTCCCCGTATATACCGAGAACAGGCTTGGGCTTAGTGGGCATACCTGTCTCAGTCCCTTCCTTGTGACGAATTCCTCGCTCATCCCACCACTCACTTTCAACCTACTCCTCGTTTCCTTATAAATTTCCCCCATCCTTTCTATCAGTCTGTCATTTATCTTTTTTTTTCTCAAGTATTCCCACAGCCTTTCACTGTTCACTCTGTCGAACGCCGCTTTTAAGTAACGAAAAACGCCACCATATATATATATATATATATATATATATATATATATATATTGTCTATCATGTTCTTCCCTTCCTGAACCCCGCATGTCCATTTGGCAGCAGTTTCTTTCCCTCTATCTCCTGTAGTTTTTTTTCTAGCACTGTCGCATATATTTTATACCTTCTGTTTAATGTCACTCCCCTGTAATTTTTTAGTTCTTTTCTTTTTCCTTTATTGTATACCGGACCTATTACCCCTCTCCATATTTTGTTAATTATTTCCTTCATCCTTTTTGATACCTTTTCCCCTCAATATACCCACTCCTTTCCTTGTATCCCGTTTTCTCCCGCCACTTCACATTTTTCACTTTCAGTATTGCCTCTTTTTACTTCCTCTTCTTTCATTCCCTCTCCTTCTTCGTCTACTTCTTCTCCTGGTCTTTCTTTTCCTTTCTGTCTGTTCTCCCTCCAGCAAATTCCTAAAGTATTTCTCTCATTCCTTTATTTGTATTCCCGTTTGTCTCTATTCTCTTCTTCTCTTTTTTTAAATATTTCCATACATCTTCTTCCGTTTTTATTTCTTTAATCTGTTGTTCTTGTTTCTTTTTGTTTTCCTCCTGTTTAATCTCGCATGTTTTCTTATATTTTCTTACTGCTTGTTTATATTCTTCTTTCTTTGCCTTCACTTTTTTTCCATTGTCTTAGTGTTTTACTTGTCTTCATCTTGTCCGTCTTGCATTCTCTATCCCATCACATCTTCCATATCGTTCTCGCCCCCTTCCACATTTTAAATTTCATTTTCTCCGTTGCTTCCTCCATCTTCTCTCTCACTTCTTCCACACTTTCTTGTACCCCCGCACCTTCCCATACTGTTTTTCTATTTTCTCTTTGTACTTCCTCATGCTCTCCTCTAACCATACTTTCCCCTATTCTCTCTTACTCCCCATTCCATTGTCGTCTCCAGTGGTTGGCGATCCGATTCGACCCTCTCCCCAACTCTAACTGCCTTCACATTTTCACCAGCGTCTTCGTTCATTATAACGTAATCTATTATTAATTCTCCCTTACCTCTTATGCATGTATACCTCCCCTTTCTCTACTCCAATTCATTATTTCCCACTTCCTTTCATAGCACACTTCCAGCAGGTCTTTTCCCTCTTTGTCCTTTGTCGTTCCTGCCCATTCTTTTCGTGTCTTCCCCGATCCTCCCCTATCCTCTTCTATCATCTCTTCTAAGTTTTTCCTTGTCTCTTTCATCTTTCTGCTATATACAGTTATTTTTGTTTTCCTACTCTGTATGTTCCTTTCTACAATTCCTCTTCTCTGTTGCACTTTCTCTTTTTCTTCTTGTCCAGCCATTTTCTTCTTATTCCCTCTATTATTCTCCCCTTTGCCCTCCCTTTTCTGTTATCTCATTCTTTTTCCATTCTTTTTCCTCCATCCACGTCTCTTGTAATCCCACCACGTCCTGCTTCTTGATGAACTCCCAAAATTCTTTGTCTTTGTTCCTTATTCCTGCCACATTCTAGAACAGCATCTTTAGCTCTTTTGTCTCTTCCTTTTCTATTTCCCTGCTTTCTTTTATTTCCCTTTCTTGTTCTTTCCAATTTCGTGTCCTTTCTTTCCCCCTTTCTCCTCCTCTCCTTTTTTAGTTTTTTGCACTTTGGTTTCCTCTTTTCTCTGCTTAACTCCCTCGTTCTCTCATTTCATATATACTTTTCTCCTTTCTCCATTTTTCTGTATCCTACCGATACTTTTTTCCCTGTGTTCTTCTTTCCGCCGCCTTGTTGATTATTTCTCCTTTCTTCCCATGTTAGGCCGTGGTCTATGTATATTCTTGTCTCCCTTAGTTTCCTCTTCTCTGCCATAATTTTTCGCTTCTCCTCCCATCCCTCCATTTCCGCCACCACCATCTCATTCTCTCTCTCTCTCCCTCTTATAAATAATATATATATATATATATATATATATATATATACAGGGTGTCCAGTTTAAGATGAAATGCATGGGGATATTGGAAACCGTTAGAGATACGAAGATGGTTAAATGGAGAAAAAGTTGCGTCATTATATGCCCAAGAAGTAACCATGGTTACATGTCAAAAAATCCCTTCCATTTACTAGACACAGGGTGATAACTGAAAATATGCGTTTTCTAAAAATCGCTATATCTTGTTTCTTGCAAGAGATACATCCACGATTTTTGCAGGATGGGGGTAACAGGTAGCGAGGATTTCAAAATGATTTTGAAAAAATCTAGGCCTACTAGATTTTGAGATAATGCACGCAACTTTCGATTTTCTTATGGACGCCATATTGGATTTTTGCATTTTGAATTCTTCATAAAAATGCTTTTCAACCATATATCATATGTTTATAATCTGCCAATGAGAAAGTGTCAAATTACACAATTAAATTTATATCAAAGCAACCTTGACATATTATGTATTTTAATTAAATGAAAATTAATCTACAAATTAAACTAACTATTGAGAACAGTATTATTGATTATTAACATAAATCATAATAATAAAAGTGACAAAAAACAACAAAAAATAAAATTTATATTATACTGAATTTTACTATTAATTAATCAAATGCTCGAATAAACCTCCATTCTCTTGCAATAATTGAATAGATGGTTGATTGGCAAAGGCCTAGTTTGATATAAATTTAATTGTGTAATTTGACACTTTCTCATTGGCAGATTATAAACATCTGATATATGGTTGAAAAGCATTTTTATGAAGAATTCAAAATGCGAGATGATAAGGAACTCTTGTGATGCAGTGCTAACTCGATGCAGATGGTGTTTGCAGGAGAATGAAGGTTTATTCGAGCATTTGATTAATTAATAGTAAAATTCAGTATAATATTAAATTTTATTTTTGTTGTTTTTTGTCACTTTTATTATTATGATTTATGTTAATAATCAATAATATTGTTCTCAATAGTTAGTTTAATTTGTAGATTAATTTTCATTTAATTAAAATACATAATATGTCAAGGTTGCTTTGATATAAATTTAATTGTGTAATTTGACACTTTCTCATTGGCAGATTATAAACATATGATATATGGTTGAAAAGCATTTTTATGAAGAATTCAAAATGCAAAAATCCAATATGGCGTCCACAAGAAAATCGAAAGTTGCGTGCATTATCTCAAAATCTAGTAGGCCTAGATTTTTTCAAAATCATTTTGAAATTCTCGCTACCTGTTACCCCATCCTGCAAAAATCGTGGATGTATCTCTTGCAAGAAACAAGATATAGCGATTTTTAGAAAACGCATATTTTCAGTTATCACCCTGTGTTTAGTAAATGGAAGGATTTTTGACATGTAACCATGGTTACTTCTTGGGCATATAATGACGCAACTTTTCTCCATTTAACCATCTTCGTATCTCTAACGGTTTCCAATATCCCCGTGCATTTCATCTTAAACTGGACACCCTGTATGTATATATATATATATATATATATATATATATATATATATATATATATATATATATATATATATATATATATATATAACATTCCCTTTTAAATTCCACTCTTAAGTTTAGTTTTTCTTCAATCATGACTTGTAAATCTTTCTCTGGCTCCTTGCTTCTCTACCCCTTTATTACAATATTGTTCTTTTTCCGCCACGTCATTCCCTTTCTTTCATTTCTTCCTTCATTGTCCTGATTTGATTCCTTATTCCCATCATCTCTTTTATTAATTCTTTCACGTCCTCCATTTCTCTGTCTTTATTACCATTTTCTTTATCTCGTTTCTCCCTTCCAGTACTTTCGTTGACTGCTGCACATCTGATGACATTATTATTTTCTTATCCTTGCCAAATATTGTTTTCCTTTCTGCTTCTTCTTCCTCTCTTACTCATTCCTTGTTTATTCCACTTACTTTGTTAACTGTATACATTAAATACTTTAAGTAAATTAAGAAAAATGTCCTTAAGTAAATTTATAATCACTTTGCCTATTTTTAATCAATAATTTCACCAAAAACCCTGTTTAAAACTTGATGTAGATTAACTGCTAAGAATGATAAAAATTATTAGCTGACTCAATCTATGTGATAATTCCATCACAACATAAATTTATTTTAGCAATAAATTGTCTGAATGATCACACTAATTAGCTGACCTGGAGTATTACAAATGATAACTGTCTTAGACGAAGAAAATATAGTACATTATTAACGCTGAATTATTTAAAAGTAAAGACGTAAAATACAACGGTAGGTTAAAAAATTTCAATCGAAGGAAATGTTATTTAGTGAGACCACTGCTCTATGTTGTCAGTTCAGCAACTGATAGCCAACAGCGATACACCATTTGAAGTCTGCTGAGACTACTTCCATTTGTTCATTCTTTAATTATCTGTTACCTCCTTCATTTTGTAATACAATATGTTTAAAACAAAATTTTTATGCAAACATTCTAAATACACTTACCTTATGAAATCAACTTATAAAGGAAATACAAACAAATCAATCATCAGGGTTGCTTATCAGCTATTTTGTCAGTTACCTAGCAAAAAAAAATTGTCCAATAGGTGAAAAATGGTTGACTTTTATTCATGAATTTATTAATAAAAATCAGTAATAACTTATAATGAAATAATCTTTTTTATTGCAATGTATCACTTAAAATTTTTCCCAAAGCTAAAACCTTATACCGATGGACAGTCCTGTACCTATATTAAAATTTTTACCTTTATAAAACATATTAATTACATTGTATTATATAAATAGAAAATAATTATAGATAAAATTAGATCATTAAATACTGCTTTACATGTCTAATAAGCTTAATCTTTTTTAATATATTAAATTGAAATTTTATAAATCTTTTAAAATATGTACAAGAAGAGATTCTATTTTACAATGTCATTCACTATCACTAACTTCTTATAAATTATAAGACCAAATTTTTATAGAGCGCTTGCATCCTATTCCACATATTTATCTAAAATGTCTATATTGTATGGCACTATTTAATGATTTTTATTGATATAAATTACTAAGAGATGTTATTACTATTTACGTACATTTACACAGATATACAATTTTAAATTTACAGTTGATTCTGCCTTTGCTTAATTATACAGAAAAATGTCAATAAGGAATGAATTTTATAAATAATAATATTCCACATATGTTGTAAAATGGAGGCAGTAGGTATAAATGCTATTATTGATTAAAAAAATAAAAAGTAATATTTAGTTAATACAAAATTAATGGAATGGAAAAATAATAATTCATATTTGTTATAGTGTTATTTAACTTTCTGATCGAAGAAAGTCGAATTGACTTAAAAATATGGCTGCTAAAGTGTTAAAAATGGTAAGTATAGTTCTCATTCAGTAGACTAGAAAAACACTGAAATTTATAAATCCCTCAAAAATTCAAAAAAAAAAATATATAGTTTCAATACATGTAAGTACATATTGTATCATTTAAAACTTGCTATCATACTAGTAACACTCTAAGGTGTTGTTGCGTAATTAGATTTAATGTTAATTAAAAAAGTTATTGCATCCCACTTACATTTGTTGAGTATAATTGTTTCGTTGAAGTAATGACAGGAGTATAACATAAATAGTTTTAGAAAGCTTATACTAATATTACATAGAGATTTAGTTACCGACATTACCACAATTTAAAATTTGTAAATAAATCATAAATAAAAAATATAATTTAATTATCAATTGTGAAATTGGTTTCAACGGCACAAATTTATCCACTAAGCTAAACTAGAGAATATTTTTAATTGGTCAAAGTGTAACATAAGTAAGAAATATAATTAAAAAATAAAATTAGGCATAGAATGATCTAACAATGAGTCACATTTCAATATCACAAAATGATGGATGCAATTTTCTACGTGGTTGATACATCAAAAGAGAATCAAAAATATGTTTTGTAATTATCACAAACATGATTATAAATTGGGGTTAACAATTATAATATATTTTAAAAAATACTGAAACTTGAATACATGTTTAGTGAAAACAATTTTGAGCAAGATAATTAAAATTTACACTTTTTTTACAATGTAATACAGTCATTCTTTCTTTGAATAGAATTAGAACCATAATTTTCAAAATCCAAAAACAATAATTCAGAGAAAGAATTTTACTTGTGCTGCATTTACAACAAACAATATAAAGCAAGATAAGAGTAAAACACAGCCCTAGAGAAACATTTTACAAAAATATTACTTTAAATCAATCTCTGGATTTTCAATTCTAAAATGTTTAATTTGTCCATGTTCCACTAAAGGAGTAGGAAAGTCATCATTATCAATTCTAATTCTTATTTTATTACCCTCAGGAAAAGAAGTAGGTGGTGATTTATGTATATCACCATTTTGAGGGCTGGCAATTGGAGTATCTAAAGGAGAGTAAGGTACATATATTCGTAAAACATCTGGACTAGGATTGTGAGGTGTAGCTCTAGGTGTTGAATGTGAGCTTAGAGGTTGCTTTTGGATACTACTTGATTGTACTATTCCTGAACCTACAGAACTAATTGCACCTACAGAATTTTCAGATATATTGCTATGAGTATCGAGGCTATTTTCATGTGCCTGTGAACGGGTAATAGTTGAAAATACTGAAAGGTCTGCAGTAGATGTTACGCTGGTATCGGCTAACGATCGTCGTGAGCCGGTATGTTGGCAGTCTAACAGTGAACTTGCATCATCAATACTAGGATCGAATGAAAATTTGGAGCCTGTAAGTTATTAACATGTTTGTGTAGTATAATTAAGATATTTCTTCTATATTAATAAAGTAAAAATTATAAATTATCATTATAAGCAATAAGTGTGTATATTAAATTAAGTAAGTGTATGGAGATACTATATACATTTTTGCGGGTGCATTAGTTTTTCGATTCCATCTTGCAGGATTAATTGGGATTATTGCATGGGGAAGCATGGATTCGTCTTGCAAATAAGGGTAAAAGGGATTACCAGAATAATCTGAAAACATGCAAATATTAACATGCGTTTTTCATTCCACTATCTAAGCACGTTCTTGTAGATACCTTATTCTGTTCATATGCTGACTGCCGGCAAGACTAGAATAAAGAGATAATTTGGAAAAATCAACTCTTTTTTCTAGAAAACGTATTTAATATTATTTCACCTTAATATATTTTATAAATATTACACGATTCTATTCACAAACCAAGGGCAGTTTGTGCCTCGCTATTACACTAACAGGAAGCTATCAACTATACAATGCAGTCTTTCTTTTCTGTTTTGAATCTTAACATATAATAGGGTTTAGTTCAATGATTGCTTGACAAAAGTTATTTCATTCTCGCTTCATAATATTTCAATATGGGGAGGGGGACTTTTAATTTGGAAAAAAAACATAGAATTGATTTAATTTATAAAAATGTCAATCCAAAAAAAATTATTTTAACTTTCTTGCACCAAAATTTTGCATATATTATACTTAGTTGAAGTTTATTACACATACATTGAAAAGATATAATTAAACCAACAACTCTTAATGTTTTATTGCTTAATTTAAAAAGCATCATAATAACAAATCTATGTTTCAATCCTAATCATCTTCAATTTCTTTAGTGTGTGCAAACGTTAAAAGCAGGTGAGATCAAATATAAAATAGATATTACTTTAATTGTTTCAATTTTTTGTACATTTATATCATTCACTCCACACACTTTTCTTGGATATTTTTATTTTGTTTCATAAATAATAGTAGATAGGTTATTAGGAGTTAAAACAACATTCTGTTGGCTCGGCCAATAATCAAGCATGAGTCAGTCATTTTTAGTCCAAAGACCATATACTGTAAACCTTACAACCATAAAACAGATTAAAAAATAGTACGATACATAATCAATAATTATATCTCGAGACCTATGACTTTGCCGGTTAAAATGTGACAAGCTGTTTTATGCAAAATTTTCCTTGAAAAATGTTTGAGACTTAATAATTCATTATTTTTTATGAAAAGTTAAGTGGAAAGGGTTTATTTGACAATATTAAAAAAAAAGTCACATTTTAAGAGTTAGTCAAGATTATTTCCAGAAGCACTATTGCAGCTCACGTTAAAATTGGAGGGCCTTATCCAGTTATAAATTGCATTCAGCTTTTCTCTTGCCTGTAACGTCACGTAGAAGAAAATAAAATAGAGCGGTGTTATTGGACAGATTTACTATGAGGGAAAGAGTCGATGTTAATATTAGTAAATAAAGGCTATTTAATTTAATATTTTAGTAAGTGATTTATGCAACATTTAAAGAAGGAAAATATCAAATAACCAGGGAATGACTAATTACAGGGACTGCATACACTGGTTTTCATTTAATATTTAACATTTTTGATTTAAGTAGTTAAAACTATTTTTCTTAAATATTAAATGATAACATTTTAAATATTTAATGTGTACACGGTCTTTCCTCATAATTAAACAGCTGTTAGAGACTTTGTTTTTATACAGAAGCTTTTAAGAATCGAGTCAAATTATCAGAATCTGCTATCAGAAAAAAACAAATGATAGACAAATGAGGTTTTTTTAACCAACTATATGTTTTTATAAATGGAACACCCTGCATATTACAGCATACATGAACAGACGTTCAAATTTCCTTTTCTAAAATTATATAGTTTGTCTATTTTGCTTCAGCCATTTTTTAAGTATTTAATGTTGAAAAATTTATTTATGTTGATTAAAAAAATAACATAATTTAAAATAAAAAATAAATTTAATAACGAACATATTTATATTTAAAACTATCTATAAAATTTTTTACAAATGTTCAATATGACCATTATTTGTAATAAATTTTCTATAGTGTTTGTGTAATTTATTAATCGCATTGAGTATAAAATGTGATTTTTCATGATTTAAATTATTTATGCAGTCAAAAAATTTGACTGTTAATTCATCTAATGTTTCACATCAAACTTTATACACTTCATCTTTTTTATTATTTCACATTTTTCTTCTTCAGAATAAACCACGTTTCAAATACTTTAAGGCAGAAATAACCATTTAATTTCGTTTGACAACATACTTTACAGTTGTTTATTTCAACGGATCCATGGCTGTCTCAATTTATTTATGAAAATAGCAAACAGAACTAAATACTTTGATTTGTTCAACATTAAATATTTAAAAAATAGCTAAACCATATATAGGTGTTCCAACGAAAATTTGACCCCCCCAGAAACTCAGAAACCCAGAGTTCTTCAAAATTTAAAAAAAAAACACGTCAAATTTTATTGGGAAGGGGACGAATTTTCCTACAAAATTCATACCCAAAAATGCAACCCCCTGCAGCCCCGCATCAACCCCCAATTTTTTTTAAATAGCGAGTGTGGTCGAGTAACATTATTTGAAAGGTAATTTATTTCTCTACACAATAATGTAATTTTTTTTAAATTTATGAAATAACTTTGAAGATATTTTGGATGCAACTAATTTATTTGTTGAATATCAGTAATAACACAAAAACTTAAAATTCACCAAATTAACGAATTAAATGTTCGAAATGACCTCCGCTGAGCTCCATACAATGATACTATCGTTATCACCCCGCCAAAGGATTCAAAATACAATGTTTTTGTAAGAATACCACTTTTTGCTATGGTAATCTTTTAAATACAAAAAGATAATGAATCCTAATTAGCTTCTTAAGTGCCAATATCAAGTTACATTTGATTTAAGAATTGTCAACTACTGATTAATCAGACAGATTACTGTCAACGCTTACGAAAATGATATATTCTACCGAGGAAAGAATAGAAATCGTTCAGCTATACTAGGGACATGATCAGTGGCAAGAAGGTTTAATACCAACCACCCGGAAAAATTCGTAGGTCACCAATACATTAAGCAATTAATAGATAAGTTTGAAGTCTTCGGTGACGTTCAAAATAAAAAGCACGAAGTAGAACGTCCAGTGCGAAATGAAGCAGTTGAAGTGGCGGTATTGTGCCATTTACAAATGACCCAGGCCGCCAAATCTCTCGCCTTTGGATTTCTTTTTGTGGGGAGATCTAAAATCAAAAATATAAGCCACTCCGCCTGCAGATCTTGCAGAGTTGCCACAGAGAATTGTGACAGAATGCCGATTACTGACACCGGAGGTATTTGCAAATGTAAGAAAAGCCTTTGAAAATAGATTGTACCATTGTATGGAGGTCAGCGGAGGTAATTTCGAACATTTAATTCGTTAATTTGGTGAAATTTTAAGTTTTTGTGTTATTACTGATATGAATTAGTTAAATCCAAAATATATTCAAACTTATTTCATAAATAAAAAAAAATACAATGTTGCGTAGAGAAATAAATTACATTTCAAATCATGTGTCACTCGACCACACTTGCTATTTAAAAAAATTGGGGGTTGATGCGGGGCTGCAGGGGGTTGCATTTTTGGATATGAATTTTGTATGAAAATTCGTCCCCTTCCCAATACAATTTCACGTGTTTTTTTAAATTTTGGAAACTCTTGGTTTCTGAGTTTCTGGGGAGGGGGTCAAATTTTTGTTGGAACAACCTGTATAGACAAACTATATATATTTTTTTGAAAAGGAAATTTTAACGTCTGTTCATGTAAGCAGTAATATACAGGGTGTTCCATTAAAAAGATATATAGTTGGTTAAATAAACCTTATTTGGCTTTCATTTGTTTTTTTCTCAAAACATTCTGATAATTTAACGCGATTCTTAAAACTTTTGTATAAAACTTTTTTGTTATCTATAAAAACGTAGTCTCTAGAAGCTGTTTAATTATGAGAAAAGTCCCTGTACAACCGCCACGTACATACCTTACCGTATAACCTCATTTAACTTACAAATTCTAAATCTTAAATGGTGCATAAACCAGCTTTAAATGCCCGACAGTTGTAATTCAGAATTAATTTTTTTAGTCGTAGTTATCGAAATTCACTAATCATGTCAATTTATGCTTAAAATAAAAATGACTAGCGTTACATAACCTTTTAGCTTAGTATTTCAGACGCAATTGCATAACATGCAACCTATTATGTTGCACTTTTGCGACGTTTGAAGATAAAATTCATCTTTACGCCTACTACACTTATAAAATTAAAAAAAAATTGAAGTTTGGATCCCTAAACACTTTCATTAAAATAAAACACGAATCAGCTGTTAATACGAACTTAGCCGTAATTTATATTGACGACCCTGTAACTGAACGTAAATATGCGCGTATCTTTTCATTACTGTATGTGTTAGATTGTGGTACAGTAAGAAGGTTATCAGATAGTCAGAACAATCAGGACATGTGGGATATTTTGGTTCTGCAATGTGGGGAATTTTTTTGCTTAAGCAACACTTAGTGTTTGGGGTGACCTAAGCAGTTGTAACTTTTTTGTTTTGATTAAAAAATGTTCTTCTCATTAAAACTTGTTTTTAATAATTAAATAAACCTTATATTCGTACCATGTTAGCAGAAGTACGTGGTTCTAGATTTGTTGCGTTAAAATAAAAAGTAAAACAATTTACATTAAAATAAAACAATAAAAAGTTTTGTGTTGTGCAATCATTGTGCAATAGAAGAAACTGGCGAGTGTGAAAGATCTCAACTTGGGAATGGAAAGATTGGTGGATAGTTCAACTTTTCTTGTTTGGAAGTTGCAGGTAAGAGTGCTATTTAAATCAAACGGGTCAATAGACATTGTAGGCGGCACTGAGCAAAAGCCATTTGATCGAACTGATATAAACAAACTAAATGAGTGGAATAAGAATGATAGAAAGGCTCAGAAAGTGATTGTCACAACAATCCACAAAAAATATTTAAATCTGATATTAAACTATGAATCATCACACGAAATGTATGAAAAGATCTGTTCAGTTTTTGAGGGAGAAAAAGAAAACTAGAAAACTTATATAATGAGATTTTTCATATGGATATCAAGAAGGTTAGACATGGCGACATTTGTCGGTAATCTTGAGAATATTGTATTTAAACTAAGGATTAAAACAACCTATTACAGATGAGATGGTCATTTGACGCATATTAGTAGCCCTTCCTGAGTATCTTAAAAAAAGAGGTATTCCATGCGCTTGGGATTCCACAACCAAAGCTAGATTGATCAAGGAAGAGGCTAGGCACAAAGAGGTGAGTAAAAACAATACTTCAGATATTTCCGTAGCATTTAAAAGTACTAAAGAAAACTACAATGCACCAAGAAAAGTAAATTTTTTTGAAAACAAAGGTTGTTACATTTGTAATGGAAATCATTTTGCATGATTTTGTCAAAATAAAAACAGGCCAGGTGTCAAAGAAAGTCATAATACTCAGCAGCAAAAGCCTAGACATGAAAATATGTAGGTACTGTGGAATATGTAAAAAGAAAGGTAGTCATTTTGAGTCAAATTGTTATTTTAGAGAAAAAAATAAAAACAAATCTGATAAAGTGTATTTTAGGCAGTTCAAAAGAATGAAGTGAGTGAGTGTGATTTTGTTGTTGATTCTTGTTGCAACGAACACCTCATGAAGAATGTTGATTTATTTAGCTCCTTTCAAAAGCAAATATCAGGAATAAATGCAGCTAAAAAAGAAGAGAATATGAAGTCATGCGGTAAGGGTGACGTAAATACCAAAAATTTTAAATTAAATAATGCGCTTTATGTCCCTAATTTATAAACAAATCTGTTATCAGCGAGTGAAATAACAAAGAAAGATATGAACGTTCTATTTACGAAAAATACTGTAGAAATAAGAAAAGATGGACATGGTATTATTTTGAAAGGTGAAAAACAAACAAATGATCTGTACACTATTAAATCCAATGAAAGTCAAGTTGCCCTTTTAAGTAATCAGCCAAGTGTCACACCATTGGAATGGCACAAACATATGGGTCATCCCAGTAAAACCTCAATGAAAAGAACTAGTTGATAGAGTATCAGCAAATAAAAAATATTTTGATAACCTGCCAGACGTATGTGATATTTGTGTTCAAGCCAAACAAACCAGACCTCCGTTTAATACTATGCGAGAGAGAGAGAGAGAGCTGATAAGACTCTTGGGAATTTTACATTCTGACGTCATAGGTCCCTTTGAAGTGGAAACCTAGGACTGTAAAAGATATCTGTTGACAATCCAAGACGATTAATCACATTTTGCTGCCGTATTCACTCTTAAAAATAAAAGTGAAACATTCGAATGTTTAAAATCTTGTATAACACAAATTGAAAATGAAAAGTCATTGAAGGTTGCTGTGCTGAGGTGCGATGGAGGAGTCGAGTTCTTGAATGGAGAAATGAAAATGCGGTTCAAGGAGAAAGGAATAAAAATATATTATACAATTCCGCACACACCTCAACTAAATGGTAAAAGTGAAAGATATGGAAGAACTATAGTGAATAAAATGTGAGCTTTACTATTGGAGTCAAAACTAAATAATACTACGTGGGGTGAAAGTGCTTATTTTGCTACGTACATACTTAATCGTAGTTATACAGATGCAGTTTCAGTAACACCAGCTTAAATGTGGTTCCGAAAGCGTCCAAACCTTTCAAACACAAGACAATTTGGAAGTACTGCATACATAAAAACATCTTAAAAAACTTGAAAGCAGAAGTGTTAAAACAAAACTGGTTGGATTTTTGGGAAACGGTTACAGACTTCGGGATCCGGAAAATCATAAAATAGTTGTATCAAGACCCGTTGTATTTGATGAAAAAACTTTGAATGCTGATGTTAGTGAACTTGAAGCATTACAACTGGAAATAAATTTTCTACTTGATGATGGTGAAGAATTAGAAGATGAAGAAAATGTACAAGAAGTTTTACCTGAAAATACAGTAGTATCTGAAAATTCTCAACCTATCAGACAAAGACAACCGCCTATAAAATATAATGATTATATATTAATGCTTACATACACCGATGCAATTACTGGTGATAACAAAGTCAAATGGAAAGAAGCTATAGAAGAAGAAAAAATATCATTGGCTAAAAATACTGTGTTTGAATTTGTAAAACAAAAAGAAGTGAAAAATAAAAAACTTTTGTCTAGCAAATGGGTGTTTAAAATGAAAAGTGAGGGAACACATAAAGCAAGACTAGCTGTTCGTGCTTGTGGACAAAGAGAAGATGAGTTCGGTGAAACACTCTGTGAGTATACAGATTTTTACTAGCATATAGCAAAATTAATAAAATGAAATAATCAGTTTTTGATGTAAAACAGCATTTCTTCATGGAAATTTGGACGAAGAACTTTACTTAAAATTACCAGAAAGATACGATGAGTGGTCAGGACATGAAATCAAAACTTGAAAATCAATTTACGGTTTGAAACAAGCTCCGGCTCAATGGAATAAAAAGTTAGTAGAAATTTTTAATAAAAACTTTTAACTGAGACATCTGTGTTTATGAATGATGATGGCAGTCTGATTGTTGCAATTTGAGTTGATGATGGACTCGTTATTTCAAAATCTGGATTAATAAATTATTAGATTAATTAGAAGCAGAATTTGATATTAAGAAAATAAATAATTCTAAGTCGTTTGTTGGAATTGAAATAATTAATGAAGAAAATAGTATTACATTACAACAGTCAGATTACACAACTAAACTGTTGAAACAATATAACATGGAATTATGTAAACTTGTGAAAACACCATCTGTTATAACTAATGATGATAATAACATGGAATTTAGCGAAAAAGTTAAATTTCCTTTCAGAGAAGCAGTAGATAACGTGCTACACCTTTCGACCAGAACAAGACCAGACATTACTTACGTAGTGAATATTGTATCAAGAAACCTAAACATCCTACAGAGAAAGATGTACAAAAAATAAAAAGAATATTCAGATATTTACAAGCAACAAAAGAAAGAGGCATAGGGTATAGGTTTGAGGAAGAATGGTTGCTTCAAGCGTACTCGGAAGCCGACTATGTTGTAAATGATTTTAAGTACTTATAGGTACAGTAACAGTTGAAGAATAGTATAAAAATAGTTAAGTTGTTTAAATAACCTAATATTAATAACTTTATTTGTTTAATTGTTTGAATTCAATATTTTTTTGTTTGAGTTTATTTGAGATAATAATCTTTTTTAATATGTAGAAAAGTTTACTTAATTTTTTTAAATAATTTTCTGGAATATTTGAAGATAGGCCACTTGTAAAACTATTTCAATTGTTTTTTCAAGTGAAAGTAAAAATTATAAAATTAAGGGGGAATGTTGAATGTAGAGAAATTTCATGTTACGTGTGGGATATTTTGGTTCTGTAATGTGGGGAATGTTTTTCTTTAAGCAACGCTGGATGTTTGGGGTGCATGACCTAACCTTATGTTCGTAACAGAAGTAACATGCTCGTATATTATATATGTACATGGAAGGGTGGGTGAACTCAGTCGTCGTCGTCGCAGTCGCGTTTTAGAATTGTGGAGTAACTCATGCGGGCTGATAAAATAAAAGTAAAACCTTCGGCGAACCTTTATATTCTACAATTCAGTCATTTATGTTTTGTTTTATTATTTCACTTTATTCTGTACCGTTTGTTATAATATAATTTGAACTATTAAACAACGAGTGTTTGAATCTTATCAACCCAAAAGTAAAAACCCAACATTATGCACCCTGTCTAGGATAAGAATGTCCTGCAGTCAGAAAATAAAAACTGTAAGACATATAAGGGGGGTAAATTAGAAAAGGTTGTGCAGTTAAAATTCAAGAAATTTCTGGGGGTAGTATTCGAAAAAAAAAAAGGAAAATTATTTTTACGGGATTTATGTAAATAGGTATTGAAGGATAACAAACTTTCTCAATGGCTCGTTTTAAGTTCTACAATATGATTTCAGGATTTTTAATCTGATGTCTCGTCTCTATATTTGTTGTGTTTGAGATTACTACAAGTGTTATATGTAGTATCATTTCTTCTGGGTCCATAATCATGGATATGGATAAGACTCATGTAAGAACATTCGTTCATTCGGCGAACACTCATTTGCCATCTGCAGCTCACTAATAAATCTATTCTGCGTCGCGTTATTCGAATTGAACTGATGTCTGCTGTGCGTTTTTTGTTCATAATACCTTTGCTGACTTTCACTTTCTCTATTTTCGTTGTCTTACTTTCTTGTTTCTATTTTGATGTTTTTTTAAAGGATTTCATAGGAGGCCTATTGTTTGTTGTTGGTTGACGGTTTTTGTTTAATACCAATTTTCATGTATTAGACAGTCTCTGCGCATCGTCTCGGGTATTAACGCTTTTTGGGCGTTTGTCGATTTCTAAAATTTCTCTTATTATTCTCTTGGTTAGATGTTCTACTGATGTTATCCTTCTGGTTTTATAAAAGTTGATACTGTGTTGTGGTGTTTTTCCTTACTGCTAATCGATGTTCTTCCAACTACTGATTCGTCTGTTGTTTGACCTATGTATGTACAATCACAATCTCCACATGGAATCTCATATATTCCTTGATCTTCCAGGTTGTTTTTTTTTTGGTTAGGCAATATTGTTTAGATCTTTTCATGCGTCTTAAATATCGTTTTGATGTTGTTTTTTTTTAAATTTTGCTAATCCGCTCTGTTGTTTCTTCTATGTATGGTAACAGTACATTGTTTGTTTTTCCTATTTTTCTTCTTCATTTGGTCGGCCTTTTAGATGTATTTTTGGGTGAATACGTTTTGCAATAAAGCTTACTTTAGTACTTTGATTTCTTCCTCCATGCTTTGATGGTCTGACAGTCACCTGGATCTGATGGTCAGTGTTTGACCACGGCCTTTAATTATGCTGGGTGATGATGGGATTGAGCATTCAGGTACCTGTTTGTGCGTGTGCCTTTTCTATAAACTGTATCCTAGTTGTTCTCCTTTTTTGTAGATTAATACGACTAAAAACGGCAGTGTTCCATTGCAAAATTTATCTTTTCGGAAACTAACTAATAGATCGCCTTGGTTTTAATCAGGTCTATGAAGTGGCTCAAATTTTTTACGTATAATTCTGACTTTTCGACATAAGATTGTAGCTGTTTAGTGACGTATCTTGCAAGTTCTTGTAAAGATGATCCGATTAAAGTCACTATTGGACTCCGTGGTGCCCCAGATTTGTGAACCTTTGGTAATCCATAGAATTTCGCACATCCAAATAACTTCTCACGTAATAAGTTTTGGTTGAATTTTTGGATCGGTCTTTGTGTTTCTTATTTTCGATTTTGTCGTTTTTTTTCAAATATGTTGTAGGATCCGTTGTGATCTTCTGGTATGCTGGTTCTTGAAGAAGGTGGTTTATCATATTATTGTAGAACATCCTTAACGACTGTGGCGTTTCCTTTGTCTGCGGGCAATATTACGATGTCTGTGTTTTTCCTCAAAGTGTTGAATGCCTTGGGTTGTTCGGATAAGTAGCTCTTTGGTACTTGGGCACTCCTTAGTACTCTGGTTGTATTGTTGCCGCTGTGTCAGCTTCCATATTTGTTCAATCGACATCACACAATATTAACTTCGATATGACCAGAAGCATCAGTAGAACTTCTAACCAAGATAATAATAAGAGAAGCTGTAGAAATCGAAAAACGCCCAAACGGCCTTAATAATATACGAGACTGCTTAATAAATGCAATATGATAAAGCAATCGCCACCAACAACACACAATAGACCTCTTATGGAATCAACAGAGAAACCTGCATAACGGAAATAAGAAAGTAATACAGCGAAAGTAGAGAGAGTGAAAAGAAACAAGGAATGCACAGCAGGCATCAGTTCAATTCGAATGGAGCGAAGCAGCTACCTGAAGATGACAAATGAGAGTTTGCTGAAACGTCGAATCAACAAAGGTTCTTACATGAATCCTATCAAAACACTACATCATGGACCCGAAATAAATGGAAATACATATGCACACACACACACACACATGCACGGATGCATCCATTCACCCGTTATGATTTGAATGTTTTTTGATAATTATATTAACATATGTTGCAGAGAAACGTCAAAGGCCATCGCTTACTTTGCCTTTTACATGTGCAGGTACCATTTAATACATAACGCCGACATAGACTTTTATTTCATTGTAGTGGATAATCTTGTGCATTGATGCAGTGCTTAGCAAAATTACGCATTTGTTCTTTTTAGGTGCATAACTACCATGATTGTATTGTTTCTGGAGCAAAATGAAGATGAAACCAAATCAGTTCTCTAAAATCTCGTTTTCTTTAGAATGTCCCTTATTTTGTTGTAGCGTATATTTTTCCCGTTATTTAAACCCAGCCGGTAGATCATTGTACTCATTTGTTCAACGCAACAGCGTTTCGTCGAAGTCCGAGTTACATAAGACCACACATTCTAGGACAACTTTTTTGATGTCATTATTGCTATGTACTATTACTTCACTCAACGTAGTTTTCAATTCCACTGAATGACCAAAGGATGCTACACGGGCATTTATTTATACATGGCGTAATAATGTAAGTTCCAAGTTGCACAAATATGTAGAGGCGTTTACCTCAAATTGTCTGATGACACAAACTGAGGTGTTAATACGAGAAATTATCCATTGGGACCCGTATGACTGGTTGATATAAGTGTAAGATAGTGACGATAAAAAATTCTAATTTCTAGAAAAAAATTTAAATGATTTGATCTGAGAAAACTTTAGATTAACTTAATGCAAAGTATAAGAAAATACTACCACCACTAGGACCAGGGTAACCATTTAGCAGTTAAAAACTTCTTTTAGCATTATCCAAGAATAACGACGAGAACGTGGTAGTTTTGTTTCCATCGCAGTGCTTGTTTAAGGTGAATCATTTCGCGTTTGGTAGTCGAAGCTAAACGTGTTGAGAAACATATCTGGTGTTTGAACTATTGCGTATTCTCTCTACAGCTCATCAATATTGCCAAGCTTTTTTATCTCGTCAACTCCCAATAAAAAGTGGAGTGGGATTACTTCAGGTAACCTTTTTGACCAATTTATCTTGCTGTAAAAATACTATTTAGCAAGTTGCATGTAAATAGAGCATAGTACATTTAACCCCATCTTGATGAGACCATACATCCCCAAAGCATATGCACGATTTCTTGTATTGCAGATGTTATGTCCTAATTTAATAAGTTGTGCGTTTGATATTCAAATTGTGAATAAAAAATGACCCTACTATATTATGGTACAAAATTCAAGATTTTGATCAGCCCAAAACTTAATGTTATATTATATTATATCAGAGTATCATTTCGCTACAAAAATTAACTCTATTCCGTCATCTTTTATAAGCTCTTGTACTAGTTTAGTTTATACGGATAGCGGTGATGCAACTTCATACGTTCAAATTGAGGTCTAGTCACCTCGTAAGCTGGTAATGGAATGAACATTGAAACATAAAAGTCACATTAAATTCTATTAAAAACGAGATCACAAAACGTCGTTAACAACTGCAACACGAGGGTGATTTCTTTTAAAAATTTCACATTTCTCCCAGGAAATGGGGGGGGGGGGAGGATTTGGTACCACTGGATAACATTTTTTAAGAATATTTTCTACTAAAAGGAGTTTTGGATAAACCCTACGTATTATATAGCATATAATTCTAATTTAAAATTTGAAACTAGTTCACAATCCCAGACATTGGGGATGTTGTCCGACTTTGGTATCATTAGATAGACTTAATGACCCCTTATTTGTTTTGCCTAGTTCTAGAAGTATTTAACGGTTATGGGACTTTTGATTTACCCTTTATATACATTTTGATAATAGCATACGTATTGTACAGACCATTAAATTGTCGAACGTCGTTCAATATATAGTCACTTAACAATATTAAAATGTTTCCTTAGACATTTAGCTCGGTTATATGACAAGCATGTTAGACGTGAATAAAGACACACAAACATTACGTGGGGAAATAACCTGATGATCCAAAAATTAACTCAAAGGAAAAATTCAAATAATTGAGCTCAATCCATTTCTTGCCATATTGTCGCAGTAACCATGCTAGATAAAGCATTTATTTTATCTCGCTCAAGATGAAAAAAAAATGAACTGCGTAGCTCTGGTCAAATAAACAATCTAAAATTTGCATAACAACGTTCCTTAAAATCAACGTCATGTGCACATAATATTATTTCGATATGAAATAAGTTATCACTCGCGAATAGTTTTTCTGCATAAATCTAAAGTGTAGTGATACACCCCCACTTCAATGTGACAGTAAAGCGCACTAAGCATACATGTTCTAAGAAATACTAACTTTTAAAACTATACGAGGGTAAGGTGAATAGTTCTCTGCCTGACGCTGATATGGCACTCCAATCAAGAAAAAACTATGTTTCCTGCCTGGGTGCATGTGTCATTAGTTCGTATGACAAGTTTCAACTTGTTCTCTCAAGTAGTTTGTTTACACGAATTTTTGCGTGTTTTTCGTTAAAATGGTCAAACTTGAATATCGTGCGGTCATAAAATTCTTCCTTTTGGATGGATTAACCCATAAGGAAATTCATCCGAAGTTGAAAAAAGTTTATGGGGACTCTACTCCTTCCATGTCAAACGTTAAAAAGAGGGCAGCTGAATTTAAACGTGGCCGCACATCCCTCGAAGACGACCCACGTGAAGGACGGCCAAAAACCGCAACCACACCAGAAACCATTGCAAAAGTGCATGATATCGTGTTGGAAGATAGGTGAGTAAAGGTGAGTGAGACAGCTGAGGCTGTGGGGATATCGGAAGAAAGAGTGCGAAATATCTTGCACAAAGAATTAGGGATGCGAAAGCTCTGCGCAAGATGGGTGCCGTATTTGCTCTCTGTCGATCAAAAGCAAATGCGCACACGATTTTCGCAGCAATCTTTGGACCGATTCAATAGGGATACAACCGATGTTGTGCGGCGACTTGTCATCATGGATAAGGCATAGGTCTACCACTACACGCCAGAAACGAAAAATCTGTCCAAGCAGTAGGTGGAAGCCGGTGGTTTAGCGCCAAAAAAAAAGCGAAATCGATCGCATCTGCCGGAAAGGTTATGGCCACCGTTTTTGGGATGCGAAAGGGTACCTGTTAATTGATTAAGTTGCAAAAGGCAGAACAATTACAGGCGAATATTACTCCAACCTTCTTGACCAGGTGGATGCCAAAAATCGCAAGAGGCCTGGCTTGAAGAAAAAAAAATCATCTTTCACCAGGACAATGCACCTGCACACAAGGGTGCGTTGGCGATGGAAAAACTCCGGGATTTGAGGTCATCCTCCCTATTCTCCTGATTTGGCACCCTCAGACTTCCATCTGTTCCCAAACTTGAAGAAATGTTTCTGGGAAGCGCTTCGCATCCTATGAAGAAGTTGAGAGGGCCGTAGATGAATATTTTCACAACATTCCTGACTCTCACTTCTGGAAGGAATACTGAAGTTGGAGAAACGCTGGACCAAATGTGTTGAAGTCAAGGGAGATTACGTAAAAAAAATAAAATCATGTTTTAACTGAAAGTCGCAGTCTTTCATTGTCAGGCCGAGAATTTTTTACCTTACCCTCGTATTAATGTCACGTATGCATGCATGAATAGATAAATTTCGTTGACACTTCTTGTTACACACCTTAATTTTTGTTTAGCTCCGTAAATTGATACTTGCTTTATCACCAGAGGTCGCATAACTCCATATTTCATAAAATAGATTAGCAATTTATGAAATATGCAGAACAAACTTAAACACACATACATAAAATATATTTTCCGTTTTTTTTACATTATAAAACGTGTATTTATCAATCTATTCGATACTACGAATAAATGGTTTTTCTCTATAACAAACTTACCGCTGTGTATGTTGCAAATAATTAAAATGATCTGAACAATACAAAAGTGAGTGACATCTATACTCTGACCCATAGTTAAAATTCAGTACTGGCTATACGGAGAAGCTTAATATTTTTAAATAATATTATTTTACCAAATGTTTTTAAGCGCGACCCTGCGAACGGTCTGGCAACCATGTCGAGATCTCTTCCATTTAAAATACATTATCCTATGCTTCCACACTGAATTATAACTGTGGGCCAGAGTATAATAATAGATTTTATTATCATTCCAGTTTATTTCGATCCACCTGTTTCACAAACTCAATAATTCTATTTCCGATTATGCGTACATTACTGTTGCGTAAACTATATTTTCGCAGACTCCTTGTATTTTAGATTAATTAATTTAGATCAAATGCGCTCTACCTTACCATGATAGAGAAATGTTTTGCTATTTGTATTAATTACCATAGTTAATTAGTTTTGCTATTATCCCAACGTAAGTTTTTTCCCGATTCTTGTGCTTTGTTCTATTTCCGATATTGCGTACGTCACATTTTTCTGTCAATTATATTGTAAATAAATTAGTTTAGACTAATTGCGCCTGACCTTGCAATATCATTCTATACGTTGACGACAATTAGCTGCATTGATTTGTTACAAGTAAATTGATAAATACACGTTTTATAATATAAAAAAAAACAGAAAAACATATTTTATGTAACCTATTTTAAGAAATATGTATGAAGTGAGTGTAGGGTAACCAGATCTCCTATATTTAATAACAGACGTCTATATTTAACCCCCTTCTTATACATCATATTAAATGCTTGATATATGAGCCATATCTCATATATTTAATCATTTTTCTATTATTTATATATATTTTCCTTTCTTAAGAAATAAAACGTTTTTCTTATGAATCTATCCATACAATTTACACATACAATGAACTCATAACCTGATAAACATATACAATGCCATCTAGATATAGATGGCGCTGCTACATCTCATGTGAGCACTGGCACTGCGCTTGCGTCTCTGACGCCCAAAAACGAACAGTCAAAAAGTGAGGTTAGTTTGTTACTTTGTTTTTTGTTTATGTTTGCTTGTGTACCGCGCCCTTTTTCACAAGTTTTCAGCGTGCTATAAGTTTTTATGATTTTACCGTGTGGCGTGCTAACTATTTTGAAATTTACAATGCAGAAGAGCAAGAGCCAAAGTGATGATGAATTGCACGTTACTACTGATACTGATGATGAACAAGAAAAGGTAAAAAATCAGAATGAGAAGCCTAAAAAAGCAAGGTATATGTGAAAATATAGCAGTGAGTGGGAGAAGCAGTTCACATGGTATGGTTACAAAGTACCAATACCAATTCAGAATTTAAAGCTAGTTATAATTTATCCAAAAAGCAGTTTGCAATAAGCAATTAAGGGTTACATCAAGTAAGTTGTTTTGTTACTGATGTTAATAAAGTATGCCTTATTTTTACGTTAAACAGCTCGAACAAACACAATTACATAGACGAAACGCTGCTGCAGCATGTAATAATAATGCCTTAACAACTTTTTGCACAAAAACAACAGTTCTTATTCAGAGCAGCTTGCAAGCATTGAATTAGTATTAGTATTTCACAATGTTAAACACAACCTTTCATATCGGAGTTTTGATTGTGGCATTAAACTAATTAAACACCTTTTTAAGGACTATGCACCTGCACATGGACTGCAACTCGATAGGACAAAAGCCGAAGCCATTGTCCATGTTTTAGAACCATAGATCCTTGAAGAAACATTAAAAGATATAAGTATCTCTTCAGGTGATGTAATGTTCGCAATACAGATAGATGCATCAAATATTAAAAATTGGAAGTATTTTCCAATAGCTGTGCAATATTATAAACACGATGTAAGTGTAGTTAATAAACTTATCAATTTTGTAGAAAATCCTGATGAAAGTGCACTGGGCATGTATAAAATTGTTGAAAGCACGTTTGAAAATTTAAACTTATCATTCAATAATATATCCTGCCTAAGTGCTGATAATTGTAATGCAAATTTTGGTCATCACAATTCATTATTTATAGAACTGAAGAAGACAAAAAATACTGGGTTATTCAAAGCTAACTGCCATGTGCACATTTTGCATAACCGTGTTAGACACTTGGTTAATCAATTAGATTATGATGTAGAATCGTTAATACTTAATTTGTATGCCCATTTTTCTGTATCTGCAAAACGATTCGCTTTTTTATCGTATTTTAGAAGTTGTAATGAATGTCCAAAACCTATACAAAAATTATTATATACAGGTTGTTTCTTAAAGACATGTTAATATTTAAGGGGGCGATTCTTGGATCCATTTAAAAAAAAAACTTCATATGAACGTCCTAACTTTTGAAATTCAGGGTGATAAAGTTTCCAGAAAAAATTCTTTTTTTTATAACGACTGTGATACTATTGCGTGTATCTTTATAAAATTTGGTGCACGTCTTCAATGCATCAAGATGCATTTTCTGATGTACAAACAATTTTATTATTTTTACCAGTGGCGTCCGTACGGGTTTTGCATTGAGTATTTTTGAAGAAAAAAATGGTACGCTACTGCTTTCTCTTAAAATAAAAATTATTTTTGGAATTCTCATTCATTTGTGAGCACATTTCATCTCTTGATTATATTTCGTCGGATATATGGTTTTCGCTTAAAAAAATAAAAATCCTTTTAGAGTATAATTTTTATGAGAACGACATGACAGTGCTAATAATTTCCTGACTTTGACTGTGAATTATTTTACCTTTCACACCATAAGTGGACTTGGATGCATAGTTTTCGCTTAAAAAAATAAAAACCGTTTTAGAGTATAATTTTTATGAGAACGACATGACAGTGCTAATAATTTCCTGACCTTGACTGTGAATTATTTTACCTTTCACACCATAAGTGGACTTGGATGTTGATGATTCGGTAGGATTCATATCTGTAGGTTTTAACGTAGGTACTAATAATATTTGCATTCTCGTTATAACAATTCTTACCTTACGTAGCAAATAAGTTATTGTTTGTAGTCTTAAAAAAGACTTTGTTTATTATAAATCAATCAAAACAAGCAAATACAACAATAATCACAAAAACTTCGTACGCGCGAAAACAAACTAAATTTGTCAAATTATTGTACTCCCCTACAATTTTAAAAATGAGATCGTCGAACGAATACTGGTATCTGCCCATTATGACGGCATGTCGTTCTCATAAAAATTATGTATACTTTACTACAGGGTTCAGGAAAAAATTGAAATTGCTTCGTATGGCAATACCAACTAATAATTTTTTAACACATATCTAGTTATCCTGGAATAAATTACGTTTTTAGAAACGTCAATGTCAAAACAATAGCTGTTGACTTACATTAAGTTATTGGTGTTCAAAACCATCTCAGTGCGTTATTTCTTTGATTTTTTGTGTAATTGAAGTTATTTACTTTTTCGCTGTTTTTCAAATATCAGTAAATAATGGTTAATTATACGAATGCGGAAATGGCGGCAATGCATTACATATATGGGCCTCGCAGATGGTAACGCGACAGAAGCTAGACGCAGTTATTATGAAAAATATCCTAATCGTGCCTTGCCAGATAGTCGAATCTTTTCAAATATTCATCGCCGATTTAGCGAAACTGGTAGTTTCAAAAAAGGTACCCGGAAGGTAGACCTCGGATTGTTAGAACGGCAGAAATTGAGGAAGCAGTGCTGCAAGAAATCGGCGAACACTCCGAGACGAGCAGGAGAAGGATCGCTGGAGCTCTGAATATTTGTCATCAAATAGTTTGGTGTATTTTAGTTGACTTTTTGTTATATCCATACCATATTCTAAGAGTACAGGCATTACGCCCCAGGGATTTCCCACAGCGTGTGATCTGTGGTACCTTCAGAGTATTACACTAAATCTTCAGTTTGAGTCACAAATTTTGTTCACAGACGAAGCAAATTTTTCTCGGAATGCTATTCAAAATTTCCATAACAACAATGTGTGGGCGGAAGAAAACCCGCATATCATAACCGAAACCCATTTTTAAGAACAATTTTCTGTTAATGTATAGGCAGGAATTATTGGTAATCAAGTAATAGGCCCATTTTTTCAACCAGGACGGCTTGATGGCCGGTCTTATTTGCATTTTCTTGAAGGACTACCTGGGTTGCTTGAAGATGTACCAATTGCGTTAAGGAATCGAATGTGGTACATGCACGATGGAGCTCCTGCTCATTTTAGTGTAATTGTTGTCCGAAATCATTTAGATACAGTTTATCCTGATCGTTGGATAGGTCGCGGAGGACATCAGCAATGGCCAGTAAGATCCCCCAATCTCAATAGTTTGAATTACTTTTTATGGGGGCACCTTAAGTCTGAAATCCCCGCTAAACTTCTAATGTAATTATTGACAATTTAAATTTTTTTTTTTAGTTTTTCCCCAACTAAAATCAGTTATTTAGTTTTGAATTAATTCACATTTAATATTAAATGACCTCAATAGCATGAAAAAAGAAAAAAAAAAAACGATTTACATACAACAGTCACTTTAACGATTTGACCCTTAAGTAAAACGATTTTTATTTTTTTAAGCGAAAACCATGCATCGGACGAAACAAAATTAAGAGATCAAATTTGCATGAATCTTAAGTGGTTAGATGTTAGAAATCAATGCACCACAAATTTAATCAAGTCAGAATTGTTAATTTACTTAAATTTTTCAGAGTTGTTCAGAATTGAAAAAATTTTTACAAAATAAGCATTATTTAAATAAATCTAATGACAAACATAAATTAATGTTTTACTATGTATGTAAGTTGTTATATATTAATAAAATGTATGTAGCTGTATGTATTTACTTTTTTTTTTAAGGCAAAATTCCGATAAATTTCTTTTATTAGTGCAGTATTGTTTTAGCAAAACTCCCCTATTAATTTTCCCAATCTCATATATTTTTGTAATTTTGGTCATATATATTTTGGGGGCAGACCTGGTCACCCTAAGTTAGTCATCCAGTTCCTCCATATTCGTAAAAATGTATTGAAATCCAAATAGAATAGATTTGACTTGAAGTCTGATGACTTTTTTTTGTTTTCTATGTGCCTCAATTCCTGACATTTTTGAAGTTTCCACTTCTGATTTATGCATGAATTTGGGCCTGTTAGGTTTCAGTTTGAGATTTGTCATCACCATGAGCTTCATTGATTTAAAAACTTAAAGCCCCAGTTAAATAGCTTTTAAAAAATGAAATAGAACGAAATTAGATATTTATAAAAAAACGTACAATGAATTTGATCAAAAGACACTTTGCTCCCTTTAAAAATGCGTTGATGTTTGGTAAATTTTGACTAAAACTTTAAATTGTTGTTCCTGACAGTTGTATTTTATTTATCATGATCACATTCTTACAAGAGATATGAATTACGTGAATTTAATCAATTCCACATTTTTAATATACCTATTTCATTACACTGAATATCAAACAATATACAAATAAATTGTTGTCAACCATATTTACCTTCTTCACCTTTGCCTTTAAACTTTCATTATATGCCATTGGTTGACTTGCATAGCTCTTTGCCAAAGGTCCTTGAGAGATATGAATGCATACGTAAATTACAATTCTAGTTTCAATCGCTTTAGAGTAGGTACTTGCCAAACTTTAATAAAATCCCAAGTAAATATTACTGATACTCATTACCTTCCATATATTAATATCACACAAGCAGTCTACTTTCATATACCTGTAGAAAAAGATGACATAGCCGTTTTATAAAATGATTTATTAAAATAAACTTTCTTTTTGTAAATCAGTCTTTTACCTTTAAATTTCCCTATAAGTTATCTATAGAGACTAGAAATAGATTTGTTTTTTTTCTCTTATTTGCAAACACATTGTATAGTTATTATAAGTTGTTGTTATGAACGAATGAGTTCAAAGGTAAATATGTAATTAAAAATTATTATTAATTTTATTAAATACATAAATAAAAAGTTTACCTCGAGTAGGATTTGAACCTACGACCTATACTCTAGCAAAGTACAGGTCGTAGGTTCAAATCCTGCTCGAGGTAAACTTTTTATTTATGTATTTAATAAAATTAATAATAATTTTTAATTACATTGTATAGTTTATCAAAGATTTGTGTATGGTAATATTCGGATCTCAACAAGCAGGACTTTTTACAAAGAGAGACTTTATCATAAAATTAATAATAAAGATTGTGCTTGGAGGTTTTGTTTTACATATACTACAGATTACGAAGTACAAAACAAATGAAATGACTAAACCTTTTTTTCGGTTACATTAACCTTGTGATTTAAAACAGTAGATATTAAATCTCTGATAAATCACCTTTCAGTAACACTATTAACATCACTCAAACTAATAAATACTTATCTTTTTGGTATAAATTGCGTATCTATTGAAAGAATGATTAGGGTAAATACCATATATTTAGTAACTCCATTTAAAATTCCCTCCATTAGATTGCTTTAGACTTTCCCGCTCATTCCCAATCCTCTTAAAATAATAACCGACAAAACATTCTACGAGAATCAGTTAGAAAGGGATGGTTATGAAAGATGTTAGTGTCACATGCTCTATTGGTACTAAAACGTTTAGTACCAATTTCTAAGGTAAGTTTTAATTGTATGTTATTGGTTTTGGAAGTTAGACTTTGTATAGATGGAATGTGCACATATTAAATGTGTCTTTAAATGCTTTAAACTTCAAAATATGCCTTTTTTTTATTTTACAGTGCCCAGAACTAGGAATCTTTCAAACAACACATATTCCGTACTCGGCCAGAATGGCAGACAACTGGGTAGTAGTTCTTAATATATTTTTGTCTTTTCTTAAAAGTCAATTCAAATAACCATATTAATTAAGTACCCAGATTTCGAATTGTCGAATAAATGGAGTCCCCAGAGCAACAGTTCAGGATCGACTCCATTGAAGAGTTTCAAAAAACAAAAGAGAGAAATTGGACCCGACCCTATTCTTGGGATGGAAGGGGAAGCAAAAATCTGTCAAAGGATAACACAATTGGCTTTATCCGGTTTTCCAATTCGAAAAATGATTTATTGGATACAGTGGTGGCTAAAATTGTTAAAGATTCAGGAAAATAACTCCGTTTAAAGATTGCAAACCAGGTCAGAAGTGGTACACAAATTTTTTAAGACACCACCCCGAAATTAGTGGTTTTCCGATTTGAAAAACTATTTAGAAGAAAATGACGCCTTACACATTTTAGATAGACCGGAACAAATCTTTCATAGAGATGAAACAGGGTTCCCAAAACGGGGAAAGTTTTAGCCCAAAGGGGCTACAAAAATGTTTATGAAGTTAAAACCAATAAAGAAAAAGAAAACATAACTGTTTATGTTTCTTTCAATGGTAATGAAAAGATGTGTCCCCCTTTGGTGGTATTTCCATATATTCGTCCACCCAAAGCACTTGTAGACAACATACCGAAATCATGGGTATTGGGAAGATCAGATACTGGTTGGATGCAAGGCAGTGTATTCTACGAATATATTGCAAACAAATTTAACGACTGGCTAAAAACCAATAATATTGAGAAACCATGCATTTTATTTGTAGATGGACATAAGTCGCATATGTCGTTATCACCTAGCCAATTTTGTGATGAAAATAGTATAATTCTATACGCTTTACTCCCTAATAGCATCCACATTTTGCAACCTGCCAATGTGAGTGTTTTTAAACCACTTAAATCTTAACAGCTTTATAACAAAAATAAATTTTTGTAAGGTGTTTGAATAAAAAACAAATTTAGATATGAGTGCCAGGGACTATGAAGGAGCCATTACAGTATTTGGATTAATTCGAGAAGAGTTAGAGCAAGCAGGCATTAATACAAGTATTATTTTGGAAAACTGGAGTCGATTAGACATAATTGTAGTACACGGCGTCGATCAAAATCTTCTCACTTTGGGGATACACCAGCACCTACAGAAAGTGTTAGAAATTGGAATAATTCATTACCAGAAGTAGATTCTTCTGTTTCACTGAATGATATATCTGTTCTACAAATAAGTGAGATATCTCTTTTTCCATTCAATGATTTGTCAATGATCGAAAAAAATGGTTTCCAAAACACTGAAGTAGTGATAACAGAAAATCCTAACACTATTGTTACAATGGCCCAAGTACATCAGATTCAAATAGTGTCCAAATAAAGAAAAATGCCAAGACCAAGATGGCTTAAATAAAATTTGTATTATTGCTAACGTTGTCCCAAATCCTAATGATTATAGTTCTAAATAAAATTTCCCACCGTCAAAATCCTGGCGTCCAACCAAAGAAAATACCCAAGATCAAGATGTTTTAAATAAAATTTTTATTATTGCTGGCGATGTCCTAAATCCTAACGATGCTAGTTCCAAAGAAACTTCCCATCAAATTACTAATGTACTCCGTCCAGTAGAAAATATATTTAATGAACAAAATAACAAAGAAATTTCTTCGAAACCTATAAATTTATCCTCTCTGACAACAAGTAGTTTTTCTTAGGTCATTTTCAAGTAGAAGACCCATTTAGTAAACATCTAAAATTTCCAGATGTTAAAAATGACAGTAAAAGTAAACGTTCGGCATATCAAAAGTTTCCAATGGCTATCTCCTCTGAGAAGTGGCGTCTAAATTTGCAGCTTAAAGAAGGAGAAAAAGATAGGAAGATAAGGGACATAGAAGAAAGTCGTAAAATATGAGATAAAGTCAAGAAGACAGAGAAGAAAAATTACAGAAATAAAGGGGCAACAAGAAAATTAAAAAATCTAATCAGAATCAGGTGTTACAAAAACAAAAAATAACTTGTTCTTCCTGCAGTGACGATCTAATTAGTGATGTAGAAGATGATAGTGAAAAGAATATTAGGCATTTTCAAGTGACGTCACTTAAAGCCATTTTTTCTGGAATTTACCAAACTTCACATGAGCTTTACTTTATTAAAGCAAGTAACAAAATACTTACAAATTTCTATTCCCATGTCGTAAAGGAAACCCAACTATAATATACACTAATAATGTTCTCTAATTAACTACGAAATATCTTAACATTATATACTAACACTACAATAAGTCAATTATCACGATTTTTTTAGGAGGAAACACAAAAAATCACAGCAAAACACGTAGGTTCCTATGAAACGCTAACGCAAGTTGTCTAAGATCAGCTGTTAGAGGTGGAGCTTGTGATGTAGGTGTGGCGCACTTGAAAATGTCTAATTGGATGTATTCAGTGGTATCACTTGCGATGTACCGAATTAAGGAACATGTCTTATTTGGATGCCGCAAATGAAGACTACCTTTGTGATCATTGTATTTCTACAATTTAAAATATTGTTTATTTTATTTAGTTTTTTATTTTTAGTTTTACGAAAATTGTTTTGTTTTTATGTTGGATATATTTTATTTCATGTCATTTTTATTCCAAAGAATTATATGTTTTAATTTTTGTTTATAACTGTATTGTGACAAATAAGCATGTTTAATAAAAATAATTCCATTTTTAACATACTTTGGCAATGGCCGACCACTAGTGTAATTAATGGACGATAAATGGAATTTGAAGGCCGAAAACGGGTTCCAATTAGGCAGACTAAGGGAATTTGGAGGCTGAAAACCAGTAAAAGTTCAGAAACTATTTTTTTTTATAAATACTGGGACATAATTAATTTTGTAAATATTTGAAATAAATAACTGATAATATACTCCCCCATTTTTTTTTATATTTTTCGAGTGTATTACTTAATAACTGAACCTGATTTATTAAACAATATCCTATTAACAGGCCGACTACCAGCGCAATTACCCTACCTACTAGTTTAAACTGGAGTTGTTAAAAATGGATGCAATTAACCAACACTACTTTTACCCACATTGGAAAATTTGTGTAGTTGAAGGTTATTCTCAAAATCAGTTGACGTTGATAATAGATTTTTACATAATTGTCAGGAAAACGTTGAATTACTTTGAGGAGCCACATTGATACATCTCACTTGAGTAGGCAAGTGAGACATTTTACTAACGAATTCATGTATATTATTTTTTTCTGAAATCGCCAATTATCATGAACATTTACTGTTAGACTCTTAAGGATAAAGACGTTCTATAAACATCTAGTGGTGCGCTTCACCACTGCTCTGATTACTGGGCGACCAAAACAATTAATCAAGTATTTATGTTAAAAATAGATATTAAAATCTTGATGGCTTCTCTTTTCATAACTATCCCAGAAAATTCAATTTTCCTGCTCCAAAATGTTTGAGCAATTGACCAAATACAGATGATTTCAGAAAAAATTTATGTGTAAAAGATATGGTATTAGGGCATCTTATTGTTGTACACCCAACAAATTAACGCAATATGTGTTTTCAGATGGTGATTTGGTAGAATGTTGTAGCACAATTTATATTGTTTTAAACTTTAGACGTATTTTTATTCAATGATAAATGCCATTTCTTAGTTAGTTTTTGGATTCTTGTATCATTAACATAGTATAGTACTGAACTTGTATGCTATGTGTCTTTTTCACAGTTTATTTGCTCAAATAGCTCATTACGTTTTACACACTTCAATCTTGTGAATGAAAACACCATAACATGGCCATCTAATAACATACTATTATACTTTAAACAATGCCAATAAGTGTGAGAAAATCAAATGATATGTAAATGCAAGGTGCAGAGTGTAGAAGTACTTTTTGTAAAATCTTCTTGATGTGAAGTTCATTAAAAGATATAAAGTTTTACTTAAAAATTTCATACAATTTTGTGCTTTAACATTTTCTTGTTTTACAAGAAAAATGTTTGCAGAATATACACAAATAGAGAAGGCTGTATATCACTTAAAATCGAGAAACTTATACATCAACAAAATTTGGTGCTACAATTTTTAGATAACGCAATGTGCAATGGTATAGCAAAAGTTTTTATAATACAAATATTATAGCATACACAGCTAACTCAATGTTTGCTTACCAACAAAATACTCATCCCATGATAATTCTTGCTCGAAAAAATTGCAGGCTCCCTCTATAAAGTAACGTAATGAAATAACTTTAAATCAATGCATTGACAACAAAAGTAATCTAACCTCACCCAACACCTATTTTTATAACTGCATAATATATTAATATAAAAATTAATTATAAAAAAAAAATGGCATTTAAAGTGAATACAAAGGATAACAGGCAAGTAGCGTGATTAACCAAAACCAGTATTATTTACAAAAATATATTAGAATGTGCGTTGTACACAAACTAAAATTAACAATAGTAGATTTAAAGTAGATCACATTTACATGCAACACGCATGCATACATTAAGTACATGATACAAGAACAAAAACAAGCAGAAAGTTAATAAACATGATCTTATTTTCTATTGTAACTAACTGTATTGGTATATAAGTGCAAAACCCTGAGTCCGACAAACACAATGCCAATTTAGAAATTTAGAAACATATTCCAAAAAAAAAAAACATGAAATTGTATCAGTCGCAACTAAGAAAAAGCCAGTCAACATTCAAATTAATATATACACAATACAACAGACATTCTTGGCAGTGCTCCTAATCAACCGATTCAATTTATGAAATAAACTGTAAACAACGTATCATAAACGGGTACATTCGTAAATACTACTAGCAGTACTATCACATCTACTGCTGCTATCAGTAGTACGAATACTATCACAGATAGAAACAGTATCAGCGTCCGTACCTGCTAATCCACCTGAATCTCCTACTGATAGTTGAGATTCTCTACTCTCCTTTTCCAATGATTCTCTTGCTTCATCTCTCCTTAAAGTAATAATCTCATTAGTTGTTTGTTCCTTATCTGTAAATTTCTCGGCCCTACGCCCCACAATTTGTTCAAATGATGGTTGGATGAGAATTCCAAATGGCCTACTTGGTACTTCGTCTTTTTGTGGAGGACCGGGATGATCTAATTTTGATCGTTTCAAATCATCTATAGTTTTTTCTAGTGCTTGTATCACAGTATCATCATCATACATAAAATCTTTGTACAATTTAACCTGAAAAGTATTTGATATTAATTAATATACTCACAACATTAAAAAGAATAAGAATATTATAATTAACATTTATAAAAAATTAGAAATACCCGGCGCGCTTTGCTGCGCTATCCCTCGCCCTCTCATGTCAAGACAAAAAAAATTTATGCAATAAGGATATCGACATTTTTTTTCCAAGTGCCATTACAAAAATACTAACACATACAATCATGAAAACTATAGACTTTATATATATATATATATATATATATATATATACAGGGTGTTACAAAAAGGTTGGGCTGGCTATACGTTTTTGGATTTTATGGACAATTTTGAAAAGAAAATCAAGAATAACTTTTTTTCGATATCGGATTCATTTAGCCGCTAACCGCCATTTTGCATTTTTTCTAAATAAAATTATATGTGTTGTTTTTTAAGATATTTTCATAAAAATTGGCACACGGATGTATCTTACAAAGACACAACATAGGAAAAATATTCATTTACGTAATTTAATTTTTTTTTAAAATGGTGGCCATGTCAATTTTTTAACGTGGAATTACGAAAAAACCGTAGCCCAAATGAAAATTTTAGAAGAGACTAAATAATTTATCTTTCTAGTGACACCTTGTTACGCGTTACTAGTTAATCGCGGTGCGCGAGTAATTCAAACAACAATTAGGCGGCAGGCTTTTTCCGCACAAGAAAGGACGTGGTCGCCAAATAAATAAATACAATAGCATAAATAATAATAAATAGCATAAATAAATAAATAAATACAACAATTCTCATAAAGCAAATCCAATAAATATTTTGGTCAACAAATTGCTCATATTAAGTGTTCAAAGTGATCACCGTTGCTAAAAACACATTGCCGCAGTCGACGTAACATGGATTCCCTAACTCGTTGTAACAGTCCTGGCGTATCCCTGATTCCTCTCATTCCATGCTCAATCCGCTGTCTCAGCTCTCCATTATTGGCAACCGGAGTTGCGTAGACCAGGGATTTTAAATGTCCCTAAAGATAACGGGAACTGCCACTGGTAGTAATGCGTTTGTTTCGTTTACATTTAACAGCTGTTCGTTAATTATTATCAGATGTTTTCATTGTTGCGGCATTGTATTGAAAATGTAGCAGGTTAGATAACAGTATACCGGAATTTTAATAAAGTGACATTATTGAATGTTTTATACTAAATGCAAAATAACCTTACTTAGATAAATTTAAAAAATCAGTAATAGCGACCTAGCTGAGTCCCCGACCGCAAACTTTGTTGTGAAAGTTTTATAGTTGTTTTTAATTAGTAAAACATAAATTTAGCCTGAAAAGGTAATTTTATTTTCCTTTGTAAATAAATTGATTGTTGCAGTGACAGTTTATTTATTTTTATTTTTATTTTTCATTGTATCTATTGTTTCGACCACGTCCTTTCTTGGCGAACAAACCTTTTGTTTGAATTCCCCGCGATTAACTAGTAACGCGTAACGTGAAAAAATTTTATTTTAAATTAAAAAAGATTTAAATAAATTAATTTAAAATTATTTATTTTTTAAATTTTCATTTGATTTTCGATTCCAGTTGAATTAAATTTCATTTTGAAAAAATTAAATTACAAAAATATTTTTAAAAAAAAAAAAAAAAATTTTTAAAAAAAAAAATGGCGGTTTGGGAAATCGAAAAAAGTTATTCTTTTTTTTCAAAATTTATAAAATCAAAAAAAAATTTTCCGTTATATATATATTATATATATATATATATATATATATATATATATATATATATATATATATATATATATATATATATATAAATATTTTAAATATTAATTAATTTTCCGATCAAAGGATCAGTACTTAAGAATCTTTCAAGTGCCATAACAAAAATACTAAACAATCATGAAAACTATAGACATAAACCTTGGTATTGAGGTTTTTAAAAAACAACTCTCAACCATTCATTTTTACAGCCAACCAAACGTATTACACAAAAATTGACAATCCATTTTTATATTTAATTTTTGTTTTTTAACTATTTTAGATAGAAAATCTTTAAATTGAAAATTGTTTTTCTCCGTAAAAAAATATCTACAATTCTACATGTTGCATTTTGAAAAGTATCCAACTTAAATATTTTAAATTGAACACCCTGTATATTTTTAAATATTCATTGTCATCAATTGCCTATCTAATGTTTGTTTTTAATAAGGATCAGCTGTTGAGTTATTCAGCTTTTTAGGAAAATATACATGCAAACACAACAAATAAAATCTGCAGCCGCCACACTGTGACACATTAATCAAAAATATTTTGTCAAACGTTTGTCAAGATCATCTACTGTCATCCAACCATTGCAGCAACAACCATTAATGCATTTTCCTCATTGGTCTTGCACGCATACGTTTTATATAATTAACACTGCCTGTTGTTTCAAACCTCTCTTAGAGTCCTTTGAGGATAACTTCAGGTGGATGTCTTTTGTCAGGATTCTTCTGAGCATAGCTTCAGGATGCAAGAAGACAGGTTCGATCACATTCTCCTAATACATAGATCATATCAACACACTCTTCCCTAGAAACATTCATTCTGACGCACAAAACAGTGAACTTATGCAACACGACACACAAATGCTAATTTACATCTAATTAATATGACAGATAATTGTTTTTGCTTTTTGCAGTAGCTTCCACAGCCCTCTAAAAAATAACAATTCACATAACACGACCCTATTATTCTTAAAAGCGCAATAATTTCAAAAATGTCAATTTTAGGTATAGGAAACCCAGCATAAAATCGAAACAGAATTTATTTCTCTATCTGACGCACTTTTTATTTTAATTTTCGCGAATGACAGTAGATGATCTTGACAAACGTTTATCAAAATTTTTGATTAATGTGTCACAGTGTGGCGGCTGCAGATTTTATTTGTTGTGTTTGCATGTATATTTTTCCTAAAAAGCTGAATAACTCTGTAACAGCTGATCCTTATTAAAAAAACAAAACATTAGATAGGCAATTGATGACAATAAGAATATTTAAAAATATACAGGGTGTTCAATTTAAAATATTTAAGTTGGATACTGGTATTCGAAAATGCAACACCCTGTAGAATTGTAGATATTTTTGGGTTACGGAGAAGAAACTAATACACAACTTTCATATTTAAAGATTTTCTCTATCTAAAATAGTTACAGAACAACACAAGAATTACACACTATATAAAAATGGATTGTCAATTTTTGTGTGTAATCGACGTTTGAAAAGTTGGCTGTATGAAATGAATGGTTGAGAGTTGTTTGTGTTAGAAAACCTCAATACCAAGGTTTATGTCTATAGTTTTCATGATTGTATGTGTTAGTATTTTTGTTATGGCACTTGAAAGATTCGGTCACCATCGAAGTACTGATCGCAACTTCGGTGATCGGAAAATTATTAATATAGATATCTTCTATATATATATATATATATATATATATATAATATATATATATATATATATATATATATATATATATATATACAGGTGTTACAAAAAGGTTGGGCTGGCTATACGTTTTTGGATTTTATGGACAATTTTGAAAAAAAAATCAAGAATAACTTTTTTTCGATTTCGGCTTCATTAAGCCGCTAACCGCCATTATGTATTTTTTTTTTAATAAAATTATATCTGTGTTGTTTTTTAAGATATTTTCATAAAAATTGGTACACGGATGTATCTTACAAAGACACAACATAGGAAAAATATTCATTTACGTAATTTAATTTTTTTCAAAATGGCGGCCATGTCAATTCTTTAACGTGGAATTACGAAAAAACCGTAGCCCAAATGAAAATTTTACAAGAGACTATAATAATTTTAAATATTACTTTCTAATAACATCTTGTTTGTTGCAATCGGTTAAGAAATAAGGACGATTGTAGTTTTCACGTTACGCGTTACTAGTTAATCGCGGTGCGGGAGTAATTCAAACAAATAGGCGGCAGGTTTTGTTCGCACAAGAAAGGACGTGGTCGACAAATAAATAGATACAATAGCGTAAATGATAATAATGCATAAAAATAAATACAACTGTCACTGCAACAATCAATTTATTTACAAAGGAAAATAAAATTACCTTTTCAGGCTAAATTTATGTTTTACTAATTAAAAAAACAACTATAAAAACTTTCACAACAAAGTTTGCGGTCGCGGGGACTCAGCTAGGTCGCTATTACTGATTTATTTGAAATTTATCTAAGTAAGGTTATTTTTGCATTTAGTATAAACACATTCAATAATGTCACTTTATTAAAATTCCGGTATACTGTTATCTAACCTGCTACATTTTCAATACAATGCCGCAACAATGAAAACATCTGATAATAATTAACGAACAGCTGTTAAATGTAAACGAAACAAACGCATTACTACCAGTGGCAGTTCCCGTTATCTTTAGGGACATTTAAAATCCCTGGTCTACGCAACTCCGGTTGCCAATAATGGAGAGCTGAGACAGCGGATTGAGCATGGAATGAGAGGAATCAGGGATACGCCAGGACTGTTACAACGAGTTAGGGAATCCATGTTACGTCGACTGCGGCAATGTGTTTTTAGCAACGGTGATCACTTTGAACACTTAATATGAGCAATTTGTTGACCAAAATATTTATTGGATTTGCTTTATGAGAATTGTTGTATTTATTTATTTATTTATGCTATTTATTATTATTTATGCTATTGTATTTATTTATTTGGCGACCACGTCCTTTCTTGTGCGGAAAAAGCCTGCCGCCTAATTGTTGTTTGAATTACTCGCGCACCGCGATTAACTAGTAACGCGTAACGTGAAAACTACAATCTTCCTTATTTCTTAACCGATTTCAACAAACAAGGTGTCACTAGAAAGATAAATTAATTTCGAAATTATTTAGTCTCTTCTAAAATTTTCATTTGGGCTACGGTTTTTCGTAATTCCACGTTAAAAATTGACATGCCACCATTTTAAAAAAAATTAAATTACGTAAATGAATATTTTTCCTATGTTGTGTCTTTGTAAGATACATCCGTGTCCAATTTTATGAAAATATCTTAAAAACAACACATATAATTTTATTTAGAAAAATGCAAAATGGCGGTTAGCGGCTAAATGAATCCGATATCGAAACTCTGTAACAGCTTATCCTAATTAAAAAACCAAAACATTACCAGATAGGCAATCAAGTAAGTAAGTTTATTCAATACCAACTGGTGTAGAATATAAAATACAGTGTAGTAAAATTAATGTGTAAATAGAACTTAACTCTATGAATACAAGTACACACTATATAACGCACTAAACTTGACTAGACATACATAACAAAAGGCCAATAACAAATTATCACAGATTATAAGCTATATCAATAGTATGAAGAGTGTGAGAACCAATTTGCTACTTGTTTACGTTGTTAATTAAGCATTATAGCTTTTGATTAATATCTCATACTCTTCTAATGTATATAAAGGTTTTATTTTTTAGTTGCCTTTAAAATACTGTAATGCTATTGTAATTCTTTGTGTAATGTGGATGTTTATTGTATCACGGGTTGACAAAATGGAGTATATAAAAACGTGGAGCATTATGGACGTATAAGTTTAAAATTATTGGCAAATCTTGTTTAGTGATCATTAGTATCAGCTTGCTTAGAAAAATTGTGATTTTATATATATATATATATATATATATATATATATATATATATGTATTTATGTCGTGTGCGTGCTGTGTGCGTGGTTGCGTCTGTGTGGTGTGTGTGTGTGTGTGTGTGTGTGTGTGTGTGTGTGTGTGTGTGTGTGTGTGTGTGTGTGTGTGTGTGTGTGTGTGTGTGTGTGTGTGTGTGTTACAAAGCTTTCAAATAAATATAAACTAATTAATGTTAAAACTCCTAGTTTTGTAAAGGAGGAACGATAGGAATCACGAGTTTTTAGGTTATCAATTATTCTAATCGTTCTTTTTTTAATAATAAACAGAACGTGGTTATTACTAGTGTTACCAAATAATTATAAAGCATATCCTAAAATTGATACAAAGAGTATTAAAAGTTCAAAAATTCAAAATAAGTTTGATACTAGTTAAAATGCAACACCCTGTAGAATTGTAGATATTTTTAGATTACGGAGAAGAACTTTCATATTTAAAGATTCTCTCCATCTAAAATAGTTATGGAGGAACATAAGAATTACGTACTAATTTTATACCCTGTGTATAGATACACTTATAACTGGAATTTAATTAGAAAATAATTTATAATTTTTCAGGTATAACTTTTAAAATGCTGATACAAGACCGATAAACTGAAAAATTATAAATTATTTCCTAATTAAGATTTATGTTAAATTATGTAACAGGATGGCCCCAAATGATTTCAAAGTTAAAAAGAACACGTCTTTCGTTGCATGACGCCGTTGATTTTTCATTCAACACTTCTAGCAATGCCAATTCAAGAGCATTAAAGGTATTCCATACCAATTTTATTTTTCTAAGTTTCAAAATCTTACCAAATGTGTAATATTGTTCTACTATTAAAAAATTGTTAAAAGTTTATATCGTTATTTAAATTTTAGTGGATATTTTTGATTCCACTACACTTCATTTCGGTCGCTACGATTGACATTAGCGTCCCATGAGGTAATCACATTTGATGTAATTATAAACATTGTTTGTTAAAATTAAACAAAATTGGAAATGTTTGATGCCAATATTTGCTAATTACAATTATTTAACAAAACAAACATTCTTCATTAAATTAATATAATTATAAAAAATGTTGAAAATGATGACCCTGATGCTGTAGACATAAATTAATTCTCCACTTCATGTTTTCAAAAACATGCTGAAGTTCTTCCCGTGTAATAGCCTAAATCTCGTGTTCAACTGCTTCCATTAATTCATCTAAATTATGCAATCTATTTCTATAAATATTGTCTTTAATCATTCCAAACAAAAAGTAATCTGAATTAAGAAAATAACTGATTATGAATATAACGAAAAATTAATACAGGAATGAACGGAAAAATTATAATAAAAGCTAATGAAAAACAGACACGTGCGACTATGGCAAAAAAGGTACAAACCGATTGATTTTACAATATAATTCTCAGTGTTGCAAATACTAAGCAAAGAAATTTCCTAGATTTGACATGACATCAGCTTCAATCATTAATAGACACGTGTTACTTATAGAAATGAACATGTAATGTAAAAGTTTCTTATTGTTTGATCTACGCATACAAAGATACAGACTGAATCATGTAATTTATCATAACTATATTTCAAATCTCTGTTTTGTCTTTAGCATAAGTCTTCTGAATGTATTACTGAAAATTATGTCAAATAATTTAAAATTATGCTTTACCATGTTTAAAATTTACGTACATCTCAACAAACAACAATTTTCACATTTTTCATGACAAACTGCTTAGTTTTATTGGGAAGATGGGTATAACGCAGCTTGTATAAATAAGTCGCTATAAGGCAGATGTAACTCTTTGGTTTTAACTGAGATAACGCCATAATTATCAAGAATTTGGAAGAAAACACTTTCACTTTGATCGCGAATAGTTACATTTCAAGTCATACTTGTGTCAAGAAGAACGTGATATTTTGTGTTGTGGCGATCTTTATGCAGCATGTTTCAAAAAAGGTGGCCCTGTTGCTAGGATAGGTAGAACACTTATAAATAAGTGGGGTTTTGCTTATTAAAAAATTTTCAAAACGGTATCCGTATTCAAGATACAGGGCTTAAACAAAAATTTTTTATATACCTTTTTTACGATTATGTCGAAACTACTGGTAACATTGTAATGAAATTTTGTATGAATGCGTTTTTATATATGGCTCTCATAGAAGGCGCTAGTTGCACAGTTACACAGTTTTAAACATAACTTTTTTGAGATTAAGTAATTATTCTTATTAAAAACTAAAAACAGTAACGTTATTCTAAGGCTAAAGTTATTAATTAAACAAAGAATCACAAAAAGAAAATTAAAATAAATTTGACTAAAAACATGAAATATTAAATTAGTTAGAGTACGTGTTCAAAATGTCCCCCGTTTTCGCGAATATACAATTCTATCCTTTTTTCTAAAGAATGGATTAATCTTCTAAAGGGTTGAGAATCAGCCATGAAGTCATTAAAGTGATGTTCAATCCTGTCTTGCAACTCTTGACGTGAATTTACCTCTGTAGCATAGACTTTTTCCTTAAGATACGACCAAACTGTGTAGTCCAAAGGATTGAAATCGTATGACCGTAGAGGCCAATTAACCGGAGCTTCGGAACCTCTACCAATCCATTGATTCGGATAATGGTTACTCAACCACTATATTTTTTCGATGCCCGCCATTTTATTAGTTGATTGTGTTGGTTAATGAGGTTATATTTCTGTTTGACGTGTGATTTTGAACTTTTCTTAATTTTCGTTTGTAATTTTCGCATTTTAGTGAGTTGTATATACTCTACAATGTTTTACTGTTGCGTTACAACTTGCAAAAACTCGAATAATGATGTTTCGATTTCCGTATTTTGACGAGCTGGTAAGTAGTATTTGTTTTTACGTAGGGACGCCTTCAAAAAGGGCCAGAACTACAGTTAAACAGCTCACATATACTGCTTAGTCCAGACCTAACGTACATTTGCATGCAAAGAAATGGTTGTAAACATTTGCCTACATATTTTTGTGTTTTCCGTTCTCGAGGGGAAACAGAAAATAATGGTGCATTAGTTGAATGTTTTTAAACAAGTGCTTGCAAACACTTTTTAAACAGTTTTTATACAACAGTTTAAATGTTTGCGGGCAAATGTGTGTAGGTCTGGACTACGTTTAACGATACATTCATTGTGTTAGACTGTAGCTAGAGGATAACTATATTTTTTTGTAGGGATTTTCGATTTGGATATCTCGAATTGGCGATGAAAAATTGGTGAAAATCTCTTGTATATAAAATTATAGAATTTGTGAACATCACTTTGCACCATGTTGTGTTATCAAGGGCATGTCAAAGACTCCCCTTATAGAAGGGAGATTGCCAACTCTTGGTTTACCAGGTAAGGTAGTGATTATAATAATACAGTAAAATTTGGTTATAACGTACCAAAAGGAACCTTGAAAATTGATAAGTTACAATGGAAGTGTGAAGTACATTAGAAAACTTCAGCAGCATTAAACAATTTCACCCTCACCTAAAGAATTTCGCCCATGTATTGTATTCACAAAAAATAATAAACTATTGAAGGCTCGATAACAACTGTCAGAACTTATTTGGGACTTTATAAGTGTGTACGTTATGATGGAGTTTTACTGTATAATATGTCAATCTCTCTAGTTCAGAAACATAGTTTAGTAGTAACTGTATAAATTGGTTAAAGCTGTTTGTGTAAATTGCTTAATCAGAAACTAATGAAATTTAAATAATCATTTTTTTTCCGTCAAAACCAAAATGTTAATAGGTTTTCAGTTAAAAATAAACATATCCTGAAGATATAGGAAAACCATTTCAACACTGTCATTAATATAAGTTAATATGTGTTGCAGGATACAATGATAAACCTACACTAAACAATTCATTTATTAGATCTTTATCCACTGAAATTGTTCATAGAGAGCAACCTTCTGCATCTACTGGACTTGTGCCAGAGCCATTCTCTTCGTCACCCTGGCAATTAGTCTTTAAATTTAAGGAATATTCCCTCAAATTTATGGAATGGCAATTATTTTTTTATGTTAATGAATATTCCCTCAAATTCATGGAATTATTCAACAGAAGGCTCTAATTCTTAATAAAGAATCGATCTTGTTTGTCAACAAATCACTACACTACTACAGTAACATAACATTTCTCCTAGATGACTCATCATTTTTTTAGTATCATAAAATATAGTTTAACAGGTTAAGTAATGTGCTTATAGTGAAATAAAAAACTCTGCATGTCAAAAAAGGATATTAACAGTTTTCTTAAGAAAGAAAATACATCTTAGAAAATAAGTTTCATTTGTGCTATTCAAAAGATTTGATGAAATTTTCTGAATTTTGATCTCCTGATTAAGATTTATTTTTGTTTTAAAACGTAAGAAATACTTACATTTACTTTACTTTTTAGAACCACATGTGAGAAGTCAAACTCCACCGCCAGCAGCACCATTAGCACTACCAATTTAAGGAACTACAAAGTCACATAGAGATTTAAAATGGAGATTTAGTGTGTTAAAGTCAATTGCTGCTACGAAAGTTGCCCAGCTAAGTCCATGCAAACAAAAATTATGCAGAACAGTCACAAATTTGAAGACGATATCAAAGCAACTTATCAAGGACCTTGAAGATTATAAGTTGCACCTGGAACAAGCCTCCAATTTCTCCAAATAAAAATTATAAATTATTACAAACTATATTCGCTTTGCCCACTAAACAAACATTAAAAAGGCTGTTAGAAAAATACCTGTAAGATGCGGAATCAACAATTTGATTTTCAACTCTCTCAAATAAGCAGTCGCAAAGATGTCTAAAGAAGGTAGAGTATGCTGCTTATCTTTTGATGAAGTGTCCTTATCTGCAGGACTCAATTATGATTTTATTGAAGGATTTGAAGATTTAGTACGTGCAAGAAAATTAAAGTTTGCTGCAGTTTTTATGGCCAGCGGATAAAAAAAAAGAGGAAGCAACCATTGGTGTATTATTATGTGGAGAGTGGTATTTATACAAGTGAATTGCTTCGAATTTTGAAAGAGATAATAACAACCACACAACACACTGGTTTGAAAGTGGTGGCTACGAAAAATAAAGCAGCTATTAATGAATTATGCCGACAAAGTAGGGACAATTACCTCAGACACAACACTGAATATAAAAAGTTTGGATTTATTCATAATGGAGAAGAAATTGTGCCAATGTATGACCCTCCTCATATGTTAAAGGGTACAAGAAATAACTTGCTTAAAGCTCATGCACAGTTGAAGTAGAAAACTAATGAACCCCAGCAAGCATAGTGGAAGGTCTTTGTGGCAACATAAGAATCTGATAACCCAGATGATATAGACTACAGATTATTTTAATCCCTTAATGACGCCCACATTTATGAAACAAAAATGAACAAAATGAAGGTGAACCTGGCTGCAGATTTTCAGCCAAAGGGTAGCTTCAAATATTAAATTCCTTACACAAACAGGTAATTTTTCATAAATCTTATTACTGTCAGGCTTAATATTAATACTGCCAATCACATAAAATTTAGTTTTTTTTGCATTGAAAATGCTCTTATTCTTTGTGCGCTTGTTTCAGGTTTGCATATATTACCAGGCAATGCTGAAGGAACTGCATCATTTGCACTGTTCATGGATAAATTATTTGATAGTGTTAACAGCTGCATTATTCAACCCACATGGGAAGTATTTAAGATGTGCTGTAAAAGAAAATACCATACACCATGCATTCTGGAATGAAGCTGTGAAGGTTTTGGAATCATTAGTTTTTTTAAACAGGCGTAAATTTTGTGCCGCCATCTGTCTCAAATTGGATTCATACAATAAAAGACATAAAATATTTATGGGCGCAATTAAAAAACACGGGCTTTACATTTATGTTGGTGAGAAACCTGAACCAAGATGGTGTAGAGAACTTTTTTTGCAAAATATGAAGTCAGGGAGTGAGGAACTTAAACTCCACATGTTCTCAATTTGACTACAGTTATGTGTCTCTAATTTAATAACTTTATGGGGAGACAGTCACTAGGAGCAAATTGTGAAGACGAGGGGAGTGAAGGGGCCATTGAAAATTTAAAAACGGTTTTTAAACCCTTGGCATCAAACAAATATAGAGACGGCAGTTCAAATACACTTGCCAGAAGTGGAAACTAAAGAATATAATCCAACAAATATTTTATTAACTAATTTACATACATATATTGTGGGATTTGTAGCTAAACGGATATTAAACCAGATTGGGATATGTAGACAAAATTTATTGACACAAGATGGAAACAGTTCTGAATTTGTCTTAATAATTAATAAGAACATACAGCCACAAGGCACTTCTTCGTCCATCAACAACATTTTCAAAACTTTTCGCAAAATATTAATTTAATTTAAAACTCTACATAGAGAAATATTGCAAACCTCTCAATTATTTTAAAACAACTCTACAAAGATGAAAATTTTAATGAGTTTTGCTGTAAATTCCACAATATTAAGAACTTATTTAGTACATACTTAACAAGGTTATATATTTGTATGTGTGAGAAATGTAAATAAATTCTTAAAGGGAAAAGATGTCAATATTAAGAAAAAGAAGTTTGGACAAGTTAGAACTTTACCTAGGGACAGATATATGAAATTCATAAAAATTAAAAAAAACCTATAAATTTAATTGATTTGTAAACATAATTGTAGTGTCTATTGCTTTCTCATATACGTCTGTATAAAGAGAAAGCTATGTAATCGGTTTCAATTTATAAACATTTTTTTTACATTTCTCGACGTTTTGTGGCCTAAACAACACTAAAAACACATTTTTAGAAAAAAAATTTCGTGTCTGTGTCTTAGTGTGAGTGTGCGCGATCTCTTTTCAATCATTAAAGTTATCGATAAAAAAAGAAATGGCGGATCAAAAATTGGGGATTATTGCGTTTATTTAATTTATCAATCAATTTTTTTTAAAGTCGGGTATTGGGGGTTTTTAAGATCGCTATGTATAAATCATTTGTTAAAAAGTTAAGATTTCTAAATGGTGGATCTAAGATCAGGGATTATCGTGATTAAAAACCGGTATGATTCAAATTCAGGTATTGTGGGCTTTGTAGTTAGTTATTTACATATATGAGAAAGCATTATGGCAGATTCGGCAGCGGTTTTAGTTTATGTAATAAAGTTGCTTTGCACAATTGTTTTGATTCTTTTCTTACCTTTACAATCAAATTAAGACATAGAATACTTTCAATATACATTAAACATCAATTATGTTGAATTTAACTCCCATTTTAAATTCAACATACTTGATATTTAATGTATATTGCACGTTAAAAAATTAATTTTTAAACTGCAAACTAAAACTTATAAATTTAAAAAGCGCGCCACTAAAACAGTTCCATGACTACAACACCGCGGCAGCATTGTTGCAAGACCATTTGGCGGAAAATAGAGATGAGTTTTCTATTTCAGTACTTTTTTTTTTCTATGATGGTAACCCACTATTGGTGTAGTTTGAATACACCTTATTGGCGACGAGGTCGGTGTTTTTGGTATATTTGTTGAAAAATAATAAAACAAAAATAAGACGACGACTAGTGGAGTTTCCTTTTCATGTCAGACGTTTGTCAGTGATGAAATTACTCCAACGTCAAGAGTCAGTCAATATCGAAAGTCCTCTAATCAGTTAAATCAGTCTCTGGCAGTGTTTAACAGTGCACAAACTGAAAGTATTCAGTATAATGGCTTCACAACAAAAAGTAAGAGTGTTCTGAAAAGTACCATTGAGCATTTTAAAGGTGAGATGGAAGAATTTTAAAGTAATTTGGAAATAATGGAACATTTGTTCCTGGTTAATTGCGTTGAATATCGAATGAAGGTGTCGATGTTTGTGATGTTAGCGGGACCCAGGTATATCAGACACTGAAAAATCTGACACCCCCAAAGAATCCCAATGAGTTATCCTATAAGGAAGCAACAGACTTGTTAAAAAAACATTATTCTCCTCCTGTCTCAGAAATATTCCAAGGATTTACGTTCAACAAATGCAATAAAAAATTTGATCAAAGCGTTGCTGAGTACGTACATCGTGGAATTACGGAAATTAACAAGCTCGTGCAATTGTTTCCCAATTTTTAGATCACGCGCATCGCGACAGTTTTGTTCGTGGTCTTAAATCGGAAAATATACTAAAGCAGTTGTTGTCGGATGATAAGTTGTCGTTCAAAATGGCGTGTCAAAAAGCACAAGCGGCAGAATTGGCCGAAAAACCAGTAAAGGACTTATCAAATAGTGTACAAGTAAACTACGTACGAAGAAAACCTCTTTTGGCGAAGAAGAAAAACACGATCAAAGCTGTAAAAGCTGTGGTAGGTTGCATCCTAAAGAGCAGCGTCCTGCGACAAAATGGAAATGCTATACGTGCCACACATGGGTGTGTGTCCAAAGAAAAAGTTGGTACGCTCAGTCGAGGAGCAACAACAAGAGCAGAGTGATGACGATGAAGTTGACAATGTTTGTGAAGTGAATGAAGATTTATTGAATCTGAGAATAAATCATTTGTCATTGTTGTGCCATCACATCAGTTACGTTAGAACTATGTTAGAAAATGCTTTTTGAAGTTGATACAGGTGCTTGTAAGTCAATTATGGCCAACAGTTTGTTTGAAGAATCTTTAAACTTAATGTTGAAACAGACTGAACACAAATTAAAAGCGGTTTCGGGTGAGATTATTAGGGCTCGATGCGAGTGTCTCGTAGATGTAGTTTTATTCTCAAGTTGACAAAATAATTTTTGCGTAAACCAGGTCAATTAAAGTGTCAAAAATGTAAAAGCGGGATATTTAAATTTGCTGAAAGATATATTTTCAAATGTTTTTGATTCATACTCTTGTAGCCCAATTAAGCAATTTGAAGTAAACTTCATTTTAAAAGAAAACATAGTACCAATAGTAAAGAAAGTGTAGTCGATGCCATATTCTTTTACATTTCCAATGACGTTGATATACGTTATGACAGTTTACCTTTATTCATTTCTCGCATTTCCAATGTACAGGGTATTAAAATATGGATCATTTGTCTTTTTTTTTCCTCAATTTTTAATTTTTTTTTTTTAATTATTTAATTTTTTATAAAATAGTTCTTGCTTAAAAAATTTCAATTTTAGTTAGAAAAAATAATTGTATGTTTGTAGTTGTACTATGATAGCACTTAGAACACATGAACTTGAGCAATAAATACGCGAGTAGAAAAAAAATTACAGCAAATCGTACGAGTAGGCATTCTTAAGAAAGTACGACACAGTGAATGGGCCTCACCTATTGTGGTCGTCCCTAAAAAAAAAACAATGATGCCCGAATTTGTTGTGATTTTCGTACAACTGTCAATAAAATCTTGCACGTAGATCAATAACCTTTACCGACGTCAGATGATATCTTTGCAAGTTTGTCAGGTGGTAAAATATTCACGGTTTTAGATTTAACAGGAGCTTATCAACAGTTAAAAGTACAAGAAAAATTTCAAAAGTATACTTTGCCTCACCGTTAAACACGTTCAGTCAACATCACCGTCGTTTCAGGTACAGTAATATTAGTACGCAAAGTCACTAACTATCTTAAATATATAACATACAAAACAAACAGGTATTAGTTGGCTAACACGTACAGTATTTTGTGTCCTATGTTAACTAATGTGCTTGTTAAAGAACAAAACATTTTCATCCTTGAAATATCTTTACGAATTTAATTGTAGCCGTAAGTTTTGTAAAGGGTAATTTCTTAATTGCATTTAAATTGCACTTTAATGACAAATTATGTTTAATCAAATATAAATAGCAAAACAATAATTTTTTGATTTTATTTCTTATTTACGAGTTAAAGTGTCTAATTTTTTTCATTATTCAACGGAGGAAGTGCACGCCTCTGGATGCTATGTTCGCGCGCACTTAGTGGCATATTTAAACGGCAGCCATATTGATGAAACCTGTTTAACGGTGAAGGAAAAGGCCACGTATTTCATTCCCTCCAAGGCGGGCTGCTCGAGCATTCCGAGCTCCTTCCTTATAGATTCACAGCATACATACATACATTACGTATATATGCATGGTGGGATTAAGGATGGGTGTGGTCAGGAAAATACTACCCTAGCATTCGCCTAAGTAGCCGCACATGGTATGCATATACGCAGTGACCATGCCGCTACATGTGTATGAGGAAAACCCCCCTGAAAAAACCCATACAAGGTAGACGGTAATGGGAATCGAACCCATTACCTCCTGAATGCTAATCAGGTTGTGTCACCACCACGCTACCAGCTCGGTTTTAACGGTTAGACAAAGTATACATAGCTATTAACACATACACATTGGTATGTTCCAGTACACTCTATTGACCTATGGTATATCATCGGCGCTTGCTATGTTCCAATCAATAATGGATCAGATTTTGGTGGGTCTTAAAAATGTTAATTGCCATTTAGACGATAACGTCCAAGAAACCAAAAATCTCCTAAAAAAGGTCGTGAGTCGATTGACGAAATACAATGTAAAAGTAAATTTGGATAAATGTAAATTTTTTCAAAGTGAAGTTGAGTATCTGGGTTACAGGATTGACAAAGAAGGTATTCATCCGACACAAGAGAAATTGCGAACGATTTCTGACTAACCTGAACCACCAGATATAACTCAATTGCGCTCATATTTGGGTTTGTTGAATTACTATGGAAAGTTTATACCCATGTTATCAACAAAACTAAACCCCTTGTATAATTTATTATAAGTTTTTGTTATGAACGAATAATTTGTTAAATAAAGATGCCGAATTTATATTAGATCAAGAGTGTCGTAATGTGTTTAAATTAAGTAAAAACTAAATCATTCACAATCAAATTTTGATAAACTATGATCCTGCAAAAGAAAGCGATTTCTTTATTGTATTAAGGGTATCTAACATCCCATTTTGTTTGTGTCGGGTACTTTATCAAAAACAGAACGACATTATTCACAATTAGAATGGGAAGCTCTTGCGATTATATTTGGTGACAAACGTTCTCATAAATACATTTATGGACGTTCATTTACTCTTATTTCTGATCATCAACTTCTTAAGGCAATATTCAATTCGGATAAAAATATTCTGTTATGTCAGCATCTAGAATTTTAATAGAATGTAATTTTTTCAAAATATAATAATTATAAAATAGAGTATAAGAAGGAATCGCAACTTTATGAAGCAGATATGCTGTTTAGATAGCCCTTGAATGGCTTAACTGAGGTTAAAAGCTCAATACATTCGCTTAATTTAAATGAAGAGCTACCAATAACATATTTAACATCGCAAAAATGTCTAATAACGATGCAATGTTAGCAAAAGTCTTCAGATTATATAAAGACAGGATGGCCACATACAACTTCCAATAATAAATGAGATCCTGTGTTAAAACCGTTTTATATTAAAAGAAACGAATTAACTGTTGAACAGGTTGTTTGATTAAAGGAAGTAAAGTGCTCGTACCTCAGACTTTACGGGAAGCGGTGTTGAATCTTTTGCACGAAAATCATATTGGAATCGTGAGACCTAAAATGTTGACTCGATTCGCTCTGTGGTGGTCTGGGTTACAAACAGATATTGAGAGAACCATTCAAAACGGCGAGATTTGACAATTATGTCAAAATAATTCTGAAAACCATTTAATAATGTGGTCAAAATTTGATAGAATTCACGTGGATTTCATTCAGAAGGATGGTAAAACATTTTTACTGATAGTAAATCTAAGTAGATGGACATGCATGTAATATCAAATGGTACGGATGATACGCAGAATACAGAAAAGTTAAATATTATTTTTGCCTGTTAATATTGTCAGCGATAACGGTCTTCCATTTAATTCAGTAGAATTCACCAAATTTTGTCACGTTAACAGCATTAATGTACTTAAATCACCATCATACCACCCGCAATCTATGAATGGGCTAAAAGACATGTTTCTGTAGTAAAAGCTGCCTTAGATAAAGCATAAAACAAAAATCTACATTGTCACTAGGGCAATAAATCATAAATTTTCTTTTTGAATATAAAAACACGCCTTGCGTTATAACAGGTATGAGTCCAAATAAAATTATTTTTAAAATTAGACCATGAACATGTTTAGATTGTTAAAAACTAAAACAGGTGGAAGAGTAACATTTAAGAATAGCTATGATGACTTTGACCAATTAAATCATTGGTTGTAGGTGAAAAGGTTTTACTCGGTAATTTAGGTTCCAATATAAATGAGAAATGGCCAGAAGAAGTTGTGCTTAAAAATATTAGTGCTGTGACTTATTTAGTAAAAGTAAAAGATAAACTGCAGTAGAAGCATATTAATAACTTACATAAATTTAACGTGTCTGAAAACCCACTGTGATCGATTTGTCTACTAAATTAAGTATGTCTACAGAATCTAATAAACTAAACGTCGAGGATGATTATAATAATAATCATAAAAAGGAGGTGCAACCCGATGGTGATAGTACAAAAATTAGGATTGAAAACCTGAATTCAAATAATTATAATACACCCTCACGTTGTGTCCCTAGCACTAGTAAGTATCCTAGTAGTAACAGTGATGTTCTGCTAAGACATAGTGGCCGCAATCGGAGACCGCCTTTGCGACTAAATTTGTGAATGTTAGATCTTGTCTTTTTAAGAAAGAGAAAACTGTTATATATTATGTTAGGACAGTCAAGTGACCATTAGATTATGATATTGACTGATTGTATTTTGAGTCATTGATCTTTAATACAATACATTAAAGTAACCCATTATTGGTGTAGTTTGAATACTTTTTATAATATAGATAGCTTACCTGTATAAAATGCACAATAGAATCCATATCATGAAGTTTAGTTATATTGCGTTTATGTAACTTAAGTATTGTAAAAGCCATAGCTGTTATTACCCGTTCCCCATCAAGTAAATAAATATCCCATATTCTAAGACATAAACTAAACGGTACCTAAAAGTACAACATAAAATCACTTAACACATGAAACGCTTACACTTACACGTTCTACAAAACAAACAAAAAACCACTTTAATGAGTAAAGTATAGAATCAAGACCATGTTTATCAAAATGTTTTTTTAATTTAGGCATAAACTTTTGTAAAATACGATCATGATGAGCTAAGAATCTTGTTAACTTCGGAAAGCCCTCCTTATATAAACCATGCATCATATACTTAGGGCCCGTTAACAAAACATGTGTAGCCCAAAATGCATCTTCTTCATCCATATACATTAATAAAACACCAGCGAGGCCTGACATACCTTGACAATATCCAACCTAAAAAAATATAATTAAGTGTGACAATTATAAATTTCAACATAATTTACCTCGGAATTATACATAGCATAAGCAGTTAAAACATTATATAATGATTGTTGTTTTATCCCATATCTTTCCCGGTAAATAATATGTTCACGAAATTGTCTGTTAACATCTGAATCAATTTGACGAGCATCAGTAGAATATAACCTAGCTAATTTCATCATTTCAGAATAAGTTCCTTTATTTTCATTTTTAATTTTTTCTAAATTTAGTAATTTACACCAAACTTGGGGCCGAAGAGAATTAGGTATACCTTTATAAATACGCTTATGTAATTTTTCTTTAGTAACAGTACTATTCCAAGATTTTAACATTTTTAACCACTTTTTTACACGTTCTAGTTCAATTTGATTTCTTTTTGCTTCCTGCGGGTCCACTTTGGATGACAAACGTTTATCGTGTATAAATCCATAACGATCTGTTGCATGGTATACTTCAAATGATGGATCTTCCCATGGATCAATTTCTGCACCTTCTTCTCGCCCACGTTCATAACGTCTAAATATTTTTTCCCGCTCTTCAGCCGACCTTCTTAGCAAGTCGTCCTCATTCATCCCATGTACAATAAATATTCACTATAGATCAGCATTCCTTTTCACACTAGTATAATTTTTGGTCAATTCATGTGTTAGCTTACAACATCTGAAAATGAGGACAGTAGGTTATGTGTACAGTTTATTCCCTGTAAACACATTTATTAACTTAACAGGTATTAGTATAATTAATTTATACGGTAATGAATTACGGATTATTAAAAAATTATGATATTTCAAACAAACCACAAATGTCAACCTAGAAAATGTTATAACGCCCCATGAATTTTAAGCAGTCAAACAAAATAATGATTTTAAATTGAAGTAAATGCGAGTAATTAATATTACAGTATAATTTAATTAACAGTCAAGGGCTTACTCCTATAAATTTGACGATGTCGGGTATTTACCCACATACAAAATAGATCACACACCAACTTTTAGACACAAATTTAATAGACATTAGACTCGTTTACTGTATATGATGGTTAAATTACACCATCCTAGAAATTACTCAATTTAACAGTTAATTTCTTAAAACTTAAAAAGTGAATTTTTTAAGTACCTTAAATATTTAAGAACAAAATTACGTTTGGAACTTACATATCTATTACTTTAAAAACATTATAACAGATGGTGACTGCGTCAGCTATTGATAATAAATTTTGGGTTTGAAACATAAACAGGTGTGCGGTTTGAAACTGAAGCATATAAAGCATAGTTTACATTAACTTTTTTTTAAATAATAGCCTAGTATGCTTAATTAAACTATAAAATTTGTTTTATAAAAATAACTAGCGTGGAGCTTCGCTCTGCGCTATGGTCACAACACACCTCAATAACCGTTTACGATATTTATTTAAAGGTAAGATTTTTCTTATAAAAAAATATGGAACATAGCGGATACCCTATTTAATAATATAAATTTAAAAAATATCAAAATTCCGGAAAATCAAAATCATGAATGAATCGAATGTGCCTATTTTATTGGACTAAAACCATCTTTGCATTATTCCTTCTGATGAAACCTTTTTTGAGCACATCGGTTGGATGGTTTCAAAGTCTATAACGGACATAGGTAGAAACAATTTTTGTGTTTTATAGATTTAGATTGTACAAAAAAAAACCAAACGTGAAAAATAATTAATCATAGTATGAATAATTGTGGTTGCAAGATGATTAACGTTAAAACATTAAAATCATGCAGTCTAATTAATTTTTAATATTTTGTAAACTTACTTTCTAGAATTCTATAAATACTAGCTTTTCCTCCGCAAAACTTTGCGTTTAAAATTAAGTTTAAAGATGATAATAAAACGCATAATAAATTAAATACAAACGTATATTTTCTGTAAATGGACAACAATACTGGCGTCGGCTGCTAGACTTTTCAAAAAAATTAAAACCATAAAATAAAATTCTGGCTCCGTTATTTCTTTCTACGAAAAATCACCTTCATATCAAAAAAAATCATCGAAATCCGTCAAGCGGTTGTCTCGCAATCTGCGTGAACTAAATGACTCGATTATTTTAATATACAGGAAAGATAAATAATAAGTTGAAATAACTTGAAAGAAATTCTACTAATTTATTTTGTAAACTTACTGTGTAGAATGTTAAGCTAAATTGTTGAATTTGAATACATTATTAAACTGTTCTAATAATGATATTCAATAAAAATTTGTATCGTATCAAATGATCTTCTTGTTTGACTTATGTAATCTTGAGTTACAAATGAATTTATTTTATAAACATCAAGATTTAAAAATGTGGTATATGTTACCTTAAGCATTAAAAATTAAATAACAATAAGGTTGACATCTTTTTATTAACGCCCTGATATATATATATATATATATATATATATATATATATATATATATATATATATATATTATATATATATATATATATATATATATATATATATATATATATACGCACGCACGCACGCACGCACGCACGCACACACTTTTTTTCCAGAAATTGTATCTATGCGGCTACAACGTAAGGCCCGAGAATCTCCAGCTTAAAATAACTGATGTTAATCCAACATACGTTGGTCCAAAATTGCATAGCAAGGGTGACAAGTAAAAAAGATTTTTCTTTAATAATCGCTAAAGTTTAGAACTTTAGATCGTGTTACTTTAAAAATTTGGATAGCGGGGTTTTGGAAGGGAAAAAATTGAAATTTGAGATTATTTACATCGGAAGCTGTATGTAACTAAAACGCTAATACTTTTGGACCATACCTCAAAAAAAGTATACTTGTTGAAAGTTGCTAAAGTTAATCGTTTAAGAGATATTCGCTAAATTATTACTTAACATTGGATAATTTTGATAGAACTGGTTTCGTATAAAATTATAGTACACATTTTTAAAACTCTTCTTCCTTGTTCAAGAAAATGTCGCCAATTTTGAAGATTTACGATACTGTTTATTTGTTAGGGTTAATGTTACTAATTGGATATTGTGGAATAGCTAATTGTTACTTTTTTTACGCGAAGCTGTAAGTGAAGCACTGTTTCCATGAAAAAGATCAATGTCGAGATTTCAATGGTTTTAGACTTTTTTAAAACCATCTAGACCATTTTCAACTTAATGTGTGTTTGCGCGCGCACGTGCGTGTGTGTACTTGGGTGTGTGTGTGTGTGTGTGTGCGTGGACGAGTGCGTGCGTCCGTGTGTGTGGAATATTTTAATAATTAAAGAAGTGTCAAGTAAATTTGGTTTGGAATGACATTAATTTATTTCGATAATTTTTTCCCAAATTTAAGTGTGGATTTTACGTCGAAATTTCCATCATAAATACGCTAAAAAAAAGTCTAGTCGTTTCAAAACACGTTTTATCGCACTCGCCCATTAGAAAACGTGCCACGTCTCGTGGGGTCCGTGAAGTTAGCAGAACATCAAAAGCACAAACGTCGAAATTGGACCCATAGGTTAGTGCTCCGTTTGTGCCGGTTAGTCCCGCTGCAAACCTTTGGCAAAACAAACTACCAAAATACCGCCATTTTTGGATGTCCTGCTAACTTCGCACCTTGTCAACGGCACAAACGTCGCGATTGGCTCTATAAGTTAGTGCCGCGTTTGCGCCGGTTAGTGCCGTTGCAAACTTTTTGGCAAAACAAACTACTGCCGAAATACCGCCATTTTTTGATGTCCTGCTAACTTCACACCTTGTCAACGGCACAAACGTTGCAATTGGGTGTATAGGTTACTGCCGCGTTTGTGCCGGTTAGTGCCGTTGCAAACTTTTGGAAAAACAAACGACTGCAGAAATACGGCCATGTGTTGGTGTTCTGTTAACCTACCTCCTTGCCAACAGCACAAACGTCGAAATTTTGTCCACAAGTTAGTGCCGCATTTGTTCCGGTTAGTAACAACAAAAAGAAGTGTTATGTTTTTTTATCAAACTAGGTAGTACTGTTACACTGCTTCCAAGTACCTAGTAATTGGCTAACTTTGGGAATCTAAACCTTTAGCTTCGTATTCGATCTTTTAATCAACCGCAATTGGCTTTGTAGACTAAATGTCTTGACTTGTAACATCTGCTTACCGTTTTCTAGTTCTAAGAAATTTAAATTTAGTAATAACTATTAACGTATACACCGTGTCCAAGATAAGGATGCCCACTATGGGGATCTCGGAAACGGTAAAAGATGGAAGGTCGGTTAAATGGAACAAAAGTTGCGCATTTGAGAGGATGTATTTATGGTCTTTGTAGAACTCGAATGTCTCTTTTAGTTTTTGAGATATTTGAAAAAAATTGAACTTTCTGATTTTCGTTTTTATTTTGTTCTGACCTTATTTGAAGAGCTATCAAGAAAAGAAGAGCACATTTTCATTGCCACTTTTCTGGCTCTACTTAATGCTGTTATTCAATTTTTGATACAACGTTTCGTTTGTTAGCAACCATCATCAACTTTATTTTTTTAAATACACGACAAAATTATTTTTGCCATATTTAAATTCTCTCCTTGATTCTGAATTCAACGATATATCACACTTTATATTTTTGATACGTTTCGGATGAGAAAATTTATATTCAATGTAAAACATCGAAAACCTACAGTTAAAACTAATACTAGAAACATTAGAAAACTGTAAAATTATTATAAAATTATGTTTTGTAATTTTAAATGATAGACAAACAAAAAACAAATTTATTTTAAAGGTTAATAAACTCACAAAAGATGTTCAAAAAGCTTCCCGTTATTCTCTAAACATAAATAGCATCTTCTAACTGTAGCATCTAAAACATTCTTCAGCATTTGAGGAGTAATACTAGCAAACGCTTCGAGAACTAATCTTTGTAAAATTTGTTCGTTTTCAATATCGTTTCCATAAATGTAATTTTTAATGCATCCCCAAAGCAAAAAATCCAAAGGTGTTATATCTGGAGAACGGGCTGGCCACAGTGCATTTGCATGAGCGCCAATACATCTTTCTGGAAATCTAACTGACAGGTATTCTCTGACAACTCTGACATTATGTGCTGGTGCACCATCCTGCATAAACCAACAACCTTCAACTTCTTGGAAAGGCAAATCATTCAAAGCTATCGCTAATTCATTTTGGAGTAAAATTTGGTAACGTTCAGAATTTAAGGACTAGTGGTAAAGGACCTATAATTCGAGTACCGAATATAACAGCCCATATATTAAATCCGAGACGGTGATGGTGTTTGGCCGTTTTGTACTGACGTGGATTTACTCTTGTCCAATAATGAGCATTTCTACGATTAAAAATTCCATTATTATTAACCATACTTCCATCGGACCATATTATTTTATTCAGAAAATACTCACTGTCTTGAGATTGACGTATATACCATTCGCAAAATATTGTACGTCTTTCTGGGTCACCTGGTCGAAGTCCTTGGCAAATTCTAAATTTATATGGATGTACTTTCTCCTTCTTTAGAACCTAGTGAGCTGTGGAATGGGCTATGCCAGTTGCCTCTTCAATCTGCCTAGTAGAAACCTCTGGATTTTCCGTTACAGCTAATAAAACAGTATTGGCTTTTTCTTCATTGCAAGGTTTTTTGCGAGATTTTACAGGTTTTTTGAACGCACCATATTCTTTTAGATTAACTGCTAATGTGCGAAAAGTTCTTTTGTGAGGTTGACGTCTTTCTGGATATTTGTTTAAATACATTATTTCCGCTTCAGAACAATTACGTTGACACAAAATGTAACACGTCAGTATATCGAATTTTTCATTATTTGAAAAATGTACTCCTACCATATTGTTTTTAGGTAAACACAAAATGTAATTAACTCAAAGACCACCAAACAAACGTAATACGGACAACAATCAATTATGACAGGTAGGTAAACAAAATGCAAAGCCAACTTATTTTTATCAAATGCATCAGTACGACGGAAGATGTATTTTAACTGTTTAATTAATAGTATTTTCACTAAATACATAGTTTTGAATTATTTTATTGGCAACAGGTATTAGAAAATGAGAAAACATTATTTTATTATAATTTTACAGTTTTCTAATGTTTCTAGTATTAGTTTTAACTGTACGTTTTCGATGTTTTACATTGAATATGAATTTTCTCATCCGAAGCGTATCAAAAATATAAAGTGTGATATATCGTTGAATTCAGAATCAAGGAGAGAATTTAAATATGGCAAAAATAATTTTTTCGTGCATTTAAAAAAATAAAGTTGATGATGGTTGCTAACAAACGAAACGTTGTATCAAAAATTGAATAACAGCTTTAAGTAAAGCTAGAAAAGTGGCAATGAAAATGTGCTCTTCTTTTCTTGATAGCTCTTCAAATAAGGTCAGAAAAAAATAAAAAACGAAAATCAGAAAATTCAATTTTTTTCAAATATCTCAAAAACTAAAAGAGATATTCGAGTTCTACAAAGACCATAAATACATTCACTCAAATGCGTAACTTTTGTTCCATTTAACCGACCTTCCATCCCTTACCGTTTCCGAGATCCCCATAGTGGGCATCCTTATCAGTAGAAGGGGGACACCTTGGCCGCCATCTTGGATTTTGACGTCACAAGACCGCCCACGTGGGGGACCGGTTTTTTCACCCTTATTTTTACCCGCTTACGTGTAGGACGTGTTTTTTCACCCCTATTTTTGCACATCCACGTGTGAGACCGCATTTTCAACCCTTATTTTTATATACCCTCGTGTGAGACCGGATTTTCCAACCTTAATTTTACACGCTTACGTATAGGACGTGTATTTTCACCCCTATTTTTACACATCCACGTGTGAGACCGTGTTTTCAACCCTAATTATTTTTACTCGCTTACATGAAGGACCGTATTACCCTTATTTTTATGGTTTCTTTTGGGGGAGCCTTATGGTTGTATTTAAGGACCTTTTGACAGCTAGGACTTTTGCTAACGTGAGGACAGGGGTGGGGGCTGGTCTTGGCTTAGAACTGTATTTAGGGTTGGAGCTTAGGGTGGGGTTGGTCTAAGGTTAATCTTAGGGTTATTTGGTGGTATTAAGGACCTTCTGGCTATATTAAGAACAGTGCCCCTGGAGGTTAGGCAAATGCACACGCATACAATGTTGGAAATTGCATAATTAATAAGATATTATTATTAAAATTATCGACCCTATTGCTTTTAAAATGGCCACATGCTACTGGATGATCTTTTACCTAAAACGTTGTATTTCTAATAAGGAGGTTCTTGTGCGACACGTGTAGGGCTTCGCAACTTGTTCTCAGGCCTTCGCCCCCCCGGCCCCTTTGAGTAAAAATTGATTTTAGTGCCATCTAGAGGCGTAAAGACTAATGAACATTTTCTATAACAGAAGCTGATAATGCACACCTCTCTCTTACTCTATCTTGTTTCTTCCTCCCCCCTCTCTCTTTCTACACACACACACACACACACACACACACACACACACACACACACACACACACACACACACACACACACACACAAACAATTCAATTAATTAATCAATCTCAAACAAAGCACGCTCGATCACCAGATCAATCTCAACCAATCAACCGAAATTATGTCTTACAGTTTTTGCGGAAATCAGATTAAAGTTGAAACTGAATACATTCAAGTTTAATTAAATATGACGTGAAATAATAAATAATTTCTACCCTAATGGAATGATGCTTTATGTATAGGCAGATCCTCTAAACAGCCACCACCTATACATTAGGAACATCATATCTGATTTATTTGCATGTTTAATTACATACACACAAAACTATTTCATTGTAACGTGTTCATTAACAGCTGTAAAAACCCATTAAAAAGTAATAATTACTTATATATAACATAGAGTTAAATTAAAATTAACATGTTTTTAAGAATATCAGGTTGATATAACGGAAATAAAAGGCAAAAGGTTTTAATGGTTTATTATTATATAGGTGAATTAACAATAACTATAAGTTTAAATTCACGAATCTATACTTACTATTTTTGTAGAGCGGATCTTATGACGTTATCCTATAAGCATGATAATACATTTTAAAAAACTTTATCGGCATTTTTGTTAGCAATATCAGGAAAAAAAACATAGATTAAAAATAATACGCTCACCTTTAGAAGTTTTTCCTTCATCGCTGTCATATGCTAAACTGATTTTTTTATACAACGTACCTCACTAAAACACGCTTGTGAATGGCTGAATATAAAATACTCGATTACATACCGGACATTAACTATTTAGAAAGTAATACAGAAAAACCTGAATTCGTATTTAATAATTATGTTGTACTTACAAAAAATTTACATTCAAAAACACAAATATTTTAAAAACGTCTAATACCACTAATGTTGCATTATAATAATAAAAACTCATTATACAGTGATTACATATTAAATACTTAAAATATGTAACTTTATACAACGTCTATTATTACATAGAGATGGGATTATTCTTAAATTTAATTGATTTCGATAGAGCTCTGGAAATACTACAACCGTTCGAAATCTTGCTTCTTCTCTCGATATCAAAAAAGCTATACTAGTGATGCATTAAGTAAGCATAATAACGGATACAGCTACATTGCTAACGATTATTGATGTTTTTTTTGCATGAGATTTTTTGAATGAGACAGCCTCGCAGGTATTTTTTAAGAAAAGCTATACACATCTCACGAGATCAAACGAGATTTTTGAGATACAATCTCCTCATCACCTGCACCTTGAACGATTATATTGTAACCTATAAAGCAAGCTAATAACCCTAATAGTTTATCAGACATTATTACATGGACACGAGGTTAGCTCTAAATTAAATGATTTCAACGCCGCTCTGGGAATGCTGTACACTTAAAAACCTTTAAGTCTGCTCGCCGAAGTTGTACCGTATTCACTTTCTTCAATTTTATCTGCACTCTGTTTCGAGGCTGTAGCACGTTTTTCTAATACATAAACAGAATCTTCAATACTGTGATACGTCTAGCAGCAAAACACATTAGCTAGTTAGTTTCACCTCTATATTACTTTACATGCAAGTCTGATCTTATCATAAATAAATACATCTGTCAAAAAAGCTAATTAAACATAACTCCACGGCCAGGGTATAGCAAGCAACGCTTCCAATTATAGCTCTTAGTCAACACAATAGGACTTACAACTACATACAATCGACTAGCACTGCTTTAGCACGAGGATCGAACGAAAAAACACGTACGCACGCACACACGTTCGCACGCACGCACGTAAGCTCGCACGTACGCTCGCACGTACGCACGCACGTGTGAACGCTCGTACGTACGCACGCACGCTCGTACGTACACACGCTGGCACGTACGCACGCTCACACGTACGCGCGTTCGCATGCCCGTACGTACGCCCGCACGCACGCACGTATGCACACACACACACACACACACACACACACACACACACACACACACACACACACGAGAGAGCGAAAACACGCTAAAGCGAAAAACTTGTAAACTTGCAAACATGAATCAAGACGGTGGAGCACCGCTAGGAAAAAAACAGGTTTATTAACAAAACCGAAGGAAAGCTTAACGTTTTGAAAATATATTATTATTATTATTATAAACAACAATACATCATTATTATTTAATAACATGCTTTATCGGTTTTCTTCTTCTTCTTGAACCGTGAGTCGACCTCATCATCATCATCATCATGATTTTGAGATTTGCCCTTCCCCCCTACGGCGTCTTAGGAGAAAATACCTCGACCATAAAAGAGGCGTTTAGATTTATAAACATGCCCCCAGGGGCTATGTTAGAGTGTGGTTAGGTCAATACTTCAGACATCCCCGAAGATGTCCGATTCTACCCGAACATTGACGAGCACGCTTGCGCACAAGGCCAAAGGCTAGCTGCATTCTGGCTTCTTAGGAGAAAATACCTCGACCATAAAAGAGGCGTTTAGATTTTATAAACATGCCCCCCCAGGGGCTATGTTAGAGTGTGGTTAGGTCAATACTTCAGACATCCCCGAAGATGTCCGATTCTACCCGAACATTGACGAGTACGCTTGCGCACAAGACCAAAGGCTAGCTACGTTCTGGCGTCTTAGGAGGAAATACCTCGACCATAAAAAGAGGCGTTTAGATTTATAAACATGCCCCCAGGGGCTATGTTAGAGTGTGGTTAGGTCAATACTTCAGACATCCCTGGAGATGTCCGATTCTACCCTAACATTGACGAGTACGTTTGCGCACAAGACCCAAGGCTAGCTGCGTTCTCGTTTCTCGTGTGTTTCGCCCTTTAAAGTGTAACTGTCATCGAGTGAGCCTTACTATAATGTATTCTCCTGTTTATGAGCCAGCATCAGCGGACATTAGAGATTTTACTGACTTGTTAATAAACTATTACAACATAACCGTTCAAGATAATGATGAAAGCGATGACGTGGTTGAGCTGGGTGTATCTCACATCCAAGATGATAGTTCACAGAAGAGAAAGAAGAGCGATGAGGTAGGCGGAAGGGCAAATCTCAAAATCATGATGATGATGATGATGAGGTCGACTCACGGTTCGAGAAGAAGAAGAAAACCGATAAAGCATGTTATTAAATAATAATGATGTATTGTTGTTTATAATAATAATAATAATAATATATTTTCAAAACGTTAAGCTTTCCTTCGGTTTTGTTAATAAACCTGTTTTTTTCCTAGCGGTGCTCCACCGTCTTGATTCATGTTTGCAAGTTTACAAGTTTTTCGCTTTAGCGTGTTTTCGCTCTCTCGTGAGTGTGTGTGTGTGCATACGTGCGTGCGTGCGGGCGTACGTACGGGCATGCCAACGCGCGTACGTGTGAGCGTGCGTACGTGCGAGCGTGTGTACGTACGAGCGTGCGTACGTGCGTGCGTACGTACGAGCGTTCACACGTGCGTGCGTACGTGCGAGCGTACGTGCGAGCTTCCGTGCGTGCGTGCGAACGTGTGTGCGTGCGTACGTGTTTTTTCGTTCGATCCTCGTGCTAAAGCAGTACTAGTCGATTGTATGTAGTTCTAAGTCCAATTGTGTTGACTAAGAGCTATAATTGGAAGCGTTGCTTGCTATACCCTGGCCGTGGAGTTATGTTTAATTAGCTTTTTTTTGACAGATGTATTTATTTATGATAAGATCAGACTTGCATGTAAAGTAATATAGAGGTGAAACTAACTAGCTAATGTGTTTTGCCGCTAGACGTATCACAGTATTGAAGATTCTGTTTATGTATTAGAAAAACGTGCTACAGCCTCGAAACAGAGTGCAGATAAAATTGAAGAAAGTGAATACGGTACAACTTCGGCGAGCAGACTTAAAGGTTTTTAAGTGTACATCATTCCCAGAGCGGCGTTGAAATCATTTAATTTAGAGCTAACCTCGTGTCCATGTAATAATGTCTGATAAACTATTAGGGTTATTAGCTTGCTTTATAGGTTACAATATAATCGTTCAAGGTGCAGGTGATGAGGAGATTGTATCTCAAAATCTCGTTTGATCTCGTGAGATGTGTATAGCTTTTCTTAAAAATACCTGCGAGGCTGTCTCATTCAAAAATCTCATGCAAAAAAACATCAATAATCGTTAGCAATGTAGCTGTATCCGTTATTATGCTTACTTAATGCATCACTAGTATAGCTTTTGATATCGAGAGAAGAAGCAAGATTTCGAACGGTTGTAGTATTTCCAGAGCTCTATCGAAATCAATTAAATTTAAGAATAATCCCATCTCTATGTAATAATAGACGTTGTATAAAGTTACATATTTTAAGTATTTAATATGTAATCACTGTATAATGAGTTTTATTATTATAATGCAACATTAGTGGTATTAGACGTTTTTAAAATATTTGTGTTTTGAATGTAAATTTTTGTAAGTACAACATAATTATTAAATACGAATTCAGGTTTTTCTGTATTACTTTCTAAATAGTTAATGTCCGGTATGTAATCGAGTATTTTATATTCAGCCATTCACAAGCGTGTTTTAGTGAGGTACGTTGTATAAAAAATCAGTTTAGCATATGACAGCGATGAAGGAAAAACTTCTAAAGGTGAGCGTATTATTTTAATCTATGTTTTTTCCTGATATTGCTAACAAAATGCCGATAAAGTTTTTAAAATGTATTATCATGCTTATAGGATAACGTCATAAGATCCGCTCTACAAAATAGTAAGTATAGATTCGTGAATTTAAACTTATAGTTATTGTTAATTCACCTATAATAATAAACCATTAAAACCTTTTGCCTTTTATTTCCGTTATATCAACCTGATATTCTTAAAACATGTTAATTTTAATTTAACTCTATGTTATATATAAGTAATTATTACTTTTAATGGGTTTTACAGCTGTTAATGAACACGTTACAATGAAATAGTTTTGTGTGTATGTAATTAAACATGAAAATAAATCAGATATGATGTTCCTAATGTATAGGTGGTGGCTGTTTAGAGGATCTGCCTATACATAAAGCATCATTCCATTAGGGTAGAAATTATTTATTATTTCACGTCATATTTAATTAAACTTGAATGTATTCAGTTTCAACTGTAATCTGATTTCCGCAAAACTGTAAGACATAATTTCGGTTGATTGGTTGAGATTGATCTGGTGATCGAGCGTGCTTTGTTTGAGATTGATTAATTAATTGAATGTTGTGTGTGTGTGTGTTGTGTGTGTGTGTGTGTGTGTGTGTGTGTGTGTGTGTGTGTGTGTGAGAAAGAGAGAGGGGGGAGGAAGAAACAAGATAGAGTAAGAGAGAGGTGTGCATTATCAGCTTCTGTTATAGAAAATGTTCATTAGTCTTTACGCCTCTAGATGGCACTAAAATCAATTTTTACTCAAAGGGGCCGGGGGGGCGAAGGCCTGAGAACAAGTTGCGAAGCCCTACACGTGTCGCACAAGAACCTCCTTATTAGAAATACAACGTTTTAGGTAAAAGATCATCCAGTAGCATGTGGCCATTTTAAAAGCAATAGGGTCGATAATTTTAATAATAATATCTTATTAATTATGCAATTTCCAACATTGTATGCGTGTGCATTTGCCTAACCTCCAGGGGCACTGTTCTTAATATAGCCAGAAGGTCCTTAATACCACCAAATAACCCTAAGATTAACCTTAGACCAACCCCACCCTAAGCTCCAACCCTAAATACAGTTCTAAGCCAAGACCAGCCCCCACCCCTGTCCTCACGTTAGCAAAAGTCCTAGCTGTCAAAAGGTCCTTAAATACAACCATAAGGCTCCCCCAAAAGAAACCATAAAAATAAGGGTAATACGGTCCTTCATGTAAGCGAGTAAAAATAATTAGGGTTGAAAACACGGTCTCACACGTGGATGTGTAAAAATAGGGGTGAAAATACACGTCCTATACGTAAGCGTGTAAAAATAAGGGTGGAAAATCCGGTCTCACACGAGGGTATATAAAAATAAGGGTTGAAAATGCGGTCTCACACGTGGATGTGCAAAAATAGGGGGAAAAATACGTCCTACACGTAAGCGGGTAAAAATAAGGGTGGAAAAACCGGTCCCCCACGTGGGCGGTCTTGTGACGTCAAAATCCAAGATGGCGGCCAAGGTGTCCCCCTTCTACTCTTATCTTGGACACGGTGTGTAAGACAACAAAGGTACTTAAAGTTAATAATGAAAGGGCATCATATTTCCATACCTATAATTATTTACAGATCAAATGGTAATACATTTTAGTTAATTATTTTGGTGCATATCTAGGTATAGTTGGAAAATACAAATTACAAAATTTTGTGGTCTTTCTCACATGAGATGTGAATTACTTAATAATAATTGAGCACTAAGTTAAGTATAAAAGCAAATGAGGTTAAACAACTGTTTCATTTCCAGCACTTCTTATATTTTTTGCGGCACCGTCATAGACTTCCCACGTCGAATCTATTCTTTTACTATAACAAACATAGTGACCCGTTCTATTAATGTTATCATCGCAAAGTGCCATCGACTCTATAAAGAAATGAATAACTGATTTTGTATAATAACTACTATTTAAGAAAGTTATAACTAAAGATATATCTGATAAATTTGTTATACCATAGTCACAACAATCGACAAATACATGATCTGAACGAATTCTCAGTTTGGGCAGGTTTGTTACAAAAGCAGTTAATGCCTGTGTTTAAACAATTATCTACGGCAGCTTCTAATTGTTCAAATCCTTGCTCCTTTATAATTTTAATGTTAATGGGTTCCAGGGGAGATACCAATTTAACCCGGAATTGACAGCTTTTTGCTGTACACATTGATTGTTTTAATGCACTATGCACAGATAGTAAACGCTCCACAATAAGGGTAACATTACATTGACAATCAGTTACATCGGTACCATTAATTATGCATTTTTTGCTGAAGTATTGTAAGTTATCTAATTTTTGTAACTTAAACTGTTACAATAAGCCGCCGAAATTGCTTGAAAAGTAGCATCTAAAGCACAAGTTGTATTGAATATAATCCGCTTACTGTTTATAGGTACTGGACTTCGAAAGGAATTCCCGTTTTTTAATAAACCTAACCTAACCTTATTGCTTTCGCTTATGTACCGGGTGGCCAGATAAGAATGCAAAGTCATGTTTCTCGGAAACTATTCGTCGTAGAGAGTTGCGGTAAAAAAATTTATACTAAAGTGGCCAAAAAAAGACCGTGGAAAATATTTTCAAACTTGCAAAATGACCGCCAGGGGGCCTAACCGCCATCCTAAGCTTTTAAAGTGAATTTTTACTGAAATCCACCTAGTAAATGTACCAAAAAATTATATGCTTTTTAAAGCTCAGCTTTATTTGAGTACTTTTTATTTTTTTTTTGTTTGACGTGTCTATTCAAATAAGGTAACTCCTGAACCACTTAACTGATTTTAATAAACTTAGTCTCGTTGGAAAGAACATTTATTGCTCCATCAAATTCATCTTACCTGTAATACGTCTAATTTTTAGTGTTGCCGCTAGAGCGCGTTTTTTGTTGTAATATTAGAAAATTGCAAAATTCTCTAAAACATTAAATGCAACAATATGACTTTTTTTTCATAAAAATGAGATGAAGTGATCCCTAAATAGGTTAGTGAAAACCGCATCTCGATATCTTATTCATACCCTAAAATATCGAAGAAAGAACATTTAGTTATTATAAAATTTGAAAAGGTCGATATTACACCGATATTTATTCTTATTTATTTGTCTTTTTCAAGATTCAATGAAAATTTCATCATTTTATAATTTTTAAATAATAAAAGTTTTCATGATTTCAAAAATTTAAAAAAAAAACATGTAGGGGCATAATAATCAATGCATGGGAAATGCAAGAACAAAATAGGCAGAATATTAGGAGTAGGCCATTGAGAAAAACGCAAATACCTAAAATCAACTTGTAAACAAATATTAAAATTTAATAGACTGTGTAAATTGTCTATGGTGTAATTTATGTTTGTTGTACAAGTAAGTCCTTAAAACTACATATAGTGTTTTTTACAAATGATGAAACTGTTAATATGATTGGGGTATATTTTGAATGTCTTCAAAATGCGGTATTGGCTAAGAGAGTATACTCAGCTCGATATCCAGGCTTCCTCGTCCAATCCACCTCTGGTGATATATTAAAGTTAAGTGGGCAACCATCTAGATGTAAAAACATATTTTGCCGTAATTGCAAGGGCACATCTTCTCATAGAAATGGAAATAGAATGTGATGGCGGACGAAGTGAACACGCCCGACTTACAGTCGTCTTGTAATTTATGTGCTGTTTGTGGCAAAAATACAGCCAAAAAACGTGTGGAATGTATTAACTGTCAATCCTACTATCACGACAGCTGTGCTAAATCAAAATTAAAAGTTATTACAATTATTGATAATGAAAACATCACATGCTGCGAAATCCCACCTTGCAGCAACGATATTCTTGAAATGGGGAACCCGAGTGATATTGATTATTTAAAATCAATCATAAAAGACAAAAATATGTTAATTAGTGTTTTGAGTGATAAAGTCAAACTTCTAGAAGAAAAGTTGACACTATTGAATAACTGTGCTAGTTTAAATTCAACTCTAATTAAATCAAAGACAACGACGCCAGTGGTGTCCTCTGAAAATACCAATAAAACAAAAACAGTCACGGAAGCCGTAAGTAAAAACATTTCTACTAACAACCAACCTAACAAAAATAGTAATGTAAACAACGATAACAGTCAATGTCGCTCGTATGCTAATATTGTTAAGGAAAGTGGTCGGCCTTAAATTTCTGTATCACTTGACAAGACAACAAAAGTAGTGGAAATATTGCGAAAGATAAATCCAATAACGACTGAGTACCGGCTAAACGTTATAACAAAAAATCCCCATTATGTAATGCAAATGATTCGTGGTGTTCCCAAGGATGAACATATTTATGTTACAAGATTACAACCAGATCTTTCGGTGGAAATGCTAAACGAATTCTTAAAATCTAACAACATTTGTGACTTTAAATGTGAAAAAATGCACTCCAACTACCCTGAGAGCTACAGCAGTTTCAAAGTTACAGTGGTTTCAAATCAACTGAGTGCTATTACGATCTGAAATATTTGGCCTCCAGGAGTCATCATTGGGATGTTTTTTCAGCATCTCCACAAATTGAGAGATCGACACAAAACGACTCAAGAGTAAACACATCTAATAATATATTTGACGATACTGACAATGACAATGACTTTGATCTTTTATCGTTAAACATTCGCTCCATCAATAGCGACAAACTAGCACAGCTAGACATTGATATTCCTAATGCAAATATTAAATTTTTATGTTTTAACGAATTATGGTCAACCAACCACACCATTCACCTGATTAATAAAGATAACTATTTACTTAGCACTAATTTCTCCCGTAAATTACATCGCGGCGGTGGAGTGGCAATCTAGTCAAGAGGTGATTTGAAAATAGAAACCTTAGGTCTTGAAGAATTTTGCATCGAAAAAGATGTAGAAAACTGTGGCTTGAAATTGTTTCCAACAGTAATAGGGTAGTGTATCTAACACCACCCTCGACCATATCTACACTAATATTAGTTCTAAATGTAAGACCGTAGATACCACGGTATCTGATCATAAAATTATTTTATGTAAGCTTGAAATTGTCTTTCAATCTAAAGAAAAAATTGTAAATAATCGTATTTTTAGCAAATAGGTACAATATTGATAAATTCAAACACGATGTTAGCTTAGAAACCTGGGATAAAGTCCTTAACTCTGATGTAAACTCAAACGAATGTTTTAATTTATTCTATGATACCTTTAAGTACATTTTTGAATGTAACTTTCCAAAAAAATATAGACCGGCATCATTAAAGAATAATAAGGGCTTGATTACGGATACTATTCGCACTTCATGTAACCAATTGAAAAAGTTATATTTAGCTGCAACAGTATCCCCTGTATTCTTACCAGTTTATAAACAATCAAAACGCAATCACAAAAATCTTATCAGAACTGCCAAACAAACATTCTTTGAGAATAAAATAAAAATGTCTTCCAATCCAATTCGTACGACATGGAATATAATTAAACAAATTAATAACCGTAACACTAAAAATCAATTACCAGATAAATTATTTAACGGCAAGATTTTGTTAAATACACCCACGGCCGTCGCCAATACATTTAATGATCTTAATATTGAAACACCTTACAGAATCATTAATAATATTCAATGACAAGGGCAACCTCGATTACCCAAAAGGAAACGCCCTACAGAAAAAAGCATGGTAGTCTTGCCATTCTCAGAAAATGAAATTTTTAACTTTCTGAATAAAATTAAAAACAAATACTCTGCAGGATAGATGATATCCCATGCTTTCGTCTAAAAGATGCAGCAAGTTTATTGGTGAAACCTCTTACTGCAATAATAAACAGATCCCTGCATGAAGGAACCTTTCCCAGCAAATTAAAAATTTCGAAAATCATACCGTTGCACAAAAAAGACGATCCAAAAAATATTGAAAATTATCGGCCAATACATCTGTTTTTTCAAAAGTGTTTGAATATGCAATGTTGACAAACTACAATCATACCTAACCAAGTTTAGACTTCTAATAGACAATCAACACGGTTTTAGGTCTAAGAAATCTACTATGACTACCTAAATGATCTGATCAACTTTATTTCAAAATCTCTCGATACAGGTGAATGCCTTGTTGGCATCTTCTGTGGCCTTAGTCGTGCTTTCGACTGTGTAGACCAAAGAATACTTGTACACAAACTTAATGTACTAGGCATACGTGTTACTGTCGCCAACTTGTATTTTTCTTTTCTATCTGATCGGCTTCAGTTTACTGAAATACATTCCTACAACAATAATTTCCTGGAAACCCATAAATCAAACTTAAAACCAATCGACATAGGAGTTCCGCAAGGAAGTATCTTAGGTCCAATTTTGTTTTTGCTATATATCAACGACATTGTTGAATACATAGATAAAAACTCTAATTCTCTATGCCTAATATATGCAGATGATACCTCACTTCTTTCATCCAACGCCAATGATATTACTTTAGAACAAAACGTAAATATAACTCGAAGCAATTTAAATAACTGGTTCTCAAATAATCTACTTTTCTTGAACCACCAAAAAACAAATTCCATCCGATTTCGCCCACGTCAAAAATACAATCTTCCGGACCTTAATATTACCATAAATGGCACCAAAGTTTCTAATGTTACAGTTACTAAATTTTTAGGTGTACATTTAAATGAATCTCTTGGAATGGATAGTACATTGCACATCAGTTGCAAATAGACTAAATTCTATCAGCTTTCAAATAAGAAATCTAAGACACTTAATTTCCATGAAAAATTTGATTTCTTATTACAACGCTAACGTGTATAGCAGAATTTCCTACGGGATATGTTTCTGGGGTAACTCGCATGCAGCAACAAAGGTGTTTAAAATTCAAAAACGCATCGTGAGGATAATGAATGGGGCTGACTACAGAACATCTTGCAGGCATTTGTTTGTTGACTGTGGTATTTTAACCTTAACTGGTATTTATATTTTGGAAATCAGCAAATTTGTTTTCACCAATAAACACAAATTTCCTACGCAAAACACGATACTCGCATAAATGCAAACTTTAGACTCCCCGCGTTTCGACTAAATATTACTAAAAATAACCCTAACGTATCGGGGGGTTTTAATAGTCTGCCTGACCGGATAAAAAATATTAACTCTGCAACAAAATTTAAATATGAATTCAAAAACTTCTTAATTAAACTTTGCCCCTACCGACTAGACGACTTCTTGTTGGTTAATGGTGCTGGATAGATTTCAATTTATGTAATTACTATTGTACCTATTATTGACGTTTCTTATACATGTCTGTGTCAACAAGAATAAATGATTTATTATTATTATTAAATAAATAGGCAGTTGGTTTACCAGAAAATAAAGAAACACGGCACCATTTAGTGGTTCAGCAAAGAAATAGGGACCTATAATAGTTTCGTCCAGGATGCCACACCACACACATAACACTCTAACGACCTTGATGTTGGATCTCGTGCAGCCAGTGAGGATTGGTGTCAGACCAATAATGCATATTATGCAAATTAACGTTTCCATCACTTTTAAAAGTGGCCTCACCCGTCCCAAAGAATTTCGGATAAAAATCCTCTATTTTCCCTGATCATGCCCAACATCCAATGACAATAATCTATCCGTTGGTCAAAGTCTTCGTCATGTAAGGCTTGATGTAAATGATACGGGTGCATTTTATAAATTTGAAATTACAAACACATTGTGAAACATGTAAAGTAGTATTTTCAGTGACATAAGAACTTACCTATGATCCTTTAAAATGTTTTGAATAGTAGTTCGTGACATATCCATAGCGAGAGACATTGGTCTAGTACTAACATTTGGATTCAATGACATGTATGCTAAGACAATAACAATATTGTCTTCCATCCTTCTAGTCGAGTCTCTTCGCAATTTTGTTAGAAAGCTTCCAGTATTAAGCAAATTTTGCACTAAACGCGGAAAAATTCTCGCATCGCGTAGACGTCGATCTGGATATGGAGCTGAGTATACTCTCTAAGCCAATGCCGCATTTTGAAGACATTAAAAATGTACCGCAATCATATCAACAGCTTCATCATTTGTAAAAGACATTATAGGTAGTTTTAAGGACTTACTTGTGCAACAAACATAAATTACACTGTCAAAATTTAATATTTGTTTACAGCTTGATTTTAGATATATGTTTTTTCTCAATGGCCTACTCCTAATATTCTGCCTATTCTGCACTTGCATATTTGATGCATTGATTATTATGCCCCTACATGTTTTTTTGTAATTTTTGATATTATGGAAACTTTTATTATTTAAGTCGTTTAGGAGTGACAGCTGTTTATTAAAAAAATTACTGAATTACCCCCCACCACTTTATTTTAATAGATACGTCAAACAAAAATTACTCGAATAAATCTGAGCTTTAAAAAGCATATAATTTTTTGGTACATTTACTAGGTGGATTTCAGTAAAAAATCATTTTAAAAGTTTAGGATGGCGGTTACGCCCCCTGGCGGTCATCTTGCAAATTTGAAAATATTTTCCACGGTCTTTTTTCGGCCACGTTAGTAATAAAATTTTTTACCGCAACTCTCTACGACGAATAGTTTCCGAGTTTCTTATCTGGCCACCCGGTACATAATTTCAGCAAGAGGTGAACCGTAATAGGACCTTTTTTTTCCTTTGGATTGATGTTTAGCTGCTAATCCGAACCAGTTTTCTTCAAGATGAACTTCGTCAATTTCAAAAATATAAAATATCGGTAAATATTATAATGCTTGATTCTTGTATTCGTCGGAAGCACGTTTAACGATTATGGGGAGTGCAGTGAGGCAATTTTTGTCTACGTTTAAAAGAAAAATGGAATACGTATTTTCATTAAAATATGATGAAAATGATGTATATGATTAGCCTATGATGCCACCTATACATTTTTTATAATCCTTTCTATATTTTTTGTCCAAAACTATAGTTCTGAAAAAAGGACGTTATTCGATAAGAATTGTATTTACCGTCGTAGATAATAAATAACATGAAATGCATTCAACCCGTCCCACAACACGAAAATGCACATTTTTAAAGTAGTGATAAAAACAATAAAAAGTATTCTAACTCTTATGAAATATTATAATAAATAAAGGATTCCTGCGTAGTTACACATATGAGTAATATAAACTCGCAAACATGACATTTTAACCAAGTACTAAAAATGGAATCTCCTTTACACCTGTGAAGTCTGTTGCATCCCTTGTATTCTTCTCCGCTTTATCGATAGTATTCATTTCCTCGTCCTCGATTTTTTTGAGCAGATGATCTACAAAGATAATTTTAATTCTAGTGGGAGTAAAAATGATATCAAAACTCACCTAATTTGTCTATACTTTAATTTCCAATTATCATTATAGCTTGGGTGGCTTGGTAGTGGGTTAAGAAAAATTTATCTACTTGTAAGTTCGAATATCCATTTAAGGTTCGGTTTTTTAAATCGTTAAAGTAGCTTTCCACAATTGAAGAGGATCGTGTAGGATGTATGCAATTGTAAAAGGGTCTCATCACTCCTGACCACAGCATGAAAGTTCGAATGAATCTTCTAAGATCTGAACTTATTTCAGGTCGAAAATGATAATTTTCATTAGAAGTTCGCACGTTGCAGAATGTTAAACATCCCCGGAGTATACTATCATACCAAGCAATGATGTCATTTGTCTCATCATCGCCTAAATCTGGATCCGTGTACATATTATCTTCATCATCGTTATGTGTCGATGTATTATGAACTTCAGTGTCGGATATATCTAAGATATCTCACCCAAAAATCATAGCTTTTAATTTTCTTTTGTGTATTTCAGATGCAGTAGGAACTTTTTGGATATCACATCCAGAATATTCACTATTGCATACAATTAGCAAACTCTTCAAAATATCTTCAACATCATCAAGTGTACTTGCTTTGCTCATTATAATAATAGTCCTTACATAAAACTGGCGCAATAAATTTGGTTTCTTGATTGAATTCCAGCGACAAATAATTTTGACAACATGAGGGTAATCTATTCTGATGTACACCTTAGGAACTCGCTCAGATTGCTCAGTTAACAATCTCCATGAGATTGATAGATAATGTTGAATTGACATATCTAAAAAAGACCAAGCTACTGCACCAAGCAGTGCAAGAGAGTGATCAGCCACTATTGTTTTGGGAGTATCTGCTCCACATTTAATCCAGTTCTTTAACCAAAATGAGATAGAATTTGTATCGTAGGCCTTTAATAACATTTGCACAATAGGAACCTGACCCCCTTTACAGCCTAAATGTATAACTGCGGCGTATAGAAATATATGCCCAGACAATCTTCCTTGTGGTTTGCAAATTTTTTTAACCAGCGTTCCTGTGGCATCAATTGCTAGCAAGAAATCGGTATTCGATTTAACGTAATCATTATATATCAGTAGCTGCTCCGGTGTCCAATAGTGTAGCATAAATTTATCCAATGAAATGTGTTGGATGCTACACTTGTAAGGTTCAACGTATTTCAGCGACAATATATTATCAATTGGAGTTTTTTCAGATTCCAAAATAAGACATTTTCTTGGACACATATTCTTGTGTACCCTTTCTTAGTACGGCTAAGTCGTAAATATTCCTGGTATTCATGGTTTCATTTTCCATACATGAGTATGCTAGCTCTCTTTGCAAATTAATAGCCAATTTCCCTTCAAGCCAATTTCTTTCTATTCCTAGTAATTTTCTCTTTTTATTAGTATGCATTCATGAATTGACCGCTACATTTCATTAGGTACAGTTTTGTACGCTTCATGTGAATATCTGTGTGAAGATTTTTAGATAGGGCATCGAAAAACAATATATTGGCAGAATAGATTTTGGCTATGCCAAACGAGGAGGGGGTGGAAGATTGTACAAAGGCGAAATAAGTTAGAGAAATGGTTTTTGGACCAGGGGTAGATACAAATAGGTACTACATTTTAAAAATATTTTTGGTTATACAGGGTGTTTCATGTTGTTGGAGCAAACTAAACTATTTTTTTAACGAAACACCCTGTATATTATTAAATTTTTAGAAAGCCCATAAAATACGCTTTCATTTGATACCAAATTGTATGGGCCTGTCTCCTTTGGTTTTAGAGATATTCAATTGTTTTTCGAAAAAACGATCCCACTTGCGGTCGCCGCTCCTGATTTGTTAGGCGGCTTTTGTTTATTTTAAAATGATCAGTTTTTGGTGATTCTGTAGTATTTTGAAATATCTTAATTTTCAGATTTTTTAAATAATGTGTAGGGCGTGTCACTATTTGTGAAAACAAATGGCACCCCCCCCCCCCCATGATCATGTCGTTCGATGCTTTGTTTAATATTCTTTCTTTTTCATCAAGTATGTCTTACACCTAAAATTAATAATTCTCAAAATATTTTCAGTTTATTTGTGAAATTGCGATTGTAATACAAAAAGATTGAAAATGGAGGTATTAAGTTGATCATGGGATTGCAGTTTCTTACTAAAAAAAATATTCAAGTAAAAAAGTTGTTTTTACAAATAGTGACACGCCCTGGACATCAAAAATCTGAAAATTAAGATATTTCAAAATACTACAGGGCCACCAAAAATGTTTTGTCATTTTAATATAAACAAAAGTCGCCAAATAAATTAGCGGCGGCGACCGCAAGGGGGATAATTTTTTCGAAAAACAATTGAATATCTCTAAAACCAAAGGAGATAGACCCATACAATGTGGTATTAAATGAAATCGTATTTTATGGGCTTTCCAAAAATGTAATAATATACAGGGTGTTTAATTAAAAAAATATATTAGTTTAGTTTGCTCCAACAACATGAAACATGATCAAAAATATTTTTAAAATGTAATACCTATTGATACCTACCCGTGGTCCAAAAATCACTTCTCTAACTTATTTCGTTTTTGTACAATTTTTGCCCCTACTCGTTTGGTCACCGAGTATACTTAGTTACAAAATTAAATGGAACATGTACCTTCTCAGGTAAAAAAAACAAGAAACACAATTAAATTATAAGAAGTAGCTTTTGAAATTTATCGGGATGGCGTACCTAACACTATAAAAAAATGTGTACTTACCTTGTGAGTAGAAGAAAGGCACTATAAAAAAATGTGTACTTACCTTGTGAGTAGAAGAAAGGCACCTTCGCCGCTATCTTGGATTTTGACGTCACAAGACCGCCCACGTGGGAGGCTGCATTTTCCACCCTATGGTTTCTTTTCGGAGGCCTTTTTCAACCGTTAATTTTCACCCTAATTTGGTTGTATTAAGAGTCTTTTTGACAGCCATGCCCTTTTTGTACTTGCTAACGTGAGAGGCACATTTAGGCCTTGGTCTTGGATTTGGGGTTAGGGTAGGCTTCTTTTCGGGGGCTTTTTTCAACCCTTGGGCGGAATTTAACCCCTAATTAAGGTCCTTTTGTCGGCCATTTTGTTATCGACCTTTTTTATCGCGCATACTTGAGAGGCGTATTTAGGCTTTGAACTTGGAGTTGGTTTTTGGGGTTGAACTTGAAGTTGGTCTTGGGGTTGAGGGTAGGGCTGAAAGCTAGGGGTGACAACTATTTCTAGTAATTATCTCGTAGACCATTTTGTTTTTCTTGACCCTGTACCCTGATTGGAGGAGCTAAATCTCTGAATTCTGATTGGTGGGGAATTTGAATTTGTATTCCAATAAGGGGCCCTAATGCTAACTTGTAAGAAATGTGTAGATCTTCAAAACTTGTTCTCGAGCCTTCCTGGTTGAAAATGGTATGGGGCCCTAATCTTATATATAAGTGTAGAAACTAGCTCTTGGGCCCTGGCCCCTATCGTGGCCCTCTTGGTGCAATTGTATGTGGGTTGTAACCTACTCTTACAGTTGTAGGCCTTCGCCCTCCGTCATAAAAAAATTGTATTCTAATAATGTGGCCCTAGCCTTGTAAGGCAGGACTTGTATCAGGGTCTTTCCCCTAACCTCTTTGAGTAAAAAATGATTTTTAGCGCCATCTAGTGGCGTATAGATTAATGAACGTTTTCTGTAATAGAAGTTGATCATGCACACCTCTCTCTTTCTCTCTCTCGTTTAATCGTTTCTCTCTCTCCCTCTCTCCCTTTCGGTTCTTTCTCACACACAAACAAATCAATTAATTAATTAATCAATCAATCTCAAACAAATCATGCTCGATCAAATCAATCTCAATCAATCAACAAAAATCAATAAATCATGTCTTACAGTTTGCAGAAACCAGCTTACAGTTCAAAACTGAATAGATTACAATCTAAATTAAATATGACGTGAAATAATAAATAATTTCTACCCTAATGCAACGATGCTTTTTATAGAGGCAGATTCTCTACAGTCACCACCTATACATTCGGAAAATTATGTCTGATTTATTTTCATGTTCAATTACATACACAAAAAATTGTTTCATAGAAACGTGTTCATTAATAGTTATAAAAACCTCATTGAAAGGACTGGAAAGTAATAATTACTTATATATAACGTAGAGTTAAATTAAATGAACATGTTTTTAAAAATATCAAATTGATATAATGGAAATAAAAGGCAGAAGGTTTTAATGGTTTATCATTATACGCGAATTAACAATAACTGCAAGTCGTTAATCCACGAATACTTACCAGCTATTGTAGATCTGATTTTATGACGTCATCTTATAAGAGTAATAATACATTTTTAAAAATCTTTATCGACATTTTTGTTAGTGATAGCAAGTAAAACATATATATTAAAAAATAACATGCATACCTTCAGATGTGTTTCTTCTTTCAACTGTTCTAATAATAACCACATGTTGTATATCTTTTGATTTTTAATTGAATAATAAAGAAATAAATGCTAGTATATGTTTTTTCAAAAAAAAAGGAATATAAATGTTGAATGCCTTGTATTCTTTCATTGCCTTTGTTTAAAAGTAAAAAATTCCCTTATTTTAAATATTACTGTTTAGGCGTACAGTGTAATTATACGCTATTTATCGGCGTGTTAACACAAAACTTAAACTTTGCCATCTTTCGAAATTACCATGAAGAGCATGAATTATAACAAAGAAATATGACAGCTTACAGTGGCACAGTAATTATGAACGAGGTTAAGAATTGTTTTTAGGAAAGTGCACAATAATCACATTAGCAAATTATTGACATTGGAAAACAGAAAAATTCACCTATTTATCCGCTTTCAAACTCCAGAGAGCTTAGTTGTAACAATGGCCACACTGAATCAAACCTTCGTTATCCTTAAAATATAAAATATTTTTCTCCTGCTCCTCAACCAAAAATGTTCTTCTTTTTTCTTTTTCTTAGGGGTTTCCGTTTCATTTACGTCTTTGCATTTTTATTTAAAAGTATATCTTTAGACGAATATCTATCATCCTCGTTCGATCCTTTTCCATTTTTTCTTTTCTTGAGTCTCCTTCTATTTCATTTTTATTAATATAAATTAGATGTTACTGTTTTCAATTCGTTTTCACGTTTTAAGCGTTATGAAATCAACAAATCACCTCAAAATTGTCGTATTTCAGCAGTCGTTTGTTTTGCCGACAAGTTTGCAACGGCACTAACCGGCACAAACGCGGCACTAACCTATAGAGCCAATTGCGACGTTTGTGCCGTTAATAAGGTGTGAAGTTAGCAGAACATCAAAAAATGGCCTTATTTCAGCAGCAGTTTGTTTTGTCAAAAAGTTTACACGGCACTAACCGGCACAACCCCGGCACTAACCTATAGACCCTATTGCGACGTTTGTGCCGTTGACAAGGTGCGAAGTTAGCAGGCCATAAAAAAGGCTGTGTTTTGCCAAAAAGTTTGCAACGGAACTAACCGGCACAAACGCAGCACTAACCTATAGAGCCAATTGCGACGTTTGTGCCGTTAGCAAGGTGTGAAGTTAGCAGAACACCAAAAAAATGACCGTATTTCGGCAGTTGTTTGTTTTGCCAAAATGTTTGCAATAGCACTAACCGGCAGAAACCCGGCACTAACCTATACAACCAATTGCAACGTTTGTGCCGTTGACAAGGTTTGAAGTTAGCAGGACATCAAAAAATGGCGGTATTTGGGCAGTTGTTTATTTTGACAAATAGTTCGCAACGGCACTAACTGGCACAAACGGGGCACTAACCTATGAGTCCAATTTCGACGTTTGTGCTTTTGATGTTCTGCTAACTTCACGGGCCCCGTCTCGTGTGGTATAAACGCATGTTATGAATATAGTTTCTTAACTCTGATATATCAACAAAGTGAATCTTTAAAACTTTATAAATAATTCAGACATGATTCTAGTAGTCAATAAAATAATGTGTAAATCAATGCAAAAAACCTCTTTGCCTCGGTTTCTTATTTTCCGAGTCGACATATAATCCCATGTAAATTTAATGGGAGTTAAACATTGGCCCCCCTATTAGTTTTAAAGAGACGTTGTAACTTTTTAAAGAGCTCGGTAGCACAAGGCTGTCCACCAAATTTCAATTATTTGTATTAAGAGGGGCGATAGATTTTTGTAGTTGCGTAGATGGTGACACTGACACATTTCTATATAAACAACTTACGATGTATAATCAAACAATTTCCGTTTAATGGATCAATTAACTAAACTTTCAGCTGCGCGCTGAATTATTTTTCATATTCGTACCCAGATTTTTTTTTAAATCGGTAATTAATAATTGCGTAAAAAAATACCAACAATCTCGCCACATTGACTTCACAAACATGTGAAAGACGCACTTCATATTACGGTAATATAAATACAAGGAACATGAAAAAAACAATACAGTAAAAAACACATGTATTTTGAAAATATGATAAAGCAAGAAGTTATAGCAAAAAAAATATGCCATATATTGTGACAATACTTTATACCAAAAGTAGTTGATTCCGAGATTCGCGGTGTCTCCATGGGAATTGTACAAAAAGTAATTCACTTTTTGTCCTAGTACAAAAAGTAATTTGATCTTGATTAAACATCCAACATCGTGTATGGTCATCGAATGTCTTTATTTCAATAAATACATTTTTTTAATTTTCGCATGTTCATCACAAACAACGTTTTCACGCATAAGCAAGTATTCATATTGAATATAATTGCACTTTTTATTATCGTTTTAAACAATTGCACTGTTATTTAAACGTCTCGAGTGATTATCTTCTATGAGCAGAATTTTAATCGACATTTGCCGTTGGCGGTGGCGCCATACATATTCGCCTTATTTCACCAACATCTGATACATTTGAATCAAATTTATAGAATTAATATGAATTAAAAACTGCACGATAAGTTTTTTACTTCACAAGGAGAATAAGGCAACTCATTTTGTATAAAATAGAAATGCTTGATACTAATACCGACATAAACAAGGAGTGAACTGCAAACAAATAACTGAATATAAATTAATATTTTTTATACTAATGAAACAAATAACTATAGTAAATGATTCTCCACTAATTTATTGAAAGTAAAAATTAAGTACTGATATTCCTATCTCTGGTATCGGGTCACTTGCGTACAGAGCATTTGCGTACATGACAAATTCCGAGGCACTTGCGTACATAAGGAAAGGAGGGATTCCCAGGTAAACAAAAATGATTTCAGATAGAGGTATTTGCGTACAATCTATTATGCTCTTTCAAAATGCAGGTTTTAATTTTAATTATAACCCCATTAAGACTTATTGGGAAAGGCTGAGAAATGAGGGGTACGTAATTAGTATTTACATTATTTCTGTCTTGCGATTGGTTCCTGTCTAATATCTAGTGGATATTAGGTATATGGTATATAATTTTGTCTGCCTTCCTTTGAGTTAAATTGACTAGTTTTAATTTGAACGCGTAATAGGTCTCAACTAGAGATTATAGAAACGACGAAAAGAAAACCTTCAGCAATACTAGATAGATATCAGTATAGAAAACACCGTACGAATAAAGCAGATGTAGTGAGTTGGCTTTGTGTTAAAGAATAAACCGAAAAATGACCCGGAACCTTAAAAACTCGTGGCAATGAAGTTTTATCTGTTTCGGAGCACATTTGTCTGCCAAATGTAGCAGAAACAGAAGCATTCTGCTTCTGTGAAGAAACGCATGCGAGAAGAAGAAGAATCAGCTTCCAAAATGTATAACGAAGAAATTGGGCGGCTACTCAATCGCGGTTACGAATTTGTTACTGAAATGCCCACACTGTTTTCAGTAAGATCAAGTTTAAACCGCATTAGACTACATGCTCAAAGTAAGATAATTGAGTTGTTTACTATAGTGAAGAATGTGGCATAATGGAATCCGAAAACGGTATACCTAGATTTTGAGCAAACGGTCATTGCTGCTCTTAAAAATGCGTTTCCATCGGTTTGTATCAATCTTGTAACTTCCGCTTTAATCAATGTCTTTGGCGGAAAATACAGGAGTTGGGATTAGCAACTGAGTATAAAGAAAATGATGAAATAAGATTAACTCTACGAATGTGTGCTGCACCGCAATAAAAAGAATACTCCTACAACCAAAGAACATTAAAAATTAAAAGAAAATGCTGAGGTCTCTGAGATTATTTTCAGTCGAGCTGAATTAAATCTTGATGGTGAAAGAAGGAAAAGAGGTAAGTACAGTTAGATGCTAGGATTAAAAGACCGTTCTTATTTTTGAAAGTACTAAAGATGTCAAAGATGTTCGATAACTCTTGTCTATATTGCTAAGTTTGAATAAAAAACACAAAAAAATTAAAACAGAAAAACCAAAAAAAGAAAATATAAAAATGAAAAAGGTAAAAAAAACTTTTAAACACGCCAATGTATAGAATTGGTTTCTTGGTTCGGTATCTAAGAAAATAATTTTATAGGTTGCCAGTCTTAAGCCTGGTCAAAGTGTGAAGGAAAGTTTATTCTCACATTTTATTATTGCTGTTGTACGCAAATACCTCTATCTAAAATGAATTTTTTACCTGGAAATCTCTCCTTTCCTTGTGTACGCAAGTGCCCATAATCAAATTTGCTGTATGCTTAATAAGTAAAAATTGTATTGTATTACAATACTAAGCACGTTAGAGTTAGGGATTATGGGGCACTTGCGTACAGAGCATTTGCGTACATGACGTGCTTAGTATTGTAATACAATACAATTTTTACTTATTAAGCATACATCAAATTTTGAACCACATCGTCTTTCGTGAATTGTGAATACTTACTTACGGTGCCATTTAAACATCAAGAATATTACTAAAGTGGTAATAATAATAAATTCATTTGTGTCCGACGTAATGTGTACGCACCGACGGTTTTTTAAGAAAATATACTAGTAGCGTATACATAGATGTGGCTAATTTGTTTGGAACAAAAAATCAAAATTGCAAAAACTCTGCTGTTTTGTCAGTTTTTGATTATTAGTAACATATTTTTATTGTTTTGGTGTTTCTAATTTATATTTTACATTTAAGTTATTATTTTACAATAATGACGATTTACGAGAATAACGAAAAGTATATGTTGGTTTGTTTCATAAAATCTAATGAAAATCCCCAAGAAGCCTCGGAATTATATTTACAATTTTAAGCGCTATAATTACGATAATCACCAGAAAATCACCATTTCATTTTGGAGAGGGCACAACAAGGATGCTTTGGGGTTGGAGTCTCGTGTTTCATTTTTGGAAGACGCATATTCCACAGAATTTCTGAAAGAGGTCTTAGAGCGCTTCGGTACTGAGAAATCCTTGAGGAAATTATTTCAGAGCTGATGAAAAATGTCCATTTACAGTACTCCAAGCCATAACTCCGCCCTTGTTTTGAGTAAAATTGTATAATTTTCTCATAATTAAGTTTAAATGCTGTAATAAATAATTAAGAGTTGAGAGTTAAAACAGATCTTTTGAATTAAGTTTGACAGTACAATAACGTATAATAATTATTTACATGGATGTGTTTTTAATAAATTTTAGTCGTAGCCCACTACCTACTGATTTGGCACAAAAGAAAATTTTAGAAAATATTAAATTCTGAGCTTGTTTCTGAAAATAATTGTATACAATTATATTTTTGGAAAGCCCAATAAATATAAAAAATAATATACAGGGTGTTCCATTAAAAAAAGCACATGTTTGCATCATAACTTAAAAACGGAAGGTGTTACACCAATGGATGCTATAGGAATACGCTTTAAATTTTTCGATAAGCTAAAAAATAACTACTAAGATACGAGGGGTGCCTCAAAAGTGATACTTTTCAATTCCAACCTGTATCTCAGAAAACAAAAGAGCTATGAAAATTCTGCTAGCGCTATCTTTAATTACACATACAAATTTAGCACACTGTTGCGTAAACCGCAACCCTCTATCTTCAAAAATAAGAGAGATATCCCGCAAAAGTGGCGAAAATGGGATACCCTGTACACTTCCTCTCAAAAGTTTCGCGTACACTTTCAAAATCAAGTAACAACGATGTTTCAAAATTTTAGCTGGGTGGATGGGTAATTTTGAGAGTTGGTTAAGAATGATATTTACAGAATTACAAAAATTATGATCTGTCCTTCAGGACACAAATTATACAGTGCTTTTATCTAGCCCATAATAAGTAGCAACCCTTCTTATGGACCAACCCTCTTCTAATTCGGAAAAAATCAAAACTTTGTCTTGCTCTGTCAGTCCAGGAATTTTGACTTTTCAAAATTTTAAATGCCAGAGTTGATTATTAGACCGTGATTTAATACAACAAAAAATGGGTGTACGCGAAACTTTTGAAAGCAAGGGTATATATTTTTTCTTGGCACATATAAATTATTATATCTTTGTTAGTTGACTATAGTAGTCCATTAAAATCGTATGAAAGTCTAAACTTTCACGATATGAAAATTAAATATGATACTTATCTTTCTTAGGTTTCAAATAGTGTATTTTAAGCACAAACGACAAAATTAGTGATTTTAAGATAAACTATACAACATGTATACATTTCAGTAACATGCATTTTCATTGTCAGTCTTCGTCCGTTAGAGGGTGTTCTGATTTACCATTTTGGTTTAGTAGTATTTAATTTATTAAAATTCTAGCTAATTTTAGTAAAATAAAATGGTGTTTCCATAGTTGGCTTTCAAAATGTTTCATTAACATGGATGGTTTTTCATTGCGTTTTCCTATTTTATGAACATGTTTTGAAACAATAATTACATTTTTAACTATATCATTACTACTGACGACCATAATTATACTTGGTATCGAAACGTAGAAATTTATTTTAAAAATACCTAAAAATGGTAAGTATTTGTAATTATTACAATGGTACTAAAAAATTCAAAATTACCTGGTGGTTTAAGACAAAAGAAGTGAAGATCAAACAAACCAAACTGTACAGTATCCCATGACACGAAGACACAATTTTTATGATTTGGAAACTGTGCACAATACAAAATTTACTTATATAGTTTTATGGCATACATTTACAAAAAACTTACCTATTTAATAATTTTTCTTCGTACATATAACCATTTAATTAACAAGGCATACTACTTAATTCCTATTACTGGCAAACACGTGGCTAACTTGACGCAAATTGTTTAGTGCACAGTTATAAACCGTTGTATTCAAATCTAATGGTGTGTCTAACACGGACAATTGCAAAATTACTCGGTGGTATAAATAGTTACTCTCATGATTTTGAAGAAAAGATCTGAAAATGTTGTGGGTTGGGATTCTCCATTTTCTGTGTATGTCAAACTTGATTAAAACGTCATAACGTCAAGAGAAATTCAAACTTGCAATAAGCTTACTTGTGCGCAAATAAATGCCCAATTCAGTCTTCCTGTAAGCTTACGTGCTATCTGGGTTTGTCCCTGTTCCATTCAAATTTATTTTTGAAATATTGTTTATTTTGTAAAACTTACTGTTTTTTTAAAAATGATATTTATTACATTAATATGTTATTTAAGCTTGGCAACAAATTAATTTGTTGCCAAAAAGTCGGCATTGATTCTACAAATTTATATATTTTTTTATTTGACGGCGAATCAGAACATTTAAACAAACATTTAGTTTCAGTACAATTTTTCTCTAAAGTGAACAGGGCAGCTAATATTTAACACCCTTTAAATTTACATTAAATTTCCTAAATGTACAAAGCCGGTACACCAATACACTATTATGCACAACTAGCATTACCTTGCCAACCTTATTTGTACGAGGGTAAGCTGAAAAATTCACAGCCTGACAATGAAGGACTTCAACAAGCTTAGTCCAGCGTTTCTCCAACAACAGTATTCCTTTCCGGAAGTGGGAGTCTGAAAGGTTGCGAAAATATGCATCTACAGCCTCCTCAACTTCTTCATTGGATGCGAAGCGCTTCCCAGAAACATATTTCTTCAAGTTTTGGAACAGATGGAACTCTGCCAAATCGGAAGAATAGAGGATGGCCGAACAAATCGTACCTCAAATCCCGCAATTTCCCATCGCCAACGCACCCTTGTGTGCAGTTGCGCTCTCCAGGTGAAAGATGATTTTTCTCGCGAATGTTGGCATTCTGCTGGTCAACAAGGTTGGAGTAATATTCGCCTGTAATAGTTCTGCCTTTTGCAAAGTAATCAATTAACGGGATGCCTTTCGCATCCAAAAAACGCTGGCCATGACCTTTCCGGCAGATGCGATCGATTTTGCTTTCTTAGACTTCCATCCACTGCTTGGACTGCTATTTCGTTTCTGGCGTGTGGTGGTGGACCTATATCTCATCTATGATGATATCGGTCCAAAGATTGCTGCGAAAATCGTTTGCGCATTTGATTTTGATCGGCATAGAGCAAATGCGGCACCCATCTTGCATAGAGCTTTCGCATCCCTAATTATTTGTGTAAGATGTTTCACACGCTTTCTTTCGATACCCCCACAGGCTTAGCTATCTCACTCAACGTTACTCGCCTATCGTCCAACACGATATCATGCACTTTATCAATGGTTTCTGGCGCGGTTGCGGTTTTTGGTCGTTCTTCACGTGGGTCATCTTCGAGGGATGTGCGACCACGTTTAAATTCAGCTGCCCACTGTTTAACGGTTGACATAGAAGGAGCAGAGTGCCCGTAAACTTCGGATGAATTTACTTAGAGGTTAATCCATCCAAAACGAAGAATTTTATGACCGCACGACTTCAAGTTTATCCATTTTAATGAAAAACACGCAAGAGTCTACTGAAAAATGCGTGTAAACAAACTACTTGAGAGAACAAGTTGAAACTTGTTATACGAACTAATGACACGTGCCCCCAGACAGGAAACAAATTTTTCCTGATTAGAGCGCCATCTCTGTGTCAGGCCGAGAACTATTCACCTTACCCTCGTAGGTCGGGTAGAGCAATTAATAAGCAGCAATAATCATTTATCTTTTAACATCAGCTTACCTAAACTTTAAGGTGTCATGTGTCACTTTTATTTTGGTATATATGCTTTAAAAAACCACAATATCGAATTTCACTTGAATGCGTTCAACCACGGTGTACTCTATATTAGGCGGGAATGTAGGAGTGGGAGACATGACGTCACTAGGTCTAGAATTTTAATGAAATGCATGCAGTAGCATATGGAAATCGTGGAGTTTTAGGCTTAACCAACAAAGTCTGATATCTGTCTGAATATGATTCGCATATTATGTCATTTACCGGATTCTCGAAACACCTGTCATAGTACTACTTTATTTAATGTTACAAAATATTGCGTTGTATAATTATAAATAATTACGAAACCTCCATAAATCAATTGTGAGCGTCAAAAAAGTTTAAAATCATAGCGATAATTTAAAGCATTGCAATAAAAGTCTAATTAATGGTTGTATTTACTGAAATTGCAGTTACATGTGTTCATTAAAAAAAAATCTATGGATATTTTACTCATTTTAAGAAATCTGTTTGATTAATAATAGGAATAGGATTACCAGCTATTTACTACAGTTTCTATCAGTTAATGAAGCGATACAATATCCATGAAACATGCTGATGTAATATGTGTGCAATGCACGTAATAACAAGTTTGGCGTCAAAAAGAAAATTAAAAACATTGAAATGAATTCCCGACTATTTGATTAGTCGTGTTGCATTAGTATGAATTACAAAAAATTACAGAAGTTACACTTAAACATGTAGTATCCTAATCAGTTTTACATTAGAGATAAAGAATAACAAGCATCGTTCAATTCTACGAGACATTATTGATTTTTTTTGTTTGGATTGTTATCATTAAAAAATATAACTTCCGATCATTTGAGACCAGAGTTTTGGTTTTTAGTCGTTAAAATTTGATTAACAACAACGAAATCTGTGCGTTTCTTAATACTTTCCGTGCGGAAATCACCTACTGACGTCATCGTCGGAGCTATAGCTACTATAAAGGACAGCTGACTCGTCCGCCATATTGGAGTCAATTTTGTATGTATGGTTGTGTGTTTTAAGGTGAAAAGGGAGCTTTTACCAATTTGCTATTTTATTTATAATGACTGGCTGTTCAGCTATAAAGTGTAATGCGCGTTCAAGTAGAGGTGATACATTTTACAGGTAAATATCTTATCGTCTAGCAATTTTGGAGCATTTGAAACACTGAAAATCGTTGGAACAGCAAAAGGTGTCAAACGTTTTTGGCCATCTAATCCATTTTGTTGCAATTGAGAATCTTCAAAGTTAGCCTTAAAAAGCAACTAGTTATTATAATCATGTACTACAATATTTATACATTATCTTGTCTTCTGCAGTTGATTAACCACTTTTCTATCGGGATCTGCAGGGAACTTATAACATTAAGTTTAGATAAATAATGGAAATCAGAATTTTCCAAACCAACTAAAAAACAAGGTGTTATTATTTATATATTTTTTATTTTATACTAACTTCAGAAACTTCCTATCAAGAATATACTTACCTATAGAATTTAAAACCATTCCGTGAATGACTGCTGCAATTGGGAGCCGAACAACCAGTCATAATTTTTAATTTAATAACAAACTCAACGACACCCTATTACAAATACACGGGAAACGTCAAAAATTGCGCTCCAATATGGCGGACGAGTCTGCTAGGTATTTATAGTGCTGTAGTCGGAGCTGAAAGTGGGGGCTATATTTCCGCCTGGTATAAAGTACGCCGTGATTCAACCCGTGTAGTGTAATTTAAATTTTCCTACAATCAAAGTTATGCTAAATTTGTTCAGTGCTGGGTGCGGATTGTGGAACCCGGTAAAGACATGATACGCCTCTGTGATAATTCACGATTTTTTTTCTGATTATATTGGCAGCATTTTTTACTTTTCATTTACTACCAACTTTTGTATTTAAGGTGACGTGTGATTGAGGTTATTGTTGCTAACTTGAAAATTTTGTTTGCAGAACTACCGGTGGATTTAATTACACATGTAAAAATGGTTTGCTACACATCTATTTTCTAAAAGTTTTTCTTTTACTGTATATTTATAGGTTGACGTTGAAATGATGTCTCGTTACGTTTCTCCCATCAATCCTGCTGTATTTCCACATTTAACATTCGTTTTATTAGGAATTGGAATATTTTTTACTGCATGGTTTTTCGTATATGAAGTAACCAGTACTAAACAAACAAGAGATATTAAAAAAGAACTTTTAGTGTCTATGGTAGCATCAATATTTTCAGGATTTGGCATACTATTTCTATTATTATCTGTTGGAATCTATGTGTAATATTACTACTTAGTATTGTAAGTTTTTGAAAGATGTTGATAATTATTGTCGGTATTAACCATTTCTATTGTCGTTTTTTAAATAAACAAGTCTCTTAAAAAGTTATATTTCTTAATATTATATTACATTTGAAGATAACTAATTAAACCTTATGTTCATCTACATGGTGAAGTGATACACCATAAATATATGTATATTTGTAACAATCTTAAGAATATTTAAACAGTTAAGCCAGCTTTTTGTCTACATTTTTGCATAAGAGCTCTTAACATAAATTGTTTACGTGATAATGTTCTTACTTGTCTTAAGAAAACGTCAAGATCAATTACCCCTCGTCTTAAGGCTTCGCCCATATAATAAATTGCGTCTTCCAGAGCAGCTTCTTCAGCAAATGCATTTAAAAGCCTAGAATGAATGGTTACATAAATGTAAAACTAAAATATCATATTTACTGTTTATATAATGGAGCAGTTGTTATTACAGCATCATCAACATCTATTGATTCTTGATTACTCAATCTCTCGATAGCCTTGTCAAGCTCTTGCTCTTTATCTTGTAATATTGTGATATTCTTATTAAGATCATTCTTAAATGCAACAAATAGATTTATGTGGAAAAGTTAATAAAAGTAATATTACCTCTTCTTTTTGTAGCCTAGCTAAAATAGCATCCAATTTTGCTTTACCTTGTTTAAGTTCTTCTTGTGTTCTTCTAAGAGTATCCAATTCTGCTTGACTTTGTTGAAATTGCTCTTTCATTCGTCTGATTAATTTCTCTTCAATGGCAGTTAAAAGTGATTCTCTAATATGCTCCTCTTTAATAGTGCCTGTACCACCACCTACATTAGCAGGTAAAGGAGGTTTATCAAAGTTTGTAGATGGTGTATAGGATGGGTATGGTGGATAATAGGGGTACTGAGGGAATCCCGTATTAGTTGGTGGATATGGGGGATTACCTCCAAAACTGCCAGGTTGTGGTGGATATGGTGTTGGAAAGGGCATGAAAGAACTACCACCACCAGGAGGTTGTGGCATAAACGCTGCAATTATGGAAATAAACCATAAGTTATGCTAATGTTTATATTTACATGAACGTTGATAAGGTAAATCATCTTTAGGTCTGGCAAAAACTGGAGGTTGCTCACCAAAAGTAACAATCATGACTTGAATTAAACCTAATAAATCTGAGGATGTCTGAAAATGTTTAATACAGTAAATTAATGAGTACAACACGAATGCTTACTGGAACCCAATCGTGGAGATATGGTAAATAGATTTTTCCATTTTGATCAACGAACATTGAAACTTTAATAGACATTTCTGAAGTTGGTTTTACATAACAAATTGGTGCGTTATTTGGGTGTGTATCCATAATCCAAATGCATATTGGAATATTATAAACACTGCTCTTATATCTAACCGGAATTGTACCATTCAAATTAATTAACTCCATAGGTGTGCCATCATTAAATACTGCAACATAAATTAATTTAAAATTCTCACTTTATTTTAAACTTACTGTAGGTTTCAAGCTGAGGATATAAGCCTGGATAACTACTAGTTATATTTAAAATCTCTCTTAGTGCTATGTCTGCATTGCGATACTAAAATAAACATGATGTTATACAGAGTTAATTATCAAATCATTCTTACATTTGCATTTGAAAGCCATTGTTTAATTCTACTTTCATCCACCATAATTAAAGAAGTATTACTAAAGTTAATTAAATAATTTTTATGCACAACAATGGAAATGACGTTTACCTTAGGAATTTGGCATTGTGGAAACAAACCACATAGTTTGTTAACAAACCTGCCACTGACAGATGATTTTAAAATGGTAGCGTTCAACAATTACACTCTTCATTCCCAGAGACTTTAAAAGATATTGAGTGCTTCCACTCATGCTTGAAATTCCGCCATTGATGTTATCTTCTGTCAGTTTAGTTTGATCATGATCATAGTAGTTTACTTCGTCTGTTCGGTAGTTAACATTATTATTATCGTTCAAGGCTGCTGCGCCCTTTTATAGCATAATTAGAAGTTAGCACGCAAGTTGCATCATCTTTTTGGTCTTAATACTTTGGTGTGAGTCATCGGATTTTTCTTGGGGCTATGTAATAAGTATGAGTTATGTGTAAAATCAAAGGAAATTACACTTGCAACTTGAATCTGGTTTCCGCAAATTATAAAATTGTTTTTGAGAATGTTGAACTTAGCAAGATCGTTTGGATTGGTTCTCAATCCCTACAGCTTGTTCCCACGTCTAACAACTGGAAGACAGCCAACAAATTTCCAAACAAGGAAGAAAACACTAAAACTTGTAGTAAGAAACAAACCGAATGTCTACACCAAAAATAAATAAGCTATTTAACCTGCAAACATGTGCGCCATCACCTAATTGTAAACATACGAACACTTGGATAGACGTAATACATCGGAACCAAAGGAAATGACAAACCGGCAAATACACAAAATAAGAGGGGGGAATTTGGTCTTAGCACTTTCGTATTAATCATCTGATTTTCCCTGGAATTGTAAAATAAGTATGAGTTATGTCAGAAATCATCACCTTATGCTTTCAACTGGAATCTTGCTACTGCATTTTAGAACATATACACCTGCAATACACAAAGGCCTTATTAAGATGAATAAATGCCATATTTTGATTAGCGTGTACCACCATTTAACGTACTGAACATTCTTTAATCATAATGTACTATAAGTACATACAGCAGCTGTCTTATGGTGATAAGCATTACTAGCTATTGTATAGTAATGCCCTATGTGTAAATACTGCAAAATGCAATGCCCCACGGCAAAAATACTGAAATTGCCTTAAAACTGATTGTTCTTTTGAACTGAAAATAATTATCAACACAACGGTTTTTTTCTGCTCATTGGTCACATGAAGAATTTGATAGACAATTAATCGAAGTTAGTGATTTTAATTTCAAGTGACCATTTTTGTGGAATTGAATACCAGTACTCAAAGAAGATTAACAATACTTAATGAAATTCTTCCTTCGTAACCAGGGGAGCCCTTTTCCGGAAAATTTTGTGCTCTCCATCACAAAGTGACAAATTTATGGGTTACTCATACTAAGTATGTATTATACAGCATTTTTTTATCTTAAACAAATAAAATAGGCTCATTTAAATTATTAGACAACAGTAAATTTATCTGTTTCTGCTTTAAAAATGTGTAATAGTATAGAACTATTGATACATAATCACTGTCAGTATATAGACAGACAAAATCGATTTAAATAGCAATTGGAAACGTTTGATATTTTAAGTTAAATTTGATTAAAATTAAACTTGGTAATTAACAAGCATTTTAAATCTGTAACTTACAATTAAGTTATTAAAAATTATTTTAATTTTATTAAATACATAAATAAAAAGTTTACCTCGAGTAGATTTGAACCTACGACCTGTACTTTTAGAGTACCGCGCTAACCAACTGTGCTATCAAGGTTCAAGCCCCAATCAATGTAAATTTTGTCTTTATGTGTGCAGAACTGATGTAAATTCTAAATATAATGCAGGCTCACATTCCATTAATATAAGTAATTTGATTGTAATCTCATTATATTTAGAATTTATATCAGTTCTACATACATAAAGACAAAATTTACATCGATTGGGGTTTGAACCTTGATGGCGCAGTTGGTTAGCGCAGCAAAGTACAGGTCGTAGGTTCAAATCATACTCGAGGTAAAGTTTCTATTTATGTATTTAATAAAATTAATAATAATTTTTAATTACGTATTTACCTTTGAACTTATTCGTTCATAACAAAAACTTAATAATAATTACAATTGAGTTGTCTCGATTTTACGATGTTGGCATTTGAGACCTTTTGTTCGTGATCTGTACTGGTTTCATGCCACAGCTAACCAGAGCTGATCATCAAAAATCAGTCTTTTAGTGGTGAAATCAGTACATATGGCCACATATTAACATCTTAAGTAATATGTTTATTCGATTACAGTACCTCTAATTAATTTGATTTGCAATAACTAACGCTCCGATATTTTAATTTCAAACAAATATCAGTGGAAATTCAAAAACCACAACAAAAATAATATGGTGCCATTCCAAATTTTAAATCTTCCCTTCCATTACAGTTGTACGAATTTTCCACTAGTTTTTAAATATTCCACTAGATGAGACTCCGCTGTTTTCTTGCTTGTTTGGAGCGTTTGTGGTGGCTTGGTTAGTTTCTTTTGTTTTGGGGTGAGTGACTCTATTGTATATTTAGTTATATTTATTATATATTTTATTCCTTAGCAAATCTCCTGATTCGCTTTATGTTGCGTTCATTCAGATCTATTCTTTGCAACTTATTTTGAACACCTTAAATTTCCAGATCCTATTTTAATCTTTTTATCTTTAACATTAATTCGTGTATTTGTATAGCAGCTGCATCTTTAATGTAAGTCTTTAAAGTACAATTTTATACCCGCTTCATGTGAAAGTTAATTTTAATCGCAAGGAAACCCCCTGAACAATTGATGTTTGTAGACTTACATGTTTTGTGTTTGAGAGTTTACTGGATCGCTAGTTTTGCAGTAATACTCCGCGGCTAAGTACAACAATTGCCTTGTGGTCATAAACAATACTTGCTACTTTAAATTGAAAATAAAGGAATCAACAGTTAACGGGTCCCATGGCAATTTTGATAGTTAATTAATCGAAGCAACTGATGAAAAAGGGGGCCATGACGGAGCCCCAACTATCATAAATGTCACTGCAGGTGGGAAGCCAGAAAGGCCTAGACAAACAAGAAGGCAGGAACCAAAAAAGGCTGAACGGCTGAAAGTCAAAAAGGCATGCGCAAACAAGATGATGCAAAAAGTAAAAAAAGGAAACAAGATGGTAGAAACCAAAAAAACTCAAGAAAACAAGTCAAGGGAACCCGGTGTTTGACGCTGAGACTTTGGGTCAAGTTGCGGAGCACCAGCGCTGTCCTATTAGGTGGTGTGGAACTTCGAAGTATTATTTCAAATTTTAAGCCAATACTTTTAAAATGTACCGCTAGATAAGACCACGATCGGTCCCTATTAGCGGAAACTTTTATTAACTTTTTAAAAAATCACTAAATGGCGCCATAAACAATCACATACCTCACATGGGGCTAAGACTTTGAGGCAAGTTTCTGAACCTCAGAGCAGTCCTATGAGATAATATGGGACGCTTAGTACTACAATACTATTTCAAATTTTTAATTTTCCCTCCATAACAAACAAGGGGAGCCTTCACGAGAAAAGGGAACTTAAGATGGCGCTAAGTTGTAGGGGACGACCAATCAGGCACAAGTTGTAGCGTGCAAGCTGGGTGGGGTTTAGGAGTGGGCCACGACAAATCAAAATAAAGTTGAGTACGGCTTAGTACTGGGGGACTGCCAAAGGGCATGGTTCGTGGATCTACAATCGTACACCTCATTGTCAGCTATAACAAATTACAATGTATAGTTTGTGTAATTGCTATATAAGGGAATGATAGCGTATGTCCTTGCTTTCCCTATACATGGTACTGTATATAATATTTATTTTTTTATAGTTAGTTTAACAAATGTAAATTAAATCATCTAAGATGCTGAATCTTGAAATAACCCCTTTCAAATTCCAAGTTTTTCCTCGATTGCAATTACAGGGACCTACCTCCACTTTTAGAATAGATGTAACCACGATCAGGCTCTATTACAGGAAGCTCCTATTAGTTTTAAAAATATACTACTGGACGGCGCCATAACCAAACAGAATGCAGAGTCTTAAGCATCCAATCAACGTGCATTAGTCTCACGCTGCCAACTTATAGAAAACTCCTGCAACTTTTAAAAATATTCATTTAAACGGCACCACGGGTAACGCGAAGAAGCAACGAGTCCCCTGAAAAGGGCTAACGCGAAGAAGCAACGAGTCCCCTGAAAAGGGCTAAGACTCTGTGACAAGCTTCGGAGCCCTAGATGGGTCCTATAAGGTAGTATCGCGCCCCCAGTATTGGAATACTATTTTAAATTTTAAGTTTTCCTTCCATAACAATTGTAGGAATCTACCTCCACTTTTAAAACATGGTTCTATTACAGAAAAATGCCATTAGTTTTAAAAATACACCACTAGATGGCGCCCCAAATAAACAAAACGAACAATTTTAGGTCTAGATTAAGCATACGTTAGCCTTAAGTCTCCAACCAGATTTAAGCTAACCCGTCCAATCAGACCACAGAGCCTGGTAACCGGGCGGTGTCTAAGGACCAATCGGGAACCACAAAGTGGGCGTGGTCTGTCCTTACGCACAAGAGTTATCTCCAGCTCTCCAATCAGGTTTAAGCCAACACTCCAATCAGAGCTGGGGCTGGGCGGAGTCTAAAAGTCAATAAAACAGAATCTAAAACTGACCGTGGCCTGCGCTTAGGCCTGCAATCAGAGCGCACAGTAAGTTCTCTAGGCAACCAATCAGGTACAAGGGGATTGGGCCTCGTGGCAGAGGGGCAGTGGCTTTGCCAACGTTTAATTGCGACGTCACAAATAAAAAGTGGTCGTAAGAAAGTAGTTCCAACTGTCTATATACAGGGTGACTTGAATTGTAGGGAACAAATTTTACTAGGTGATAAAACTTCAAAATACGAAGAATGGTTCATATCAGCATGTGTTGGGATATGTTTTTTTTAATAATACATATACATATAGTTAACTAAACGTAAATATAAAAATAATGAGGCACCCTAGTTGCTCAAAAGACATTCATCGTACATTTTTTGGCACCAGCGCACAATGCAATATGTGGCAGAATTAATAGGATTCTGATTTGCTCTCAATTTTGTACAAGATTCCCGGCGTTTTTAAATTAGTCCATCTCTGGTATGTGTTGGTCTAGCGTAAACTTTGTCTTTTAAGTAGTCCGAAAAACAATCCAGAGGCATCAAATCCGGAAAAGGGAGTGGCCAGCCTATTAGTCCTAACCGACCGATTCATCTTCCAGAAAAATTATTGTTTAGCCACGTACGGTTTTCAATAGCGTAATGGGCTGGGGCTCTATCCATTTGAAGCCAGAAATTATTTCTTATGTTTAATGGAACGTCCTCACAATACTCAAAAAAACTAATACTTAACAATACATTAAATAAGACTCACCTTAAGGCAGCAGAATGTGAGGACCACAAAGAGTACCATTAATAACCCCTCATCACACATTCACACTGATTTCCTCTTGAAAAGTGTGAGGCTTCTCAGGTTTTCAAATTGTGGGAATGGGAATGTACCGATCCACTGTGTGTAAAGGTGACTTCATCGGACCAAATAATTTTTGATCCAGTCTTTCACTTCATTTCGTGGATCTCTTTGAAGTTCAAAGTCTAGGAGGGTTCGTATAAAAACTTTTATTGGCGGCAGCCATCTGTTATATATTCGCGTAATGTGGCAGTTGCGTTTCCAATACAGTATCCCTAAATAAAATGAATGTCAGCGTATTCCACATTACTAAACGTGTACATTTTAGCACTTGAACACAAACCACAATTGTCATTTTGCTTTGTGATTCTAAAATACTACAATTGTCTATTAAATTCATGACATACTGCGTAATAATTTTTTGTCATAAATCAACACTAAGGATTTATTTGGGAAATAATGCAATGTATTGGCGAAGAGGATATAAACTATCTAAACTCATTAAATTACAAAAAATCCAAGAGACACAAGTTGGTAAATTAAATTTGTTATCAAATGAACGTCGTTTAAATAATATTTTATTATTATTTAATAATTTTTTTTCCATAATTTTTTCCGATAGAAAAGCATAAAATAAAAAATATTGGTGCCAATTTTCTAATTTTTATCTTTAAAATTGAGGTTAATCACAAAATAATTAGTTATAACTGTTTCTCTCACTTCAACACGTTTAGCAAAAATTATTTTTTGCACTTATGAAAATAATGCAACACATTGGCTAAGAAGATGTAAAATATCTAAAAGCCGCGCATTAAATAAAAAATTCAAGAAACATAAATGTCACAAATTAAATAAACGTAGGAGAAAGGTGCCCAATTATAGGGTTATAACAATATTTTTTCCATGAGTTTTTCCAAAAACTATTTGTCCCAATTTTCTGGTTCTTATCTTTACAATTGAGGTCATTGATTAAACAATTGTTTCAAAATGGAACCTTCTACGATTACACACATAATTAAAAATACTTATCTTTTGGGTAATTAAATCGTGTACTTTCTTTTTTATATTTTATATAAATTTAAACATTTCGATAGCAATTACAGTTATCGATCTCCGCAAATAGTTACATCTGTAAGGATTACTTGAGCTATTAAAACAAATTTATGAAATATGAAAAATGTGAAAACGGAAATATAACAGTTTGATAAACGTATAAAGCCTACTATGGCATCTAATTTTAGTAAAGGATAGCTAGATCCTTAATAAATTAAATTTTACTGAGCTGCCTTGAAGATGATAAATCAGAACACCATCTAACCGACAAAGATTAGCAGTGAAAATGTCATAATCAAAGAACAAATTTAAGAAAATTTGATCAAATTATGATGTAAGTATAAAGTTGTGAAAGACTTTAAATTGAAATTGATAAAAGCATTCTCAAATTGTAACTTGACATACCAATTAAAGATCTAGTCAAATCTAACAACGAAATGGTATTCGGTTAATAATTGTAATTGTAATTGCAGTGTAGTACGTTTAATCTTATTTTTAATTTTCACTACACATGTTAAAAGTGCCGAGTTAACGTAACATATCTAATTGATAAATAAAGAAAATACACGACTTAATTACCCAAAAGATAAATATTTTAATGAAACAATTGTTTATTCTTTAAATCTTTCACACCCTGGAAAGGGCCGGTAGCTCAGTGGAAAAAGGGGTAGTCGTGTTACTAACTTATGCATTTAGGATAGCTCGTAATACGTAAAACCCAATAAGGATAAGTTATAAATCATATGGACGCCAAAATGTTTATAAATGCCGATGTAGGGGTCGTAATACCTCAATGCGAATGGTTCACAGCTAAGTTCCAAACAAACTAAAAAACTTGCTTACCTTTTGTCACAAAGCAGGTGAATTAACAGGCGGTATGATGTTTCCTATAAGGCTTCAATATATTTGCACGTGTTTGCAATAAAATGACGTGCTAATAAATCAGATGATCGGTCAACTATCTTATTTATTCTATATTTACGTTATGTTAAATCTCAAAACTTATCTCTTAAAATAAAATTATATAAAAAACTCGGTAACTTGAACGTAATTAAAATATTTCACCCTTTTAAGTTTTGTACTGCGTAAATAAGAATACGCGATAAGGAATGAGGTTACACATACTTCTACCCTCTGTATGGAGTAATACCCGATTCAATACACTATTGGTATATTGTGATAATAAGAAGAAAAATAAATTAAACAGAGTATTGTGCAGCAGTTAAATTTTATAAAATCTATTAATAAAATCGGGCTGACCCTTGCAAGGTTCAAATTCCCAAAATCACATACTTTAGTACCTTAATTTTTAATTAACACCTTAAGGGAATAATAATATTATTGAAAGCATAAATTTGGCTAATTTTCGTGGTATGAAATTTTAGTATACAGTAATCCACATATAATACAAATGGCAAACAGAATTTATTTATATGAATCGCGGGTGAATACACTTTAATCTCATTCGCCTAAAGGGCTTTTATACAAAGCTAAGCACAAGAAAGCGTATTGATCCGCCTGACGAATACAATCAAAGAAAAGCACAAACACTATTAAAAATCACCAACAAAACAAAATGCATGGAAGTATTTACCTTAGTTTACATCAATTGACCACTCTGACCTTTCCTTTGCACAGCAGTATAGGTATTTCTCGTAAAATTGACCCTCTAGGTTACGAAACGGTTTTTGGATTATATTTACACATCTTTAGTAACTAAATTATTCAAGCCAAATACCAAGTGATTAAATAACTGTATCATTTGGTTTAATATATCTACACAGTAATTTATTTACAAGACGTTCCTTGTCCTTTATGTACACAAATTTAGTTAAAGCGAATATTTATATTTACAGCAGTTTTTTTATTTGTTTGAATAGCTGTGAACTCGGAAGGAATTCGTGATAGACAACTCATTATACTGAACTTGCAAGATAAAAATCCGCAAAAATGCGTTTATGTTCCAAAAATGAAAAAATAGCACTCACTTTAAACACTATTCTTTCTCGATGGACCCGTGTAAATGTTACTCCTGGCTATCGATACATAACATCAACAAAAGATCCCCAGGGTGGCTGAATATTCTTCAAAATCCACAAAAGGTGAACGGTAAAAGCTTTCCCACGGTGATTTCAAATAACTCGGTAGAAGATAAGCAAATTTAGTGCACCCCACTAGCACACGCGCGCGTTCAGCGTCCAATCTCTCTCGTCTACGGTTTGACTAAGACTACCTTACGAATTTAACAGGTATCGCCATATTGCCTTTCACGTTAAATCACCCATCATGAAAAAACAATTCCTTCAAGTCGTAAGCGTAGTAAAAACGAGATGAATTTCGGGAACCGAGTTGAAAAACTTACGTCACTAGCATTTAAGGTACTTCGCAAAAAAAATGTAATATAATCTGTTGTAGTTGCCTCTAAACTTTGGAAAATCGAATCTAAACCAACGTATTATAAAACCAGAATCTTAGTCTTCTTAAAATAATTGATCAAAATGATTCCTGGCATACCGTCGCCAATATTTTAAATCTGCAAAGCTACGCTTTCTGAAGTAATGTTAATTAAAAAGCAACAATTTTCAATGACGCCATTTCAACTCAAACTAAACTAAAATTAACGATTCCTTAAAAAGTATTAAAATACTTATCTTTTTGGGATTTTTAATGGTGTACTTTAAATTATACAATCTAAACGTTTCGATAACACTTACAGTTATCTTCGTCAGTAGTAATGTTTGTTAAAATTGTTAAAGATGTAGTAAACAATTTTGTCAAATTTGAAAAATTCAAACATAAACATAAGCCTGCTATTAATATAACAGTTTGAGAAACGTATAAGCCAACTATAAAATTGTAGTAAATAATAACTAGGTCATTAAAATTAAATATTGTTAAACTGCCTCAAAGATGACAAACCAGAACTCTCTACGACGATGTAATGTTTGGATTTGTGAATGCTTCTATCATTTTAAAATTGAAGTTTTCACAACTTTACACTTACATCATAACTCGATTAAATTTTGTTAAATGTGTTTTTTGGCTGGCAAATTTCATTGTTAGCTTTCGTCGTAGAGAGTGTTCTGGTTTGTCATCTTGAGGCAGTTAACAATATTTAATTTTAATGACCTAGTTATTCTTTACTACAATTTTATAGTTTTATACGTTTCTCAAACTGTTATATTAATAGCAGGCTTATGTTTATGTTTGAATTTTTCAAATTTGACAAAATTGTTTACTACATCTTTAACAATTTTAACAAACATTACTACTGACGAAGATAACTGTAATGTTATCGAAACGTTTAGATTGTATAATTTAAAGTACACCATTAAAATCCCAAAGATAAGTATTTTATTATGAGTATTAATGGTGAAAGTTTACATTTTCTTAAAAAGGATTGTCAATTATTTAGTATTGTACGAATGTCGACGTGTGGTACCTAATCGTAATTTAAAAACTTCCATCAATTTACGAACAAACCAAACCGAAAAATTTATATCCCAGTCACAAAACTCCTACTCCTATTTGTAATAACTCCAAATTTACAATAATCTGAAACGATAAAGCACAAAATTTCCTCCTGCAATTCCTACTCGAGAAAATAGAATCTACGGTAAATGTTAACCACACGACACAGTGTGTGTCTGTGTGTGTGTGTGTGTGTGTGTGTGTGTGTGTGTGTGTGTGTGTGTGTGTGTGGTGTGTGTGTGTGTGTGTGTGTGTGTGTGTGTGTGTGTGTGTGTGTGTGTGTGTGTGTGTGTGTGTGTGTGTAAATGGATGTATGTTAGTATCCACGATAACTCCAGAACGAGCGTGCGTGCGTACCCGAGTGCGTGCTGTGTGTACGTGCATGCGTAGGTAGTGCGTGAGTGGTGGTGTGGTGTGATGGGTGTGTATGTGGGTGTGTGTGGGTGTGTGTGGTGGGTGTGCGGATGTGGGTGTATGTGTGTGCGTGCGAGCGTGTGCGCGTACGCGCTGGCGCGTGTGCGTGCGTGCGTTCGTACGTATGTGCGTGTGGGTATGCGTGTGCGTGTGCGTGTACGTGTGCGTATACGGGTGCGTGTGAATGCGTGTGCGGGAGCGTGTGCGTATGCGTGCGCGTGTGCGTGCGTGTGCTGTGTGCTTGTGTGGGTGTGTGTGCGTGTTTGTGCGTGTGGTTGTGCGTATGCGTCTGTGTTTATGTGTGTATGCATGTGAGCGTCCGCGCGTGCGTACACGTTCGCATGTGTGTGTGCGTGTGTGTGTGTGTGTGTCGGTGCGTGCGTGTATGAAAACTCCAGAACGACAACACCTACGTACTTAGAATTTCATATATCAGCTTGTTTCCATTTATCTTGGAGCTGGTCGAGTGGAGAATATCAATTTTATATTTCAAAGACATAAAAATACAAATATATAGACATTAAACATACTCACACTCGTACTCACACTCACTCTCACTCACAGTCACAGTCACAATCACACTCGCACATACACACGTCACACACACATACAGATACGCGCACGCGCACGCGCACTCGCACTCGCGCTCGCACGCGCACGCGCGCACGCACAGCACACGCACACGCACACGCACACGCACACGCACACGCACACGCACGCACACGCACGAGCACGCGCCGTGCGCGCACGCACGCACACGCCACCCACCCACCACACCACACACACACACACACACACACACACACACACACACACAAATTAGTTCCGCCGTTAAATAAAAACTTTTTATAACTATTCATTTTTAACACCACATAATTTTTTTAGTAATCCGAAAATAGTATAAATATATTACACCAAATTACACATGAGACTGGATTTCAATTCATTACATTTATTTAAGTTAAATTAGTGTTAATATAATTATAATTTTAAATTTCAACAAAGATAAATATTTTCTTTTTGCAATAATGGGTTTTATGTTCAATAGCAGGTTTTACCCTTAACATACTCCCAAATGTGATACTATTTGGGATTTTTGGAATAGAATTCAATTTGTATTATTGTACCTAATGGTGCGTTTAAATGGCGACGAGCATTACGTGAAGAGACAAGTCACCGTTTAGGAGAGAATAACAACGCGGCAATATTGCAGGACAAATTTAACTATGACGTTCAAGGACTCCGCAATTGCTTTCAAGCAGGCGATATTTTTATTGTGGACAGAGGTTACAGGAATGCCACTCCACTACTAGACGAACCTCTAGGAGGTAAGGGGAACTGCAACTTTCCGTAAAAGAGGCGAATATATCGAGGTTGGTTACCAAGACCACATGGATAATCGAAACGCGAAATTGACACTAAGTAGTGATTAGGGGCCGCTTCTGGACCAATTCAAGGTCACTCGCCCTCTGGTGGTGAGAAATGTAATCTTTTGGATCTCTTCAAGGTCACTTTTGGCGGTAAATTTAAATTTTTGGGGCTCGCTAAAAATAGAAATTGCAATGTCATCATCATCATCATATTACAAGGTCACTCTGCGGTCAAGCGTTTTGGTGGGAAATTTGTATGTCAAGGTCAAAAGCTAAAAATAGAAATTGAACTGTCATCATCATATTACAATTCTTAGAAGTCTAAAAATAGAGTGGCCAAGGTCGAAGATTATTGACCTGTTGGGGTATCGTATGTCATTTCTTAGTTTATAATAAAAGGCTTTCTTTGCGTGTGCATGATTCAGTAGACCTTTTATAGACAAACATGATAAAAGTAATGCATGAAGCAGCTACCCCTAATGTAAAAGCTACCCCTAGTAGGCGATAGAAACATTTTTAAGCAGATTTTTCCAAGTTCAGCCTGTTGAAACAAAAAATAAATTTTTCTCGAAAACGGGTCAGAATTTGGCAAAATAAATTAAAACCCCCATCTCCCCGTGTGGACTTTTGAACGTATCAAATTGGGGCAGCTACCCTAATGTAAAAGCTACCCTAGTAGGTGATAGAAATATTTTTAAGCAGATTTTTCCAAGCTTAGCATTTTCAAACAAAAAATATTTTTTTCGAAAACAGGTCAGAATTTGCCAAAAATAAATTTATAAACGCTTCATCTCTCTTGTCGACTTTTGAACGTATCTAACACATATATCAAATTGAGGCAGTTACCCTAATGTAAAAGCTACCCTAGTAGGTGATAGAAATATTTTTAAGTAGAAATTTCCAAGCTCAGCCTTTTCAAACAAAAAATCAATTTTTCTCGGAACGGGCCAGAATTTCATGATCATATTACAATTCTTAGAAATCTAAAAATAGAGTTTTCAGGGTGAAAGGGTAATGACATGCAGGGGTATCATCTTACATTTCTTAGAAACCTAAAAATAGAATCAGTCATGGAAACATGAAGAATGACAGGTTGTTATGTTGTATGCTAAAATGGAGATCAAGGTCAAATAGTACTTAGGTTGCCTAAATTGTGTGAAGGTGAAATAGTTTTCTAAACTAAAAGTAGGACAAGGTGGATATTTAACAAGTTTAAACGTGTTGTAAGGGGTAGCCAAATCAAGGACACATTTAGATCAAAATTTAAAGCTAAAAATAGAAATTGCTAGGCCATCATATTACAATTCTTAGAAATCTAAATTTAGAGTTTTCAAGGTCAAAGAGTAGTGACCTGCAGGTGTATCATATTAGGTTTCTTAGATATATAAAACTAGAATCAGTGTATGGAAACAAGAAGAATGACAGGTTGTTGTTGTTGTCTATGCTAAAAAGTAAACCAAGGTCGAATGGTATATTACAATTGTTAGAAATCTAAAAATAGAGTGCTCAAACTGAAAGATTATAGACCCCCAGGGTTATCATATCACAGCATCTCCTGAGGGTAGCAGTTATTCATCATCAGATGCAGATTAGCTTACTGATGCAATTCTCAAAGCACACTCTCCCCTCTACCATAAAAAATCGTGATGCAGTAATATATAGAAGGACAGTTCCGGTGTCAACTCAAAATTCAAAAGCGTTCTCGAATCAGTAAAGATGGATCTATCTGCATTGAACAATAGTACTTTCTGTAAATCCTTCACGAACGTAAAAGACTTGGAGGTGGGTGCAAAGTATAAAGTGATTGATATGATTACTATGAACACAAAGTATGGTAAACATATTATCATTGAAACCGAGAACTTTAAGTTTAAGTCCCTTACGATTTTATGAATACTTCAAAAAGAAGATCGCATTGAATAGTTTAAATAATATCTGGCTCAGAAAGACGTGTACATCACCAGCGCCGGAACGGTAGGAAAGACAACTAATTTAACATTTCTGTAAAAAAATAATAACATAATGTATAATTGTTTGGAAATAAATTATATATTTTTATTGCAAAAAATGTCTTCTATTTTTGATTAAATGAAGAGTAAGTACATCATAATGAAGAGAGTTGCTATTGTGATGAGATTAAAAAATGTAGCGTATAATATGGTGTCTGCCGGTTTTTATATATTGGCTAAGCTCTTCAAGGTTAAAATTTATTGGTATCATGTTACAATTCATACAAACCAATTTTCAAGGTTAAAGTTTATTGACAAGGTATTGAGAAGGTATCATATTACAGTTCTATGTTAAGCTCTTCAAGGTTCTTCGAAATAGCAAAATAAGTATTCTTAACCGATGACTCATGTAACTGGCTTTGTGCATGCATAGGTCAAGGTGAGTTTTGTCGGACTTTGCGCATGCTCGGTATTGCTCGGGTATCCTCGTAGAGTCTACCCTTCTATATAAGTTGAAATTTTATAATCACAAATCATACCACAAAATCAAAATATCAATATTGAAACCACATTCAATACACAAATATAACACAACACAAGCACATAATACCCAGGGCTGAAGAGGAGAAGATCCTAAACTGCTCGAAGAATGAAGACCTTTATGGAAACCAGGAAAAAGGAGATCCCGAAAAGAAGCAAACGAATGGAAAAATCAAATATTCCCTTCGACTTCATGTTTTCTAAAAAGTACATATGTGAAAGCACTGTTTTGCACAGTAAAATAGCTTACGTATTTACTATTGTAATAGTGTGCGTAAACCTAATCAGAAAATCAGTTCTATTTGTTTAAATGTAGCATGTAGAAATACTGGACGATTGCATTAGACTCATATACAACGCGCTAACCAAGACAACTAGACAAATATAGAAAAGTAATGGTTGTTATAATTGATGTGCAAGGATTCAAAACAGCAAGAAATATATTTACACCTAAGAAACTAGCGATATATAATGGAGAGCAAATTATTCATTATGTACTCAAGCCTCCATTTCCATGGTACACTTTGGATAGTGAATTTCAAAAACAAGCTAACTGATTAATTCACAACCACCACTTTATCAAGTGGGAATATGGATATACTTTTCCACATCTATTCCCTCGTATACTTAGCGATTTCATATCAACAACAGATGAGGAGTACGTTAAAGGACGAGAGAAAGCTGATTATATTCAAAAAATTTTAAAACAACGTATTACGGTGTTTGAAGAACAACCTACTTTACCCAAACTTAATGCATGCTGTTTTTTTGATACACAAAACACTTGTTACTGCGCTTTGGCTTATGTATATCATTTATATGAAAAAATTATAATGAAATTCTAATAAATAAAGATTTATTAACTAACATCTATATACATATCTTATTCACATGCATTACCTCAACGCTGTTGTGAGTATTTCAAAGAAGAACTGGATTATTCTTCTCAAATACAGATAGCTGTAATTCTTAGAAACAAGAAAAATTGATTGGGGTTGTTGAGAGAGAGAGAGAGAGAGAGAGAGAGAGAGAGAGAGAGAGAGAGAGAGAGAGAGATGAAACTTATCATCACTTTGTGTGGATGTCTTTTCATGTTTATTCATTATTTCAAAAACATACCATGCACATTAGTACCAGGCGTTTATGCAACTCATTTTACACAAATGCTTATTCTTACATAACATTTATTTGATTGTACACTCATAATACTATATATATATATATATATATATATATATATATATATATATATATATATATATATATATATATATATTGCCTCCTGAAACGTAAAATTGGCATTACAATCTTGTGAACGTCAAGTGTAATATCATTTTACGCACGCTATTAAAAACGCCGCTACAACGCGGTAAAATGGTCAGTAAATTGTAAGCTTTCAGAAACATACAAAAATATATGAAGTATAAAATAATAAAATATGTTTAAGGAAACTTTGCTTTACACCTTTTCTGATGAAATACAGGTCCAAAACAACGTTATTTTTACATTGTTGGTTAAAATTGTAAGGTACCGCCATCTCTCGATAACTTAAACAGTGATGAGGATAAGTGACAGGTTTGACAGGAGTTAGTAAAATTTGACATTTTAGCAATTTGTTAATGTTGGTTATGTTTATCGATATCACCAGTTGTTGAATTTCTTAAAATATATTTCTATCGCCTGCTAGGAGTAGCTGCCCCAATTTGATATATGTGTTAGATATGTTGAAAAGTCGACAGGGGAGATGGGCGGGTTTTAAATATATTTTTGGCAAATCCTGGCCCGTTTTCGAGAAAAATTGATTTTTAGTTTGAAAAGGCTGAACTTTTGGAAAAATCTGCTTAAAAATATTTCTATCACCTACTAGAGGTAGCTTTTACATTAGGGTAGCTTCCCAATTTGATATATGTTTTAGATTCGTTTAAAAGTCCACGAGGGAGATGGCGGGTTTTTAATTTATTTTGCCAAATTCTGACCCGTTTTCGAGAAAAATTAATTTTTGTTTGAACAGGCTGAACTTGGAAAAATCTGCTAAAAATATTTCTATCACCTACTAGGGGCAGCTTTTACATTAGGGTAGTTGCTTCATGCATTGTTTTCGTCATGTTTGCCTATAAAAGTTTACTGAATCATGCACACGCAAAGAAAGCCTTTATTATAAACTAAGAAATGTCATATGATACCCTACAGGTCAATAGTCTTTGACCTTGACCACTCTATTTTTAGACTTCTAAGAATTGTAATATGATGATGACATTGCAATTTCTATTTTTAGCTTTTGACCTTGGCATACAAATTTCCGCCAAAACGTTTGACCGCAGCGTAACGATGTAATATGATGATGACATTGCAATTTCTGTTTTTAGCGAGCTCCAAAAATTTAAATTTTCCGCCAAAAGTTTGACCTTGAAGGGATCCAAAAGCTTACATTTCTCACCACCAGAGGGCGAGTGTCCTTGAATTGGTCCAGAACCGGCCCCTAATCACTACTACACTACAAGGGCAGTTTTAAGTTTTTCAACCACCGAATTTAGACTTATCACGTAATACATTTGCAGGATCATCTTATTTGTGCCAGCATTAAATTACGCAAATTAGAAACTTTGAGGTTAGAATAACTATCTTGTGTTATAAGTAAATTTTCAAGATGTCCATTGGCGATAGAGAAGACTTTGTCACGGTCTTGGACGAGAATAAGGAATCGCATGTGTACTTGCTGAATCGTATTTAAATACAACAAATGTAAAAAAAATTCCGATACATTTAAGTAATGCTGTGTTTTACTCAACAGCAAATAATAATCACCAGAATATTACTAGCACCGTACCGTCCCATTACTATTTCACCCCAGCACCAAGGATGCGTGTGAAAGAGTGGAATGTTTTTCCAGTGGCGTGAGAATCCAGTTTCATTCTTCGAGGGGTTGATGGAGGTAAGTGATAGATATAATATATCATGTAACAATTTATTATTAGTGTTTCCGGAGATTTTAACTGCTATCGCGTTGCTTTGGCTTCGAAATAATCGACCTGAATGGGTAAATTGGGAAGATTTTGTTAATGCTTTTCAAAAATATTATTTTCCGATAGATTTTGATGTAAACTTACAATTTATGATAAGTGAACGCTAGCAATTACATTTCGAATCCGCTAGTGACTATTTTACAAAATTGCAAACCCTAATGTAGAAGGAGCTCCGCAGTACATAGCTTAAAAAGATCTCCAGATGGGCCCACTGAGAAGTCGACGCCGGCGACGGCGTCTCTCTCTCTCTCTCTCTCTCGGTGTCGGCCTCAGAATTTGTGGGACATCGTGCAAACGCCGAAGGGGATCGGTCAATTTCGGCGGTCATTTTTACCGAACATCTTTATTTTGACGGTCATCTTTGTTTTTGTCGGTCATGTTGAAATCAAATCAATTAATCAAAAGAATTAAATCAAATCAATTTTATAAATACAAAAGGTTACCTCGAGTACGATTTGAACCAACGACATGTACTTTGGCCAGATCAATTAATCAAATTCTTTAATCAGGTCAATTAATCAATTCAATTAATCAACACAACTATTTTTGGTGGTCATTTTTTGTGCGCGTGGCTTTGGCGGCCATTTTTGAAATCAATTAATCAAATCAATTACATAAGAATAATAATAATAATAATAGCAAAACTTGGTGTCGGGAAACAAACATGGATTTATTTATTAAATCTCATCATTACATAACATGGTAACTATAAAGCTATTTTTCTAAGTGAATATTAAATCGGTTGTTTCGCCTATTGGTCTAAAGACCCCATTGAAACATCTTTACTCCTCAATCATTAATTAAACTGTGTACGACGACCCTCAGACTTGAAACACTTAACGTATAAAATAAAATCCAACACCTCTACCACCACCCTTTCTCCGTACTTTGTTGATGTGATGTCCAAATTAAATATTATTGTATTCTACCCCTGTCTCTAATTCCTTTTTTTTAAGGTTTATAGCATGTTGATGCATTCAGAGCTTATAAATCCATATCTGTAATTAAAACATGACATTAAAAATCTGTGCAAGAGAATAAATAAAGTAAATAAGATAAGGAAAATCAAGACGATCACCTACCCATATTTTATTGGTTACGACAATCTCTTGAGCCGTCTGATATTGCGTTTATTCAGATCCATCTTTTGCAACCTTCTTTGAACACCATAAATTTCCAAATCCCATTACAAACTTTTCATCTTTAACAGTAGTTGGTCTATATAAATTTCCAGATCCCATCTTAAACTTTTTATCTTTAACAGCAGTTGGTCTATTTGTGCAGCAGCAACTGTTTTAGAGATGGCCACGAGAGTGTGTAACTGATGGATTTTGTTGGTTATATATTAGGTTGGGGAAAAAGTTTCTTCGCATTTTACATGAAAACTCAACACAGTTTATTTACATTTAATTATAGTATATATGTGCCATTTTGTTCGATGATTTTTTGCCATCTTGTAGGTAGGTGCTCATTAAATAAATTAGAACTAAATATCAACAAATGCAAAGTTCTATCCTTTTCTCGAAAGCGAAATATAGTTTCTCACGACTATTCCAACTCTTTTCCTTTACATCGTGTTACAACCAAGAAAGATTTAGGTATTGTGTTTGATCAGAACTTGAGTTTATAGGATCAGATTCACTCCATATGTGCGTCATCTTCTAAAGCACTGGGTTTTCTTATTCGTAATAGTAAATTGTTCAAAAATATCAACACAATGCTTTTATTATATTTTACCCTGGTGAGTACTGTGATATTATCTGGTACCCAATTTACAACAATCATATAAATTCTATTGAACAAATTCAAAGGAAGTTTTTAGAATCTGTATCGTTTAGGATATATGGAATATACCCAAACAGGGGATATCCAAATGAGCAACTGCTTTCTCGGTTCAACTTGTCCCTTGAAGCAAGACACATTTGCAACAGTCTTAAGTTTTTGCATAAACTTTTAAATAATCTTATTGACTGCCCATCGATCCTATCTCTCTTTGATTTTCATACTCCTTCTCGTTCTTCAAGATTTCCCGTAACTTTTGTCATTCGCAGTCCTAAAACTAATCTAGTCCTGAAATCACCAGTATTCATTATATCTAACAATTTTAATACTTATTGTAACTCTCTGGAGGTTAATGTATCACGTATTACAAACTGTTTAATTATATTGTTCACTTTTGTTACTGTATAGGAATGGCACTGATTTTTTTTCATTTTTATCAGTTTCCTTTTGTACTGTAGTATTTAAGGGTTGTTCATTTGTTAATTTTTTATATATCTGCATAAATGATGATTTAAATTTTTTCTTTTAGTTAATCAAACTGTGTTAAAATCTTTTTTGTTTTTATATTTTTCTTTCTCACGCAACTTTTGTTTCTAGACATCTAGACAGTCAGTCTATTGAATAAATAAGCATTATTATTATTATTGATATAAAGTAACTACTTTCTGGATTTCCCCAGTTATGTAACCACAATAACATCATTTCACTATTCAAATACCTCTAACGTATTTGGAAAAACCGCTACTTAGTATTGAAAATACAAATGATGTTGACGTTCTTTTGTGTGTACAGCGTTGGGATTTCACAGTTATGTAACCAACAATAATATCCTTTCACTTTCAAATACCTCTAACGTGCTTGAAAAATTCACTAATTACATAAAAGTCGGACAAATCGACTTTCATTTCCAATTTTGATAAAACACTTAATACCGGTTTCATTTAACTTACAGCTTGCAAAAACCTACTTTCAATTCAATAATACTGACTGGATTTAACTTGCAGTTTGCTAAAACCAACTTTCATTTCAAAAATACTGGCTTGATTTAAGTTACAACTTGCAAAAACCAACTTTCGTTTCAAAAATACCAGTTTGATTTAAGTTACAGCGTGCAAAAACTAATTTACGTTCAAAAATACCTGTTTGATTTAAGTTACAGTTTGCAAAAACCAAATTTCAATTCAAAAATACCGTTTCGATTTAACTTGCAGTTTGCAAAAACTAACTTTCAATTAAAAAATACCGGTTTTATTTAATTTACAGCCTGCAAAATCGAACTTTCAATTCTAAAAATACTGATTTGATTTAACTTACAGTTTGCAAAAACTAAGTCGGACAACGTGCAATAAAACCCTTTATTGTCATAAATAATTGAATTTGTTTCTTAATTCTCTATTTGAATACCGCATAATATACAGGGTGTTGTATTTAGAAAAAACAGATTTTACAATTAGCCAAAGTTGGCAACACTGTAAAGAGATTCAGGCATTCTAAATTGCCTCCTGTTGGTTAAGATGGTCAGCACACCTCTGATTGATTGAGTAATCGATTCCCGCTTTCGTGTACCACCAGTAATACGGGCTTCGAACCGCCGAATTGTAAATTTTATTATTGACCCAGAATGTTAAGAGGTATTAAAAAGTATGTTCGCCAAAAATATAAAGTCTCATAATTACAAACAGCAGTTAAAATGAATATCTACCCAAATTATGCACCATGAGCCATGATAAGCACCGACTTAGTTGGTCCACTACCCCGTTCAGTAAAAGCTCACCAAGATTTAGTTGTATTTCAAGCCAGATTCACAAAGTGGGTCTGCGCTAAAGCAGTCCGAAAACCAAACGCCGCCGTTGTGAGCCGAGTCTTGTACGACGAGGTAGTTAGAAATTTGGTACATCCTGAATAATTATCACCGATAACGGAGCTCAATACAAATAGTAAAGTGTTCAAAAAATTATTGTCAGGTTTTAGGAGCTATCCAACGTGTTATTCTTATTCATACGCCCTAAGCATAAATAAAACGATAAAAACTGACAGCTCTGCTTTGCGAGAATAAACCGACTTTGGGACAAACATATCAATGAATTTACATTTGCAGTAAATAGTGCAACTTAGGAGAGCAGAGTTTTTTTCTTTTGCATTTTTAAATGTTAGCGTGAATTAAATTCCCAAACGCATTCATTCGAAAAACCGAAACAGCCCCGAATGAAAATGTGAAAGTACGAAACTTTACAGGTATAATTAACTATAATGCCCGCTTAGAACAGCTGCAAGAAATATTCAAGTTATTACGCGAGAACTTGTCTAAATCATTTGATTTACAGGCCAAACACTACAACTTAACGAGGCGAAAATGGAAACCGACCTTGGGTACTCTAGTATTACACAAGCAGCATCCGCTTTAGAAGCACCGTTGGGTGTTTCCGCAAAGCCCTCTCCAAAATTTCAAGCTCCGTATATTGTAACTAAAGCATTATCATTTGTAATATTCAACTAAAAATCCCGCAACGAATCAGAAGACCAACAGAATTTACGTACACGATTTAAAGCCGTACAACACCGGTTAAACATCAAACTAAATATTTAATTAAATTGCAAAGAATTAGCTATGTTTTAGAATCAACCGTCACCATTTTGAAAGAAATAATTAAGTAAAAAAATAACCAGATTTATACTAGGTAGGTACTGTTCAAAGCTAGTGTAGCAGACAAAGGGCTTAATAAGACGGTCCACCGAGATCTTTTGGCCTCAAGGACGTGTCCTTGCACTTAGTGACATGTAATTTTTACATATCCTGTATTCCTAACGTCCTGTAGTCCCACCGTCTAAATAAATTTTATATTTAATTGTAAATTCTAACCGCTAACATGAGTTTTGCATTTTATCGGGACACCGAAAAAGGACTGGAAAATGATGCCAGAACCGACAGAAAAATGAAGAAAAACTTAACAACAGTAATAAATTTCAGCTTTGCATCAGACTGTAAGTTCTTTTCTTTTTTGAGAATTAAGTCACCTAACATCTCTACTGTAACCTAACAGAAAAAAAGAATTGCGTGAGCTGGGAATCGAACCTGCCTCAACCGTGTGTCAGGCGAGCAATAATATCACTAGTCCAACCGTACTTTTCCATTTTGACGTTGAAACTGTTATTTAAACCATTTAACTATACATCCAAAGCTATTTCCTATTGGTCCGCATATATTAAGAATTAACCGCAAGTCAACTCCACTAGCTCGGTGATAACTTCAGAACTATAAAAAATACGTACTAGAAACTTTATATTTAAGCTTGACTTCATTTCTCCTAGACCTGATCAGATTTTTGGAGAAATCCAGCAGCGGAAAGGGAGGTTTATTAGGGGCAGTTTCTGGTTTTCTATCAAATATTGCTGGGACAGCTGCATATTTCAAATAAAAAAATGTACCAGCATATAGTCCTTAAAATCGTAGATGTATCATGTTTTATACATGTTTTTTGATACGACGCGCAATTTGATTTCAAAAACATTTATATGATGGAATTTAAATGTTTGTTCAAATTTGATCAAGATGAACCTTATAGAAAATTATGTAAATATATTTTTTAAAGAAAATATAATTTTAGATAACTTCTTTATAAAATGTCGTCATATGAAGTCTAAAAGTTAATTAAATGTGATTGAAACTGCTATATTATCGATATTTTATAGCAGCGGGCGGCTTTGGATTTTTTTTTTATTAGCATCTGTGTCTATTAACGTCTATCTGACATAAAGCTTTCAACGTCCATTTGACATAGATTATCGTTTTTGTTTTTACCATGTTGCTTATTTTCGTTGTGAACATATTAAAATATCTGGTGTGGAACGCCACACGACTTTCCAACCTACAAAATGGAAATTAAAAGAAATGATATAATTTTAATAACATTTTTTTTAGAATAATGATATCTTTATATACTTTTATAATATGCTCATCACATAATATGCAACATTTTAAAAGCAAAAATAATAATCTATGTCACACAGACGTTTAAAACTTCTGAATAGACAGAGGTTAGTAGACATCTAGATGCTAACTTAAAAATTAACTAATTATGCAATCTCTTTCATACGTTCATATCGAAAACATGCAATATTGTAAACAAAAACAGTAATCTATATCAGAATGACGTTTAAAACTTCATTCCAGATAGACATAAATAATACGTGTTAACTTAAAAAAAAATTCCAAAGCCACCCGCTGCTATAAAATATCAATGATACATTTTAACCATTTTCATTCAGAATTAATTATTTTTTTAAACTTACCTTGCAATATATTAAGAAACTTTATAAAGAAGAGTTATGTAAAATTAAATTTTCTTTAAAAAATATGTCTGCACTTTTTCTAATCAAATGAATCGTCGTATCAAAAAATTGCATGGAACATAATTAATCTATATGTTTAAGGTCTATGTCTGGGTATTTTTATATCTTTGAAATACGCAGCTGTTTTAGAAATATTTGATTAAAACCAAAACTGACCCTAATAAACCCCCCTCCGCCGCTGGATTTCTCCCAAAATCTAATCAGCCAAATGAAAGCAAGCTTAAATACAAAATTTTAGGTACGTAGGTATTTTTGTTCTGGAGTTATCGTGGATACTAACATACATCCATACATGCACGCACCCACCCATCCACCCACGCACACGCACATGCACACGCCCACCCACACCCACATACACACACGCACGCACGCACGCATACACACATACACTAAGCTTATTTTAAAGGGCTATGAAGTAAACAAAATAATTATGAATTTATTCCACAAAAACAAAAAGCACTTTCCCTGGAGTTGCCTGTTTCGTCCATGGAGATGATAAATTAAACTGCAACTTGCATTTTCCTTGACAAAGTGGAACATAAAAGCATTCTCGTGTCACCTCAAAGGATGGAAACCTATTAGTAAGGGAGTTGGTTTACCTAAATTATAAATGTATGACCTAGCAGAATCACAAACATCACTTGTCTATATATTTGACCCTCAAACTCCATGGAGTTGACAAGCAGCAAGTGATGTTTGTTATTCTGCTAGGTCATAAATAATTTAGATATAAACCAACTCTCTTACTAATAGGTTTCCATCTTTGAGGTGACACGAGAATGCTTTTATGTTCCACTTTGTCAAGGAAAGGGCAAGTTTCAGTGGTAATTTATCATCTCCATGGACAAAACAGCCTGCTCCGTGGAAAGTGTGTTTTGTTTTTATGGAATACATTAATGAATATTTTATTTAATTCATACTTGTTTTAAAATAAGTTCAAAAACTTTAAGATGTATATACTAATCAAGATTGTGGACATAATTAAACTAGATGAGCTGCCTAAAATGAAAAGAGCTTGAATTAACATTTATATTGTAGAAATTTATTAAAAGAGATATTACATGGAGATCTCAGAATGATCATATTTTATTTAACAGTCCTGCCCATTAAGACCGGGTCATCTTTGAAGAGGTATCTGTTTCTTCTGAGCACCTGCGGCTTAGCAACTTTTCCAATTATAGAGTCTACATTTATGGATGTAAAATCTTCTTCTTCCGGCCAAATGAAGTCAAAATTATTTTTTGAGATGGCACCCGCTTCATGAAATTTATGTCATAACTTCCTTCATATGTAGCACGAACTTGGCCAACATAATGAATTTTTGAATGTTTTGGCCATTCAACTACAAGAAAGTCATCCTTTATGATTTCTTCGTTTGGCAGTACTTCGGTCAAATCATGCCTCAAGAGTAGATCATCATCTTCCGAGTCAGAGTACACATCAGAATATTTTAATTTTTCTGGAAGTGTTGTTCCAATGAAAAGTTGCCTATTGGCTGCAAACTCCTTCCTGCAAACAATTTAAACAACTTAATAATAGAAATATCGTTTTTTTGTAAACATTAGGTTTACTTTAGAAAACAGGTCCTATCCATTGGCTCATTCACAGAAGCGATTCACTGCCCTAATTTCTGTGGAAACCTATGATAATTAAGAACAACAACTCCATGGAGGTACCTTTCAACTCCATGGACATCAAAAGACATGGAGATGATGTCCATGGAGTTGACGTTTTGTCATAAAACCATTAATATTAAAACGCGGCCTGGACCTAACCTCAAACCTATTCCCGTATAGCAAAGGTTTCCCTTGTAATACTTTAACAGAAAAGATATAGAATCGAGAAACGACTTTTTCTATTTGTAATCAAAGACATGGAGTTGATTGTTCATAAAAATATTTACCGCATTTCAACGGTACCGTTGGTGGCATCTACCGGCAATCTAATAAGAAAACAGTAAACGTCCATGGAGATGACGTGAAAAGCATTGGCATACTTGGTATATGCAGATTTTGAAACAGTCAGTTCCTTTGTTTCTGCGTGTAAAGTGTACAGTTTGAGTAGTGTCTTAACTCAGGAATTTATTTCTCATAGTGCTCTTTAGTAATAATAAAAATAAACGCATATCTCAAACGTGAGGTATTTGCAGTCCATGGAGGTGACTTTAAGGTGCTTTTAAATACAAAAAACTTTAACCATAAATAAATAATTGTATTCCCTGTTTATGGGACTACATCTCTTGATGTTAATGGTTAATTAAATGTTTCAGTTTCTATTTTATACATAACGTTTATAGTATAGTATCGTCCCCGTTTTGGAGAATGACCCTTAACGATGATAATAAGACGCATAATAAATTAAATACAAACGTATATATGTAAATGGACAACAATATTAGCGTCGGCTGCTAGACCTTTTCAAAAAAATTAAAACCTTAAAATAAAATTATGGCTCCGTTATTTCTTTGTACGCAAAATTACCTTCATATCAAAAAAAATCATCGAAATCCGTCAAGCGGTTGTCTCGCAATCAGCGTGAACTAAATGACCCGATTATTTTAATACATAGGACTAGCTTTTCCTCCGCAAAATTTTGCGTTTAAATTAAATTTAATGATGATAATAAAACGCATTATAAATTAAATACAAACGTATATATGTAAATAGACAAAAATATTAGCGTCGGCTGTTACACTTAAAAAAAATTAAAACCTTAAAATAAAATTTTGGCCCGTTGTTCCGTTCTACACAAAATTACCATCAGATCAAAACAAAATCCTCGAAATCCGTCAAGCGGTTGTCTCGCAGTCTACGTGAACTAAATAACCCGATTATTTTAATATATAGGATTAGATGTAGGAAAACCAAGGTGTGTATTTTTCTTAAGAATTTTAGATTCGTTTTTTAGAGGACCGTTAATGTTAGGAAAAGAGATTTAAGTAAATATAATAATGGTTAAAATGTTATGTTATCCCGTCTATGTAAATATGCGCTTTTCTTGTATTAGTTTCGAAGTACCTCACTTTTTCTTTACGAATTTTTTTAAAACACGCGAGGTTTGTGAAGATTAGTATGTTCGCTATCAGAGTTACAGGCGCATCATTGAGCAAAACCGATTTTAGGATGGGCGAACATATTAACTTAATTATGATGTAAAAATGGGCATTTTTTTTAAATTAAAAATTATAAAAACTAACTTGAGGCAAAATATTTAATTTGATAGTAATCGAGTAAACACTCCAGTACTTTTGTAAGGTAGCGGAACCAGTAGTTGACACATTAAGGAAAGTAAAATCGTTTTTGAAAGCTTACTCTAAGCAGTTGGATCTCAATAAACTTTTGAATCCCACGAAGTTAAAAAATGTGTTATGATGAGAGTATTGATAAGTTTGCGTCACTGAAAAATAGGCGAAACTCATTGTTGTTACCGTCAAAGTCACATTTTTCTATTAAGAAACTTACGTATTTAGTTTGTGCTTACTTATTACAATATATGTTAAAAACACATTTATTTAATATATTAAAACTCAAACACAAAAATATATACTTGTATTTTTATAAGTAAGTATCTATATACTGAACAACAACTTGTTTAATGTTGATGATTCCAAATTAAACATTTAAAATATAGCGCCCCCTCTTTGCCCACCCTAAGCAGTAATCCTAACGACGCCAGAGTAGCCAGTAATGAGCATAAAATTACTACCACTAATTATATGCAACTCCCAACGTTCCGCATAAATTACACTGCACAACAGCATTTCTGATGATTGCGTTATGTTATATGATATTAGTCCAATTTTTGATGACGATTTCAATTCCGTGATTGAAATTTCTGTATCAGCTATAGTTAAAAAATATGACACGGGTGTTTTTTATAATAAAACACTATAAATTTAGAGATAATTCTAATTTATTTAATTCTTATAATGAAAAAAACTTTCTCTTATATGATTTTCTTGCTAAAACTGAAGGCAGAGAGCTATTCTGAATGCTCCAATAATAGTCAGCCATCATATGTGCGTTCCAGTAGCCCTGATAGCGTTCCTCCATGGTACGCCCTGTTCTTCACTTAGGTCCCCAAGATTGGCGGGAAAATAGTCCAGGTGGTTGTGAACAAAGTGTAACTTGATGCTCATGTTACATCCAAGCCTTTGAAAGTGACTCAACAGTTGTTCGACGTGTTGAGAAAATTCAGAACTTTTCTTATTTCCCAAAAAATTTTTAACAAGCCAAACAAACTCATTCCATGCCGTTTTCTCAATCTCTGTCATAGTGTCCGTAAAATTTGAGTCTTTAATTAATGATCTTATTTGTGGCCCGTCAAAATTCCCGCTTTTATCTTTTCTGCACTCAGTTTTGGAAACTTTTTGATAGGAAAAGGAAACAATTTCCATTTTGTCAACACCTTTTACAAATTGTTTTATAAGTCCTAGTTTTATATGTAACGGAGGCAAATTATACGATCCCTTGATACTAAAGGGGGGTTTATCACGTTCTGTTGTCCTGCAACTAGCGCTTCCCGAGGAGGCCAATCTTTTTTAATCCAATGTTGATATTTAGCTCTACTGTCCCACAAGCAAAGAAAACAGGGATATTTTGTATAACCACCTTGTTGGCCTAAAAGTAAGTTGACCATTTTTAAATCAACACATATGAGCCAATTGTGTTCCACATATTTAATTTTGTCTAAAACCAGAGCAATAGTTGTATATTCTTCTTTTACTTTTGTGGAATGAGCAATAGGCAACGACCCTAATTTATTCCCATTGTGTAAGAGAACACATTTTAGACTACGTTTTGATGAGTCTATGAATAGACGCCAGTCACTAGAAACGTAATTTTGAAGTCCCATTGCAGCCATTAAACCAGGTACATCTTTACAAAATACGAAATCATTTTCTTCAGCAAAATATTTGAGGAGAATTTGTTCTCTTGTGCGGTAATAAGAAATTTTCGTTTCTTTGTTTTAGCCTAGAAGCCAACATTTCTGAAGCAGCCTTTGACAGTCCCAGATCTCTGACAAGGTCGTTTAAATCATCTTGGTTGACTAGTTTTGGCGCTTTCAGGTCACATTCAAAGTCACTATCACTACTGTCAGTTTTCGCCTCAAAATACATAGGCTCATCCTGTGAAGCATCAGCTTGAGGTTCAAGTGATATTTTAGGACTCAAAATACGTCTATTTGCCGACCATATGGAAGGATATTCTCATTTAGCTCGATTTTTTCGGTTAATGCCAGTTGTGTTCACCAAACAAAAATAACAATCGTCGTGGTGGTTCAAGGGTATAGTCCAGATCATAGAGGTTTCGTATCTAAAGCTATTCCTTTTCTTATTTGTCTACAAACGTAGAAACTCAACGCACGTTTTGCATACCTTTTGCGGAATCCAAGGCTTGTCTTTCATTTCCAGTGTGTGACCAAAGTAATTTTTGTAAGCCTCAATCACGAACGAACGCTGTCACATTCAAACGGTATTCTTTAAATATATACTCTCCGCAAATGAAACAAAAATGATTTGGATCATTGACACAGACTCTTCTTGATGATGCCATATCAAATTATATTAAGAAAACTTAATATTTTCTTAATTACAAGCAAATTAAAACACTAACACAGCGATTTTTTCGTAAAAACTGTATCTCATAAACAAGAGCTGTCACAAAAAAACTGAGGGTATATTTGAAATCAGCGACGTCAAATTAGTAAACATCACGTGATAAAAGTCAATCATCAGACAAAAGTGGCCATATTGTAGTGCAGTGTTATGTTTGATTAAACGTACCATATGGATAAATTTGCAAACATTTCGTATTTAGTGTTAAAACCAAAACACAGAAATAAAACTATCCACTTAAAAAATAATTAATCCGAAATCGAGTCCCTAAATTAATTAACACATACGTAAAAATAAATAAATTCCCGTTAAATACTTATAAGGCATTGCATAATGGAATACACATAATTAAGCCACAAGATGTTATGTAATAAATTACCAAAGAAAACTAATTTCAAATATTTTTTATGTCTAAAATAAAGTTATTTTCATGATAAAAAAAAAAATTAAAAGTTACACCGTTAAATGTGAATACAGCGTTTATTTTATTATTTCTCAATTAAAACTATGAGGAATGTTAGCGTAAGATAATGTATTTTGTATTATAATGTACATAGATGAAAAAGTTACAAACAAACCTTCCATATTTATTTAATTTAGAACTAGGTATACGCCAGCATTCAACTAAACAGAATTTGTATCCCGACAAATACAATTTAGTTAATAGTCAATTGCCACCGTCAGTATTATTGATTAATTTTTATTGTAAAAGTTGTATTCCACATAATAGAGGTTTGATCGTGAAATACTCCTTTGTGAATAGATTTTATTTAAAAGACAACACATGTATGTCTCAAAGATAATATTGGCATATTCTTTCCCGTCCACGACTAACCTTACTTAATGTGATAATTTTGTAGTTGACCTATATTGTTAATATAAACAAAGTGAGTTTTAATATTAACAATCTAATTAAAATGTTGAATCCAAGATAGTACAAGTAACATTTGTTTGTTAATCTACTCGTTATTGTGTAATTGCATTCAAACGCTAACACATGTGGAGAAGTAGGAAATTGACTAGCGTAATTTTGCGTTCCTAATTGACAGAATTATCCGTAATTAGCAATTAGGCCGTTATTAAAAAATTATTTTTTATACGTATGAAGTAGTAATTTTCAAAACGTCCCATCACTAATGTGGCCAAAAGTACTACCATCTTTTTGCGTTCATACATTGAGTTTGAACGTACTATTGCTTTCGTGCATATATCATGAGGTAAAACAGTATTTTGGATTGCTTAAATTTACTATACTAGACACTTGCTCAAAAATTAATCTTGAAAGTAATGTAAATTAATATTTGTAGCGAAAATTGATCGCAACTGTAAAACCATCCGTGTTAAATTTTCACAGCATAAATTTGATTGAACTAAAGAAAACTCGTATTTATCAGAAATCATTCATAGTCATCATCAATCATTTGTGAAGGACCCGTATTTATAAAGAGGAAAACTATGACCTTTGTCCAGCTCCCTAGCTACCCTTCCCCTCGAAATAATGTTATTTTAGCAACATCTTCAACCTTCGTTCAAACCCTGAAGTTATGCTCCGCAAAGGGAGCTAGATAATTCCGTTTGGAAACCATACAGAAGGGAATTCAGCATTGGCTCAATGACAACCTGGGCTGTAGTGTACAAACTTTGATTGGCGTCCGAGGCACTATTAACCCGCATCAACTCCCTCGAACCGTAAAACCGTCGTCTGTGTTTCGCCCAAGAGTTGACCTATAGAACACCGTAAATAAATATAAATAATATTGATTTAATTATATTTGAACAAGTCTTAATTTGTGAATTGGCGGAAGCTGATTGCAAGCCTCATTTGCAACCGGTCAACATCTTTACATAAATTGATATTTGGGTTTCAATATGAACTGAAACACGTTTGCAAATTTTCCCATTCGGTGCGTGAATCAATCACAATTTATGCAGAATGGAGTGAGTTGCTTACAATTAATGCTAGCAATTTTAGGCTAATTACGGATCTTCGTCCCCCACAAAGTACGGTAATCCAACTGATTTAAATAATATTTTTAATGCTTACACGCACACACACACGCGCAAAAAAAAACCACGCACACACGCATCCACACAGACAGACATCAAGTTGAAAATGGTCGAGATGTTTTTCAAAATGCATAAAACGTGCAATTCAGTTGGGAACACGACATCGATTTTTTCATGAAAACGATACCTTACACACACACACACACACACACACACACACACACACACACTCGCACGTATGTACGCACACGCACGCACGTACACACACATACACATACATACACACACATACACACAACACACACACACACACACATTCACATACACATACACATACACATACACATACACATACGCATACGCATACGCATACGCATACGCATACGCATACGCATACGCATACGCATACACATACACATACACATACACATACACATACACATACACATACACATACACATACACATACACATACACATACACATACACACACACACACACACACACACACACATATATATATATATATATATATATATATATATATATATATATATATATATATATATATATATAGTAAGTGCGCCATATATGGACCAGTCCCATAGTATGGACAACTAGCGTTTCGCAAACAACGTTTCTTGTATCGAGTCGAAGGTCAGCGCACATTAAACCTCACCCCTCCAACAATCCGCCAGTCGTTTGCTGTAAGGCATTGTGCACAAACATATTCACGGGAGCCATTTTTCGTTTTCGTCAAGTACCGATGTAATTTTTTAGATAAATACGTAAGCTCATCACTTTAATAAATATTATTCGATGTGAAAGTGGATTAAACCAAATGAAAGGTGAGTTATTTTACAATTATTGATATTAAGTTGTAACATCCTATAGTTATTACAATTTCCTGAATAAAAATATTAACCTCGAAATATATCAGTATTGCAATATAGACCATCGGCATATGTTAAATATGGACTAGTGGTCCATATTACAAACAGTCACTTATATTTAATTTTATGTTTCAGGATGGCATCTATAACAAAAGAGAAGACCAGACAAGCGTGGGACAAAAATCCAATGGTAGGCGCAATAAAAGCTGTACGAGAAAAGAAAATGGGCTTTTTGAAAGCATCCAAAACATACGGTGTACCGAAAACTACGCTTATACGTTTTTCAAAAATAGAACACCAATTACTTAGCGACATTACTAATCATAAACTTGGGAGAAAATCGACGTTACCAAGTGAACTGGAAGATGAATTAGCCGATTATATTCTTGAAATGGAAAAATCTGGATTCGGTCTAACACGCAAGGATATAAGATCTTTGGCTTACCAGCTAGCGGAAAGAAATAATATAGAGCAATCGTTTTCACACGAAAATGAATCTGCAGGCAGAACATGGTTGAGGTTATTCCTTAAGCGCCATCCTAACCTATCATTTCGCCGTCCAACAGGCACATCAATCGCAAGAATGAAGGGTTTTAACCGAATAAATGTAAACGCATTTTTGACTTGTTGGAGAGCTCTATGAATGAATTCAAGTATCCTGCGACAAATGTTTATAATGTAGATGAAACGGAATTTCAGTCGTGCCATCAAAATGCCGGAGATACTGGCACTTAAGGGCAAAAACAAATAGGAACTGTAACGTCCGCAGAGCGTGGATCAACAATCACTTGTGTGATGTGTATGAGTGCAGGAGGCACATTTGTCCCTCCAATGATGATATTCCCGAGAAAACGGGACAATCCATTACTGATTAAAGGCGCTCCACCTGGTGCCATTCATGCTTGTCATCCATCAGGTTGGATACAACTTGAATTATTTACTCAGTGGTTCGAACACTTTTTACAGCACGTGAAACCAACTGCTGCATCGCCGGTTCTCCTGATTTTGGATGGACATGCAAGCCATACCCGAAATATCAAGGTAGTGGGTTTAGCTAGAGAAAATCACGTTCGCTTGCTGTCACTGCCTCCACGCTCAAGTCACAAAATACAGCCCCTTGATAAAACATTTATGGGTCCATTGAAAACATACTTGGCTGAAGAAACTCGTAAACGGGTATGAATGCAAACTCAAGCCGTGGCCCATTATGACAGCGGAATTATTTGATCTAGCCTATATAAGAGCTCAGCGCGCAGAACTGGCCATTAATGGTTTTCGTACAACTGGGATATATCCCGTTAACAGAAATAGCTTTCAAGATCATGACTTTATTGACGAATATCTTCCAGTAGAAAAATATTCTAATGACCCACCACGCGATATAATGACACCTGTCAATGATAATCACGATAACTGCTTACCTGAGGCAGGAGCTGTTGAAACTCCGGAATATAAATCTGTGAATGAACCTCTTTCTACTCCGAGAGCTGATATAAATCACCATGCAAACTTACAAACCAAAGAGCCGACTACCACTATGGAGGATTCATTGGCTGGTCCTTCCACACATCTAAATATTTGTCGCCAAAGGTATTGCAGCCTATACCACGTTTGAAGAAAACTGTCAGTAACAGAGGACAAAAGGCCACCAAATCTATGATTTTGACATCTTTACCTTACAAGCAAGATTTAGAAACATCGATGAAAAGGAAAGAAGAAATAGATAAACTGAAGAAGAGACCGTTAAACATAAAAAATAAATCAAAGCAAACGCCAAAGAAAATAGCCCAGAAGAAAAGAAAGATCTCAAAAAATGGAGAATCTCCTGTAAGTTCTAGTGAGAGTGACTATTCAGTCAATGATAGTACAGATGAAAGTCCGGATCGTTCCCAAAATGAAAATGGTAAATGCTTGTATTGTAATGGACTTTTCTCTGAAAATATTCATGGAGAGAAATGGATCCAATGTGTACTTTGTAGGCAATGGGCTCATGAAGAGTGTGCTGGCATAGAAGGAATGGCTGCTTTTGTGTGCGAATGATGTACCAATGATTAATCTAAGCACTACTAATTGACTGATTTAATTTTACGCATAATACGACTAACAATTTTTCTATTATTTTGAACCAAATTGACCATGGTCCATATTTGAAACCATGTGGTCCATATTATGTTCATTTTTTGCAAGTTATAAAAATGACATGCTTATTTTAGAAACTGTTTATTTTCTAAGATGTTTTTTTTTCAAGAATTTTATTAGTAATGTTTGGTAGCAAACAATTATAGAACTATTATAAGTTTTTGTTATGAACGAATAAGTTCAAGGTAAATATGTAATTAAAATTATTATTAATTTTATTAAATACATAAATAAAAGTTTACCTCTGTAGATTCGAACCTACGACCTGTACTTTGCTAGAGTACTCTGGCAAAGTACAGGTCTAGGTGAATCCTACGAGGTAAACTTTATTTATGTATTTAATAAAATAATAATAATTTTAATTATAGAACTGTTTAAAATAAATAAGGCTTATTACATTTTAAAATTCGGAGTTTTATTTGAGAAAATCCTTACGGTGGTCCATATATGGCGTACTTTTATATATATATATATATATATATATATATATATATATATATATATATATATATATATATATATATACAAACGCCCCCTCCCCCACACACCCACAAAAGTTTGTTCGATGAAAACAAATTATAAAAGAGTTTAAATAAATTAAAAAATAAATTTTATTGGACATTTCTTTTCTTTTGGAGTAACATCAACATATTAGCATGAAGGACTCTTTTTCATTAATTCAATATCTGAATCCATCATGTCTTTAACTAAATCATCAAATGTAATTTTTAGTTGCCAACCTAATTCATTTCTAGCTTTACTAGAATCTCCAAGCAAAAGATCCTAAAATATAGTAACTTCCTGCATTGCCTAGAATCAAATACTTCATATACAAACCACTTCCGTAGGTCGAAAATATTTCTCATTAACTTTAATTCGAATAATTCCAGTATCTTTTTCCTTCCCAACTTCGTCCAAATTTTTTCCTTCCCAAATAATATCTTTACCAATATACCTAAATGCTGCTTCGACAAATTCACGCACACTTCGAGTTTCTCCAGAGGCAATTACATAGTCTTTTGGAGTTTGTTGTTGTAACATTAACCACATTGCCTACAAACAGTAGACAAAATTGCTATGTTACTTAAGAAAAATCAAGATAATAAATACTTCAACGTAATCTTTGGCATGACCCCAGTCTCTCTTTGAATCTAAGTTACCTAAAACAAAATACTCGGATCTACCCAAGCCGATTTTGGCAACTTCCCTAGTAATTTTTCTAGTAACGAATGTTTCACCACGACGTGGACTTTCGTGATTAAATAAAATTCCATTACAAGCGTACATATCGTAAGCTTCACGATAATTAGTTACAATCCAATAAGCATATAGCTTAGCACAAGCTAAGGAAAATTATGCTATTACACGTGTGCATACATATAATTGCAAAATTACCATAAGGAGACCTGGGATAGAAAGGTGTAGTTTCAGTTTGAGGAATTTCTTGTACCTTTCCATATAATTCAGATGTAGATGCTTGATAAAATTTTACCTTTTTTTCTAAACCACATGTACGTATTGCATCTAAAATTCTTAAAGTACCAACAGCGTCAACTTCTGCAGTGTATTCACTTAAGTCAAATGAAACTTTTACATGACTTTGTGCTGCTAAATTATAAATTTCATTAGGGTTAACGTCTTTAACTATTTTTACAAGGCAGCTTGAATCAGTAAGATCTCCATATAATAAATGCATTTTTCCACCTTGATGCTTATACACGTCATCATAAAGATGCTCAATTCGAGAAGTATTAAAAGTACTGGCTCTTCTTATTATTCCATAAACGTTATATCCTTTGTTTAATAAAAATTCAGCTAAATATGAACCATCCTGCAATTACAATTTTAAATCTTGGCGCTTAAATCTGATAGAAATGGAAACTACATTATCAGCGAAACATAAATCGTCATTAAAACTAGGTATTGCGAAGAGCTATTTATTTACTTTTTAGTACTGTATATTTTGGTTCAAAAAAATTAACAAACAGTTTTACCTGTCCTGTGATACCAGTTATTAAAGCTACTTTAGTTTCATAACCCATTTCACTTGCACTCCCTCTTATCTTGTAAACGCTAATTACAAGTGCCACATACAATGCAAGATTTATCATATCGTCATTGATAAAGGTAAATATTATCTTTACTTTTCGTCGTAATTAATATAGCGAGGAGAAATTTAATCACAGTTTGTTTGTAGATATGTGCGAAATGCAGACTTTATTTACTACATTAATCTTTATTTGTGTATCTATTGTGACTGTTCAGGTTGGTACAGCACTGTTTTCTATTGAGTGTAACATTATGATTCTAGAGTCAATCATATGAGAATATTCGGTGTAAGTGTGTGTGTCCTAGTATCGCATCAGTAACAGACAGCACAGACGTTACCCATAATACTCGTAATTTCCATATTGCGAATGTGCCTCCAAATAAATGGTAAATTCTGTAATCAAAACTATGAAATAGTGATAAAAAATTGTTATTAGTAATTGTGATGGAGTGATTCTTCCAAAATTAGGTTCTCAACTTAAAGGAAAGGAAAATGAATTCTGTCCTAGATGTGAATGTAAATATGAGCATCGTAATGTTACCATTATAAAAGTTGTGGTTATTATCGTTATATGGGTTATTTCAATATTAGTAATATATATGGCATTTTTAATTATCTTAGATCCATTACTAAATAAACGTGCAAAAGGGAATTATCAGGAACATACAAATGAAGAGGTTGTGATTATTATATTGGATGTTTCATGTAACAAGAATTAATTTTAATAGGATGAAACGGCAGCTGGTGTGGGTGGTCCTATGTCACATAATATGAGTGTACGGGGTAATGTGTTAAATAGAGTTGGTCATCAGCAAGATAAATGGAAGCGGCAGGTTAAAGAACAGAGACGTAATATTTATGATCGTCATACTATGCTTAATTAAACTGTGTACTAAATATTTAAAATTATTTACTTGTTTTGTTTTTGTATTTGTACTGTAAATATACCAATCTCATTTTGGTACCTATAGTTTTTTTATTAATTTCTTTACAGCATTCTAGAACCTAGTGGAACTACTTGATTACAAAGATGATTGCTCATAGTTTACTTCATATTGTAATGTAAATATACGTCAAGTTTACAGTGCATTCTTCACGGTTCATCTAGTTAAAAGATGTGATTTTTAAGTTACATATGTTTATGCTTATAGGCTTAGAATTTTATTTTTTTTAAACAAATTTGGTATATACATGAATATTACACTAAAGTATTATAGTGTTTCCGATTTACATGCACTAATTGAACAAAGTGTGATTGGGAATTTCAGAGAAATATGAAATCAGTTTTAGATTTTCGATTGAGTAACTCCACTACCATAGTGCACACCGAGTTTAAATTTTGTCATAGTTTAGATGAAGAATCAAAAAAAGATAAAAAATTACCAATTATTTAAGTGTAATAAATAATTGCACAGAACAAGAAGTAGTTAGTTTTTAACTCATTTTTAATCACATAGTTTAGAGATAATTTTCCACTACGTAGAAATACATGAGTTACCTTGATATCAAAATTTAAAAACTTATTTTAAATTGTCAAAATAGAAGGGTTGGTAAACATACAGAAAGTGCAGAGCAGCACATTCTTTTTTGTGGAAAACATTTAAATGATAACAATTTACAAATGAGTAAGTATATTTGTTAAGTTTTCGTTAATAAGTACACTGGTTAAAGAAGTTTCTCACTTCTTTAACTACAGTTTATATACTTTCCATTTAATTTGTGAATATGTAATGAATTATATAGGTACATGGAATTTCTCCAGAAGTTATATGATTCGTGATTCCCAAAAGCAAATAATAATCTTCAAACTTTAGCAACGTATGGTACGGTAATATTTCTTAAAATATTTTCATATACTTTAGGTGTCTGGTATTCCCAATACACCAGAATTAATAGGTCATACATTCCTATCTCCAGCACATACAATAAAAATACATATGCAAACAGACACCATCAAACGGCACTAACATTACAGGAAATCTGTAGTAATTAAACAAGATTCATAAACATTTACAGGTATCTCAACAAAATTCATGATGCTAAAGTGTTTCACTATTGTCATAAGAAAAATGTTTCCTATAGTATGTCGGCAACAGTACCGTCTGTTAGGAGATTCTGTCTATTTTTTAACCCCATTTTTAATTATGTACTCCCTTTCCTGATTATGGTTATTTAACACAGCACAAAGAAAAATTAATAAAAAATTTTCAGCCACACAAGAGTTTTGATTGAAAGTACTTTTGACTTGCTTAAAGATAAATTTAGGCAGCTTTATGACTTGATTTTAATACTGTTGTAAAAAGTAATAAATTTATCGTTGTTGTGTTTTACGTAATACTTGCAATACAATGGATACTATTTGATATGAAGAAAGCATAACTTTTAATAATAATGTACTTTATTATATATCGTTCCTTAAAAAATAAATGGGAAGAGAAACAAAAGGCGCAGTTAAAGTAAACTTGCTCTTCCACTGTACCTTGACATTGTGTGTGTAATTTCATATGTCAGGTTTTCTAATCAAATCATATCTACTGTATTATATTACAGAGCTGTCATGTATACATTTCATCAATGTTTCATCAACTGTTTCTTCAGTAATAATTTTCTGTATTGATCCTTAAAATTACTACATTCTTTAAGATGTAAGTTTAGATTTATATAGTTTAGCTATCTGAAAAAATCTTTCAAATAAGGAAGTGTTGTGTATAGGTGGCGTTAATGTTCCTTTATACCTTACATTCAAATTGTGTACATGGGTCCTAAATGTTATTTTATTCATAAGATAAGGAGAAGCAAACTTGTAATTATCTTATGGAATACACATATTTTGTAAACGTCTTAAGTTGCTCATATTTAACCACCTTATTTGTTCTTAAAGGTTGTATATTATATGTTCAAATTTTCGTATTTCATAGATCAAACACAAGGAAGAATTCTGAATGCTCTGTATTTTATTTTTCTTTTGTGTACTACAAGGCTGGTGCAATTCACAGCAATATGTGGAATGAGACAAAACCAGTGTTTTGCAAAGAGTTGACTTAGTCTTCCCTAATAAATAGAGATGATGGGGATAGGTTAATTTGAAATTAGCATACATCCCCTTTTTACATAATTATTAATTTGAGTTATATACATGAAACTATTGTCCATCGTCAATCCTAAGTTTTTAACATTTTATATAGGTACCCAGTTATGGTAGATATTTAGTATGTCATACTTATGCTTACTTCTTTTATAAGACTGTTAACATTGTTTGATTTCAAAATCTGACAGAACTACATAGGGGAAAGCCTGGTACAGTGGCCAGTCAGGTACACTGGTCACTTTTAAATATTTGTTTTATTTTGATACGTTTAGGTGTGCCACCTAGTCGAAACGTTAATAATTTCAGTCTCAACGGTCGCCTACTATGATTCACACGTGTATAATCGTTTCTACAAGTATTTTGCAAATTGATTTGAATAGATAAGCTTAAACACCTTTTATGGCTGTAATAACATGTATATTAAAAGTTTCGTGGTGTATTGTATAGTATTTAACACATACAGATGCTGCAAATTACGATCTATCTGTGAAGTAGAAGATTTTAGGTTATGTTTTCTTAAATAAGGTGCTTTTAGCACAATTGCCACAAACTCATGTAGGAACAGTGGCCACGCTTTTTTTTTGCAAAAAGCAGTGGCCACTGTTCCTTAATATAAATTTCAGATCGTAATATGCCACGTCCAGCGCCGAAAAATCCAGTTATTGGCAAAACTTCTGATAGCGATACGAGAAGAGCTATAGGTACCTACATGATGTTAAGGAAGGTGGATTATCTCAAAGGCTGCTGCTTTAAAATACGATATTCCACGGACTACGTTCAGAAGATATATTAAAATGTGCCAAGAAAATAAAAATAATATAAATTGGACCTCAGTTGAAGGAGCTCCGAGATTGACTTCACATTATCGTATTAATCAAGTTTTTTTTACAGATGAAGAACAAGAACTCGTTAGTTACCTGCAAACTATGACCAAGCTTCATCACGGTCTTAATCCGAAAGGTACTAGAAAACTAGCTTACGATTTGGCGATTGCTAACAAGAAAAAAGTAACTACGTCATGGGAAAACAACAAGATTGCTGGCGAGTTTTGAGTCACACGTTTTTTGAAACGAAACGCAGAATTATCACTACGATCAGCAGAAGTAACTTCACTAGATGGAGCGATAGTGTTTAATCGACCAGTCGTTGCAAATTTTTTTAGTAATCTCAAGACGATTTATGAAAAATATCAGTTTACCTTTAGTCAGGTTTATAATGTTGACTAAACAGCACTAACAACTGTGCAATGTACAGAGAAAGTAATATCCAAAAAGGGACAGAAGCAAGTAGGTGATATAGTTTCCAATGAAAGGGGCATTTTGGCTACCATGTGCAATGCCATACACGCTACTGGTAATTCGATACCGCCGTTTTTAGTGTTCCCTAGGAAATGTTTCAAAGATTATACGATTAAAAATGTACCACCAGGCACTCAGAGTTCCGCTGCACCTTCTGGGTGGATGACAGCACAACTGTTAGAGCAGGGGATGATACATTTTATAACAAACACATCCTACAGAAGCGTCCCCCATTTTATTCATTATGGACAACATGAAAGCCATGTTTCTTTAGCACCTATTAAACTGACAAAGAAAAATAATATAATTTTGTTAACGGTGCCGCCTCATACTAGCCATCGCCTTCAGTCGCGCGATAAAGCTGTATTTGGTTCTTGTATCCTAAAAATGTGGTATCACCATTTCAAGCGACTGGGATGTTTCCATTCAATGATGATATTTTTAACGGCGACGATTTTATGACCGCAACAGTGACAGATATGCCAAACGTTGGTCGAGAAGAACAAGAGCCAAACAATTTAAATTCCAGCGAAATACCAGAAATTGGCATTCAGTCCCTCAACATCACATTGTCAAGATAAAATAACAGAAACAATTCAAAAACATCCATCTGAAGTTACACCGGAAAAAAATTGTTTCTTGTGAAACAGTAGCAACTTCCAAGGAAACAAATAGATTTATTTCTCCTGTGTTACTGCAACCATACCCTAAACCGACCTTGATGCCATTAAAAAAAACAAAGAAAGAAGAAGACTACTTAAGTTCTGACTGATCCACCAATTTATAAAAGAATAGAAGCGGAAACAGCAGAAAGAATACCAGGGCAGAATAGAGACAAGACAGCTAAGACCACGGTTTAAGAAACATTGATAGTTTCGATAGGTTGACTATTACAAAGAAAGAGAAGTCGATATCCATTGATAGCAGTAATAGTGATAGGGAATTGTCTGATGTTGCGGATTCCGATGATGTTAGTCTATTTTCAGAATTAGATGAAATGTCTGACCAGGACATAAATCCGCGAATGGTGGAGGTGGGTTCATTTGTTCTGGTGAGATTTGATACCAAAAAAATCTCGAAATTTTACATAGTCAAGTTACAGAAGTTTTTCTTTCGGACCACGAATATAGTGTAAATTTTCTACAACGACATGGAATAAATTTTTCATATCCTACAGTTAAAGATTCTGCCACAATATAATGTTTATTAAAGTGTAATATTTTTTATTTCTTTTTTGTAACTTTTGATAATAAAATATAAGAATGGCAAATAATGACCACTGTACCTTGTCTTTGTAGCCATTGTACCACTTGGTTAGATACAGTGGCTACATTTTTTGCAAAACTCTTAATTACTAACTTTTGCATAACCTATGTGCTTTTTGGTGTTATAGTGTACATTAATAAGTTAACAACCCCTTTAACGTTGTTTGGGCAGATACTCGGTCAGATATATTGTTTTTTATTAATGTTATCATGAATTTACACTAAACCTAGTCACTGTACCAGCCTCTCCCCTACTGTGATGCCATAAGTGGTAATAATTTAAAGCCTACTGCATTTATTCATTTAGATTAGTGTTACAGAGTAAAAATATACATTAAATTGCACGTTATGAACTACAGAGATGTGTAAAACATCTGTACACAACTCACTCTAATATACAATAATTTTGAAATGGGACTTATTAAAATCATAATATATTTGCATTGAGATAAAGTGTCTAGAAGGTGACATATTCTCAATCAACTTCATGCTTAAAGTGAGTTGAGCATATTCCCTTAGTAATACTTCAATTTATTATATATGCATATTTTAGAAGTTTAACTACTATAGAGATATATTTTTCATATATATATATATATATATATATATATATATATATATATATATATATATATATATATATATATTTCTATTTAGATTTCCACAAGTATTAATGTTAAATAAGACAATTTTTCTTTAAAACTTGTGTAAATAAACGTAAAAATTAATTCAACGTTTCGGGAACGTCCTTTGTTCCCTTTGTCAAGAATTTATTTGACAATTACAGAGATTGAAATAAGGTAACTATTTTTAAAAAATACAGAATATGAAACAAGGTAACTAATTTAAATTTAATCTGGACGAGTGTGTTTGACTTCGGGTAGTTGGTCGAGTACATGATGTAGAAGGTGCAGAAGTGGGGACGCCAGGAATAGTTGCAGCACAAGTGTTTGAAATTTCTGGAAGATTTGGAGTTGGTTGAAATGTAGAATCAACTTGTTTAATGACATTCTTCCAAATTTGTGGCATTCTAGAAGTGTCATCTCGTTTATTGAGTGCGTTTGGTCTTCTTTCAATTTCAACTGCTTCTCTAATAATTCTTTCTTGTAAGGTATATAGAGGTGCAATTAAACGGATATTGTTGGTATTAATTTGGTGTCCTGTATCTAAATGATGTGCAGCTAAAGACGATGAGGGATTGTGCTGCTTAATTGCTAGTTGGTGTTCATCTGCTCTCGCATATAATATTCTGTTAGTTTGTCCTATATAAGTTCTTCGACAGTTGTTGCACGGTATCTCATACACTCCTTGGCTTTCATTAGAATTTTGTCTTTGGGGTTTCTTAAAAGTTGGGACAAAGTTGAATGTGGTTTGAATACCGGTCTGAAGTCGTTTTGGGAAATTTCTTTGCTATTCTGTCTGTAATTCCCTTTATATAAGGTAGAATAACAGGAATCTTTCGTTCATTGTTCGACAAGTTATTATTTCTTGGTCTTTCTATTTGGTTGGTAATTTTAATATTTCTTGATCTTTGTATCCATATTGAATTAGTATTTTATTAATAGTCTTCATCTCTTCCGTTTTAGAATTTTGGTCAGATAAGTGGTAAGAGCGGTATATCAAGGATTTCATAACGCTACGTAATTGACCAGGATGGTGATGTGAGAGAGAGTTCAAGTATCTATTCGTATGTGTTGGTTTTCGATAAACTTTGTGTGTAAATTTACCATTAGGAAGTCTTGTTATTAGGGTGTCCAAAAAAGGGAGTGAATTATTTTCTTCAACTTCCATAGTAAATTTGATGTTGTCGTGAATGTTGTTAATATGTCCTAGAAAGTGGTCCAAGTTTCCTTTTCCATGGGGCCAAACTACAAATGTGTCGTCAACATAACGAAACCAACATTTAGGTTTTAAATCTGCAGAATTTAAAGCAATGGTTTCAAAATGTTCCATATATACATTCGCAAAAGCTGGAGAGAGTGGCGAGCCCATAGGTGTTCCTTGAATTTGCTTGTAAAATTGTCCTTTGTATGTAAAATAGGTTGAGTGCATGCAGTGGTTTATCAATTTGAGTATGTCTTGGTTTATTGAGTGTTTTCTTCTAGAATTTTCATCGTGTCTTCAATAGGTATTTTGGTGAAAAGTGACGTTATGTCGAAGCTAACTAAAATGTCATTTGGAGCCAAGAGTACAATTTTGAGTTTGTGTAGAAAATCATAAGAGTTTTTGATGTAGGATACAGCATTTTCACAAATTGGTTGAATAACTTTTGCTAGATAACGAGCAAGGTCATGAGTCGGAGAATTGAATGCACTGACGATAGGGCCCCAAGTAACAATTCATTTACCATTTGGCTATTGTGGCTAAAATACGGCTGCCACAACGTCATGGCAGCTTAATCATAGCTGTATTTTAGATTGCTGGATTTTGGTTTTCAAATTAGCTCCGCTAACTCATTTCCAGCTAAACTTCTAGACAATCTAGCCACTATTGCTATTTGGCTGTCATATGTAAGTTATCACAGCTACAAATGATGACCAAATTGCAGCCATTTAGCTTTAAGGCTATTTGACTGCTATATAGTCAGCCTCATAGCCATCACAGCTAAGAAGGATGACCAAATTGCAGCTATTTGGCTATTAAAACCAATTCTGGTATGTGGCTAAATATAAGCTGTAAGATGGCTTTTCATGCTATTTAACAGTCAAATGGCTGTATCTGGTGAGAAGTATTAAGTAAGGTTATGTTGTATTAAAAATCTCAAGAAATATACTATTACTATAACATAATGGAAAAGTTTAAACTTTCTGTGGAAGATATTGCAAAAATCAAAAAATTCAAAAACAGTACTACATATTATCGCAGAGTTCAACACAGATTACAGTTAGATTGCCAAGAAATGCCCAAGAAAGGATCAAATCCAGAAGAGGAAGTTGATCAGCCCATTCCAACTGAAATGAACGAGGAATTCACAAATTCAGACGTTCAACCACCTGTAAATAAAAAAAATTATACTGATTTAACCCCAGATCCAACTATTAAGTGTGATGACAATAATTATGATTGTGAAGAGAATGAACGTGAATACGTTTATGAAACAGAGAGTGATGATGATGGTCTTGACTTAGATTTCTGCGAGTTGCTAAGAAATTGGGCGATTTCCTTCAATATAAGGCATAGTGCAGTAACAGGCTTATTAAGCATATTGAGAAAATTAGACAAACTAGTAAACTTACCAAAAGATTCTCGAACACTTTTGCAAACTCCTACCAATGTCACAATTCAGCAAATGGGAAATGGAAAATATTGGTATAACGGGCTACAGCCGTATTTGGAAAAATATTTCGCTAATATCGATAAACCAGTTAACATCTACTTAAATTTCAATATCGATGGTTTACCAACTTTTAATAGTTCTAAAATCGAATTCTGGCCAATATTGGCATCAGTATACAATGAAGACAATTGTCCTCCCATGGTTATTGCTATTTACTGTGGTACATCCAAACCTGCAAGCCTTCAAGAATTTCTGGCACCCTTTGTTAACGAGATGAAATACATAATGGCAAATGGGATTTTCATCAATGGCCAACAGTGTACAATCAAAAATGAAATATGCCACTATGATTGAAAATGATATATACATTTATGGTACAAGTTTGAAATACAAATATCCATTTTTTGAGAAACCCATTCTATCTTCTTACTTGAATATATTTGAATCTACTTGTGAAGAAAAACCTTTAGATCTGTTTCCAATAACCAGTATCAAGTGCAAGTTAGTGATGATAGAATATCAAAATAAGTCAGTTTTTATTCCTTTAATTCACACATTACAGTTATGTAATGACAAAAAAAAACACATTGTAATTAAAAGTTATTGTTAATTTTGATTTTCCAATTCAGCATTAGATGTACTTGCGGCTGAACGTTGTGCAACTCTGCTCGCACTGTTTTTTAATAATTTTTTAAAGAAATTATTGTCGTCCACTGTGTACCTTAAATTGTTTTATAAGTGATTGCATGTACTTATGGTATGCTTTTACCTTGAATCAGCTAAGTGAATTATATCTAAAAAAATGTTAAGTACTTCTTTATATTGTAAAAAAGCAACCTTTTTTTCGAGCTTTTTCTTGCTAGAGCCAGTCCAAGAACATAATGTTAAAAATGATCTATTGAACATGGCATCCACCACCATGTAAGTAATGCGATTGCTATTTTTGTTGCCATCGGTCGTATTGGTGGCATACGACTGAAGTGCTTCACCTGAAATGTGCAAATTATACTAGTATGCATATTAATCTTAATGTCAAATAAAAGGAAATGTTTTACTTACAACTCTTGATCTTATATCCTGCTCCTTAAGGTTTAACTCAAATTTGTTCAGTTGCTCCACATTTGAAATTGGGAACAGCTGAAGCAAAGATGTCATCAACTCCTCTGAGTATATATTTGATTTATTTTTGGGAGTATCTGTTACACTTATCTCTAGAGTTGCCAGAAGTAAATCAAATTTAGCATGGAGACCAGCGATTGATTTTCTAAACGTTTCAACTTGGTTGATGAGATTTTGTTGATTTTCTCTCAATTCATTAATTTTTTCTTCTTGAGTACCTATAGAGAGTAATCAAGTACTGCAATTTTGTAGTTAAATTACATACTCTGTGAATTCACTTCGCCCGATACGGTGAAAATCCCCATATCATTAGAAATAAGTACAATTTCGGAATCATCTTGCTTTCGTATAACAGGAGATATTGATTCATCCGTAATTGTTAACACATGCGAGTCAGATTGTTGAGGCACCGGTGCAGTTCGTATAAAAGGAATTGATGGCAATTGAGATGGCTCATTAACTTGGTGTGTCATTAAATGGTTAAAATCATCGTAGTTTTGAAGTTTACGGTGAGGATGCAGCCTATCCTCTTTCTGCATTATTTTGAAGCTAAAACAAATTTTATATATTTGAAAATAAATTATTTAAAGTTCCCAACTTTTCTTCATCTGCAGTGTCTTCAAACTTTGACATGCTTTTTTCCTCCATTAACGCCTCTTTAAAGGTGGGTATTTTGTCTCTTTTAACAACACATATAGTTTTTGACCATGTTTCGTCGGGAAATGTGTTCATATTCTTTCTTACAAGATACCCTCTTCTTTCCGGTGGCCAATAAAGGTATCCATTATTCTCCCACGACTCCGGAACAACTGTAAGGACCTCTTCCTCCTCTTCGGTAGTCTGCACAATTTTAAATCCCATGCTGCAAAAAAGTTTTATGAGATAGGTAGATTATGTGTAACTGATTCTTTATTTTAATCATTAAGGGCTCATAAAAGATAGATACATAACCTAAATAATTGTTTTATTAATAAACAAATACTTCTCCAATATTGCTATATTACAATATTATGATCGTTGCTATAGATAATAAATATTTACCTAAAGATTTTTTGTAATTAATTTATACCTACCTGCGTTAAATATTTATTGAAAATAATTAGAGAAGAATGAACATAAGGTCGTGGTCGCCTGCAACATACGAAATGTCGAAATTTCTAACGGAAAATTGACGCGGTGTAAGTGGTTCTAATCCCGGCTGTGGACACGTACAAAAATAAAAAATATTAATATCAAAGCACGTTAGTATAAACAGCTCATAAAGTTAACGCTTATATGAATTATATAACGGGAAAGTAAATCATGCAAAATAAGTAAATAACAATATATTAATTCTATTAATATTTAAATGTTTTGTAATTTTTTTTAAAGCGAGTAGCTCAAAATCAGTTTTTTACTTAGCTGTAATATAGCCACCACAAATGGTTCCCAAGACGTCATGGCAGCCAGTAATTGTTGGCTGAAAAGTCTACAATGCAGCGCTTTACCAGCGCTTTCACAACCACAGATTTTAGCAGAAAAATACACATTTCAATAGCTGTTACAACGTCTTGACAGCCAGAAAATGATCACCATTTTGGTTGAGACAGCGCTTTCACAACGTTACGAAAACGTTGCGCCAGTAGCTGTGACAGCTATAAGTCTGTATTGTTTAGCTGCCATAACGGTCTGAATGCTAAAATACAGCCTGAAATGTTACTTGGGGCGTAATGGCCAGTTTTCCTTATGAATTTTGGGAGTCCGTATATTTTGGGGATTCTTGAACTCTTCTCTCTTGGAATTAGTTTCTGTTTTGTTTCTTTGTCTAATTTTGTAGAATTAATGATAGATTTTGTTGTTTTTTTATGTAAGTGGTAGGATTGCACTGATTTTTCTTATATTCTGAAGAAGTTAGCAGTTCAGACATCTTGTGGTGATAGTCTTGAGAGTTGACAATGACAGTAGCGTTTCCTTTGTCAGCGGGTAGTATTAATATTTGGTCGTCATTTTTGATTTGGTTTAACATTTGGAGGTCTTGTTTGGTGATATTTTGTTTGGGAAGTTTGCAGTTCTGAAGAATGTGTGCTACGTTGAGCCTAATTTCGTCAGCGACCGTAGATTCTGTATCTTTTAAGGCGTATTCTACGTTGGTGATGATGTTTTCTACGGAATCCGTTTAGGAGTGATGGCAAAATTAAACCCTTTACCTAAAACATTTAGAATATTATTATTAAGTTCTTTGTCACTTAAATTGTGTACTGTCCTTAACGGTTCTACATTATTTGCCTGCGATGTATGAGACAGACGTTCAAATTTTGTTTCTGTCGGTTAGTTTTTACCATCAAGGACGATTCTACAGTAATTTCAATGAGACGATCCACCGTATCGAATATGAAAGGGTGAATTTTGGTAGCATGTAAAGTTTGGAATGTGTCATAAAGGGTACGATTGAGATAGTCAAGTTTAGCCCTTTCATTGGCAATCGCTTTTCTTAAAAGGGCAAGGCTTGTTTTGAATAAAATCTTATAAGAACCATTAATGTCTGGTCTTGGTTTCAATTTAAATCCCTTGGGTATTATTCTATTGTCACGACAACGCTTTAAAAAGTTAAATTAGTAAGTGTTTCACATTTTTGATACGTAGCTTTCTGTAAATCTTGATGGTATTCAAAGTTTCTTCTCCGTATAGGAATATTATGTTTCTATTTAGATTTCCACAAGTATTCATGTTTAAATAAGACAATTTTTCTTTAAAACTTGTGTAAATAAACGTAAAAATTAATTCAACGTTTCGGGAACGTCCTTTGTTCCCTTTGTCAAGAATTCATTTGACAATTACAGAGATTGAAATAAGGTAACTATTTTAAAAAATACAGAATATGAAACAAGGTAACTAATTTAAATTTAATCTGGACGAGTGTGTTTGACTTCGGATAGTTGGTCGAGTACATGATGTAGAAGGTGCAGAAGTGGGGACGCCAGGAATAGTTGCAGCACAAGTGTTTGAAATTTCTGGAAGATTTGGAGTTGGTTGAAATGTAGAATCAACTTGTTTAATGACATTCTTCCAAATTTGTGGCATTCTAGAAGTGTCATCTCGTTTATTGAGTGCGTTTGGTCTTCTTTTAATTTCAACTGCTTCTCTAATAATTCTTTCTTGTAAGGTATATAGAGGTGCAATTAAACGGATATTGTTGGTGTTAATTTTGTGTCCTGTATCTAAATGATGTGCAGCTAAAGACGATGAGGATTGTGCTGCTTAATTGCTAGTTGGTGTTCATCTGCTCTCGCATATAATATTCTGTTAGTTTGTCCTATATAAGTTCTTCGACAGTTGTTGCACGGTATCTCATACACTCCTTGGCTTTCATTAGGAATTTTGTCTTTGGGGTTTCTTAAAAGTTGGGACAAAGTTGAATGTGGTTTGAATACCGGTCTGAAGTCGTTTTTGGGAAATTTCTTTGCTATTCTGTCTGTAATTCCCTTTATATAAGGTAGAATAACAGGAATCTTTCGTTCATTGTTCGACAAGTTATTATTTCTTGGTCTTTCTATTTGGTTGGTAATTTTAATATTTCTTGATCTTTGTATCCATTTTGAATTTATATATATATATATATATATATATATATATGATATATATATATATATATATATATATATATATATATATATATAAAGAATGTCATAGCTACAACATATTTTTTTTATTTTTCAGAATCTGTATTAAAAAATTCCCTAATGAAAGCAGACATGAAGTAATTAAATCAATTCAATTATGGCTAGCCCAATCACCAGCTCGTAAAAGGTATTGTAAATACGCAAGCGTTACATTTTTTAAATCTTTACAGAGCACAAGAAGCAGAGGCAAAGCGAGTATACGAAGAAGATAAAGAAGCATTCTAACTATTCTGTAATGATAATGTTTGATTTGTTTTCCTTATTAAAAGATATTTTAATCGATAATTTACAGTTTTTTTTTCCACGGTTTAAAAATACTTTAACAGGTATTTTTCAGACATTTTATGGGCATTTTAAAAACAGTCTCATAGGTATTTTTCGGACACTTTTTCAACACTTTAAAAATACTCTTATAAGCATTTCGATGTTTTTTTTTTTGTTTTAAAAATATCTGTATACAAATTTTTTAGACAGCTTTAACGTTTTTAATATATTTGGATAAACATTTTATTTAAATTTGAATAATTTATTAGACATATTGCTGTCCTAACTTGTTTTTCGCCACTAACAGATTTTTACGTTTTCTAAAACATTGCTTGCTGATTTTACCAACATTTTAAAAATATTATTACAGGAATTTTACAGACATTCTTTCAACACAAAATATTTTTAAAAGTACTTTTCAAACATTTTCAACGTTTTTAATACATTTTGATAAATATTTTATTTAAATTTTAATAATGTTTTTGAAATATTGCAGTCCCATCGAGTTTTATCTATCTTTTTGTTTCCTTGGATACCACAATGACCAGGGGCTCAGAGAAGAGTTACCTTGTTCCTCTCTGCCAGACATTGAGTTATTTGTAACATTCCCAGACCAGTTTATGCTAGGTCGTCATCGAGTAGACGGGGGGATGCGGAGAGTATATGGGGTGTTATCTAGGGATTCTTCTATCTCCTCGGGGTGGTCGTAAAGGAGTTGTATAAGGATCGCGGGGGGGATGCTTGAATTTTAATTTAGGTTTTCTTGGTGGGTAAGGATTTCTTTGGTTGGGATAGCATCGCCGAAAATTTTTTTATGCGCGAAGTTTTTCTGAAGTGTTTGGATCCTGTGTGTGATTGATGGTATGTTTGCGTGTTGTGTTGTCTGGTCGCTAAGTTACCTGAGGGGTAACCTGCAAATTTGTCTAAAAATTCGGCGATCACAGGAGACGATAGAGGAAAGGTGATTTGGGTTTATACTGGTGTATATGGGTGCTCGTAAATCCATAACAGGGCGAATGTATGTTTTGTAGGTGTGTTGAAATGTTTTAGGGTGGCAACCTCTGATTCTACCCCGGAGGGCGCCTAGTAGGTTTTCGCTGTTTCTAATCCTATTGAAAGTTCTAGTGAAGAGGATTCCTACATAGGTGACTTCATCTTGGAGTGTGAGTCTTTCTTGGTTTAGGGCGAGGAAACGTGGTGCATAGAAAGCACTCGCGATCGAAATAGTGAGCTCTGGGTTCGGAAACTATGATATGATCTACTATTGAGACACCTAAATGTTCAAAGTATGTTGGCTGTGTGTTGGAGATTAGCAAGAGCATCAACTGCAACAGAGCGGATGGTAGCCTGTTACCATTGCCATTACTTGCGGTGTCACCAAATTGGATGTGGGATGTGGCGGGCATTGGAATCACCTAGGATAACTGCATTATGGAGGCTAGAGGTGTAGATTAAAAGGTCATCGGGTTGGGTGTTGTGGTTAGGCGGGTTGTAGTATGAAATAAATATTATAGGACTGGTAAAGTGCACCGTCGCAGCAACGCATTCGAGATGCTGTAGGTGCGCAGGAAGTTAAAAAGGAGCGGATGGCAAGCAACTTTTAATTAAGAGGGCGGTGAAAAGGTATTTCTGGCATACTTTTCGGAAAAGTCAAAGAAAGTGAAGTCATCAACATTGTGGTCGTATTACTCGATGATAAAGTCTACGCTGCTAGTGAATGAAAATTGTGACTTTTCAAAGTAAATAATATGTTAAGTGTATGTGCTCTGTCAAATAATTACACAATGTTTTCAGATCCAGCAAACTGATTGCATTGCTGAAGAAGCTGACTGATGGTTATAAGTCTAAAAAGTCCAAAGTCTTTGAATCGGAAGATGTTACAAGGTTTTTTAAAGAAGCTTTATATGACGACTATCTATTTGTGAAGGTAAAACGTTTAGAAATGGTGACTTCATAATTTGGCTTTTAAATTACAGGTTGTTGCTGTACTGGGTTTGTATGGATCGTGTCGGTCCAATGAATTGTACAAGCTAGAAAGTTCTAATGTTGATGTTCGAAAATTTGTCATAATCGTCTCAGTTAATAACACAAACGCTAAGCAAGATCGCTCATTTTGCATCACTGATAAGGAATGTGGTGTAAGTGTTTTGAATATTGAGAGAAAATACGTTGCTTTATGGCCTAAAAATGTACCTCGCCAAAAGTTCTTCATCAACTATAGACAGAGAAGTACTGTTCAATCTGTGGGGATAAATACCTTGTATAATATTCCTAAGAAAATTGCCCATTTCTGGAAATTACCGAATGCAAAAATGTATACTGTCCATTGTTTTCGCCGCTCTTCAGCCACACTGCTGGTAAATTCTGGTGCTGACCTGATGGCAGTAAAGCGTTTAGGGGGATGGAAGTCACCTTCCGTCGCCGAAACTTATACAGAAAACTCAGCATGAACTCCGTTTTCTGGGATACAAAGCCTGATTATCTCTTCAAAGGATTTTCTGACAGTCTGCAGTATGTTTGGTGTGAACGCAGTTGTAATTCTCATCTTCATATCATCTGCAGTGGTAGGAGAACTTTTGTACACAACATTCTTGACAAATCCGAATAAAAAGAAATCCATGGCAGTAAGATCCGGATATGTAGCTGGCCAGTTACATGGACCACCTCTTCCTATCCATTTTTATGGAAACTTTCTATTACGAAAATTTCTGACTGTGTGTTGAAAATGGCAAGGAACACCGTCTAATTGAAGATTCTTTTTCTAATGTTTAGGGGGATGTTCTCAAGCAGAATACAAAAGTTTCTTTCCAAAAACACTCCATTCATGTGCCCATAAAGAAGATAAGGCCCTATAACGTAGTCACCAACTATTCCACCATACGCATTTAAACTCCACCGATTCTGATGGTCAACTGTTCTATTTAAGTGACGGTTTTATGTACCATAATTATAGAAGTTACGTTGATTTACTAGACCACTATTATGAAAAGTTGATTCGTCGTTAAACAAAACAAAGTTGAACAAATCTTCTTCTCCAACTCGATCGAGTACATGTGCAAAAATCAATGCGTCGTTGAAAATCAGTACTGTACAAATGTTGATGAAGCTCGATATGGAATGGGTGAAACTTGTAATTTTTAAGAGTCCGTCTTACACTGGTACGTCTAATGCTTGTCTCACATCCTAGCGTGAGAATCATGTTAACCCTCTCTGAAATAGGATAAACTTTCATTTTGTTTCAAAAAAATAATTTCAATGCTAATTAGTATAGTTTATTCAAAGGGAAACTTTACAGCAAACTAAATTATAAATAAGTGAAATATAATTATTTTGTAAAGCGTGACGTTAGCCATATTGATTTTAAAAAATATAAAATATGAATAGAAACAATATTTAACAACAACCCTTTTAAAATTGAAATAACTTCGAAAGTATTAGGTTTAGGTATATGGAAGCCTAAGGCCGATCCATTTAAGTAGAGCAGGTTTTTTAAGTTTGAAGTTAGATAAAATTGAGCCTTAAATATCTGACACCCTGTATAGCATTCAATTTCTTTTGTTATAGCTTTTAGCCTACAGGTCACATAGTTATCCAGCTTTTGTATAATACAATATGTAACATAATAATAATAATAATAATACATAAAGAAGGGATGCCTACTTAAATACCAAAGTATTATTGTCAACATTTATTGCTATATATATATATATATATATATATATATATATATATATATATATATATAGTTTGTAATATTTTGTGGTGTCGCATGGTTGGTGTATTTGATGCTGTTACTGCTACACCGGGTATCTGAAGTAAAAGATAACAAGTATCAGTTATGTGAATAATAATGGTTTTCGGTATTGACAGAACATGAAAGTAATTAAAATGCTACGGTAATACTCATCCTGGGCCACCATTCTTAGTGGCGGACTATTGTATGTTTACCCGAAAAGCGCAAACACCTTCTGACCGTATCTGAAGGTCACTCTCTACAGGTTATTTGCAGTGTCCGCCTAAGCGAGTGCCGCTGCCGGAAGACAGGTTGGATCTTCTTCATATTGTTTCGAACTCTAAGGTGAGTTGAGTAGACGTGATACCGATTACAGCCGTGTCGCTTTTGTTACTTCTGCTTTCCCAACTTCATTTGCGACACCTTGGTGTAACTAATACGAGTTCGTATTGAAGAGGGTAATGCTGCTGGCGATGTCTTCTTGGGTCGGTGTGGATTTCTATCTTCTTCCTTAGCGGAGGTAGAGAAATCTTCAGACATCTCTTGTAGTTCGCAAGGTGCTCCCCACCGCGGTTAACACACCATGCCCGGACTGTGTGGTGGTTCGTACATTGACTGCTGTGGTAATTGTCTGCACACTTGACAATGCGTGCAGCGGCCCTGCAGTAGCACTGTGCGCGGCGGAAAATTTGACACCAGTGACATTGTACGATGGTAGCTTTCCGCCTCAAGTCTTCGTCGGTGACTCGTAGGCGGGCGCATTGTTCCACATCTCGGATCTTGGCTTCTTCTGTTGTCGGTTGCTGCACCGGTGCCAGGTGGATCGGGCGTACTCGTTGTTTCATCCTAGAACAATAGAATATATAAAAAATTTGTTGGTGTAGCTCTGAGCTCAGGTCGCTTTTGGGGATTCCTACACGACGTATAACCATATTAAATAGGCTACATCGCTTTGCCTGATAGGTATGATACGGTGTACCATTCCTATCCATAAAACTCATTAACCTGTCTGGGTCCTTGGTTGAGGAAGGTTGGATTAGGATTTCTTCGGCTCGGGCGAAGCTAATCTCACCTCGGTTTAGTTCTTGGAAGAATTAACCCAGTTTTCCCTCTAACGAGGGACACCTTCTCCCTGGTAACGGTCTCCGTGGCTTCCGGGACGGCTTCCAAGGGCTCGAACCCGTTTGTAGTCGGTGTGGACAGTCAGTTTTTTGGCTTCTTCTTCTGTGTCATGAAGTCGTCAGGACCGGTGGACCCTTAATTGGTCCCTTCGGTTAGGATCGGGGCGGCGACTACTCAGGCAAGTCAAGTGACTGAAGAGGCTTCAGTCGCTTGACTACATTTTTTGTTGGATCATTATAATTTTAATATAACTACGATATGTGAGGTTTTTAAAGTGCAAAAGAATATTATTAGTTGACTGTAGTTAATTAATTTAAAATAAGGTATTTAAATTACTTCTACTGATCATCTTGGGTGGGTGGGTTGGTGTATCCTTGGAAGCAGGTACAGAGAGTTGGTCCCTCAGAACACCAATAGGGCTTGGGATCCTAGACATCGGTACATTTGTTTGTGCGTGTTACTTGCAAATTAATTTCTTAGGGCTGTGCTGGGTGCGGAGGGAAACCCACTTTACGGGACCTTCTAACGGATCCGAAGGTGTACATGTGTTGCCGCTCTGTTGGTGAAAACGACGTTGGTAGAAGAACGTAACAGAATGTTAATTTAAGCGTATGTGTACTGCTCTGATCGTAGACAGTAAACGCCATCGCGTTTTTTAATTAGTATGCTTAATTGTTAGTTACTCTTATTATATCTTATTTTACTTCTTATACATGTGGGCCGTTTATGAGCCCTTTTCAGTCCTGGGTCATCTGTGTTAGTGGGGTTGGATTGCTTTGTGTATTGTATTTAGTGCATACCATGTAGTTGTTTGGGTTTGATTTGTATGTATGTGTGCGCGCGTGTGTGTGTGTGTGTGTGTGCGCGCGTGCGTGTGTGTCTGGGTTTCGAATTTTTCAGAGAGTTTTTCGAGGTTCTGGGTGAGGATGGCTAATGGGTGCGGTTTTTTCCTGGGGAATGTTAGGTATTGTATGTGAGTAAGAGGAGTATATGGAGCATGGAGGACGATTTTGTTTGCAGTGTTTTGAGTCATTGTGTTATAAGTGTAATGTTGGCTTGTATGGTGATACCGTTTGGTGTTCTGTAGTGTAATCGGTGTATTCTCCGTAGGATTCTGCGTTCACAATGCAGATATAGATTATAGGTCTTTGGGTTTTAGGGTAGCGCATAGTGGAACTTGGAAGTCCGTACCGGGGCGTATAAAGGTCTTGAAAGTATGTTGTAGGGTTTCCGGGTGGTTGGATCGGTTTCGTAGTTTGTTCAGTGTCTTATTTAGATTAGCGTTCCAGTTAAGAGTCTTGGTAAAAGTATTTCCTAAGTACGTTATGTCGTCTCAAAGAGGTAATCTATCCCTTTGCAGGTAAATAATTACGTCATTCTTTTGGAGTAGTTTGTGTTGGGTATAAACGAGGTGTTGGAATAGGATGGCTTGTCTTGGTCGGGTTTATAGAGACTCTCCATTGGGTTGTCCAATTGGAGAAGGTCTATAATGTGGTGAAAATCTAATAAAAGTAGACCGATTAGCGGCCCAGAAGGCAGTGTCGTCGGAAAATTGTGCCCGGTGTACTCCGGGAGTTGTCACATTAAGAATGTCGTATGCAAAGGTAAGGCACAGTGTTGGGCCCAAGGGAGAACCGTAGGGCACGCCTGTTTGTCGGGGAAAACTTTGAGATTGGGCTGAGACTACTGAGACTATCTGTTAGATACGACAGTAGGAGCTTTGTAAGCTCGGAGGAGTACCTAAGGATTGGATTCTGTGAACTAGATCCGCATGCCAGACTTTGTAAAAAGCTTGCTTTATGTCTAAGAACACGACGAGGTTACAATGACAGTGGTTGAAGGCTTGTGATGTTTCCGTGAGGAGTTTTAGTAGTGGGTGGTGACATGCTATGTTGGGGTGAAAGGCGAACTGGCTGTAGGGTAAGAGGATTCTGGGTAGCTGAGGGGATACATGTTTCTTTAGAATGAGGGTTTTGTTAGGTCGGAGAAGTTTTTAGAGATCACGACGGTCGAGGCGGATTTCTACGCTGTCGGGAAATACTAAATGGGGAGGCATTTATTGTATATAGAGGTTAAACGTCGTTAAAAATCACTGAGGGTGAGCCCATCTTGTCCAGGTGCGGTTATTTTGCCTTTTTTAAGGTAGTTGAGGGCTTGGGAGTAACGGGCAGAACAACTAGTAATTTTTGCCTAGGATTTTCTCGGGATATTTGGAATTTCTAAAATCCACAAAGTTCTGCTCTAGACGATTTTTAAGATTGTCATCGAACGAGGGCTCATTTGGTGAAGTAAAGACGGATTGTAGTTGAAGGCAGAACTGTTCGACTAGATATTACCCTTAGGATCGGTTAGGCGGAATTAGAGCTTGGTTTAACGTTTCATTAGTATATTGAAAGTGTACCAGAATTTCTTCCCATCTCTGTAATTGAGTTTGGAGGTTACCTGGATGCATTTTCCTTCTGTGTATTGTTGATTTCACGCCAGATTACGACGTTGAGTTGATTATGTTCGGTCAGGAATTTACGATATACCCGCCTTTTACCTTTGATCAAGGTAACAATGGGTTGTGGGAGACGTTTACGGGAGATAAGTCGGTGACACCGGTGTTTCGAAAATCTTTTTGGATTATGTGTGTTAGAGGTGGAGCGGGAACGGTGCCAAGGAATGTTTTAACAAGAAGAGGGAGGTGATCTGAAGTGACAGTTTCACCTAAGTTGCAGTCCGTGGCCATGTGTTGAATTAGTGACTCGGTTCATATAATGTGATCAATTATAGAGGCGTCTTGATGACTAATAAAGGTTGGATTGGTGTTCGTTATCCGGAACAGTGGTAGCGTAAGAATATTGCGGGAGAGGTGGATACCGTTTCTATTGATCATGGAATCTCCAAATTGGGTATGTCGGGCATTAAAACCTTCTACGAGGACAGCATTGGGGGGTTGGGGGTGGAGATGTAAATGTGTTCTCCGAAGGGATTGTAGTAGCTAAAAAGGTGACGGGAAAGGGAAATGCATCTTTGCAGCGACACATTCGAGATTTTTTAGGTGCAGCGAAAGAGGATAAGGGGTGGTTTAGTTTAGTTTCCGTGATTGTGAGTACTTGTTTTGTTGGTTAGTAGATTTTTAATAAGAGGGCGCTTCCGACGGACACCTCGCGCAATGAGGGTTTACGATGAAAAATTAGGAACGGATGGGGTGGGTGGAAATAGCGACACTATTACCAACAAAGTTGAATTTGGTACGGTGTCTCAAGTATTCCTCGGACGTATTGTCGATTGCTATCGCAAAATCGGTCCTGCGGTCAGGGAGTAGTTGGATTAAAGAGAGGGTAAGGGACGCGATGAAGGGAATGGAGAGATGTTGTCTGGGTTTGTCATTCTCTGTGTCGGATGTGGAAGGACGGAGAGGTTTGGGAACGGCAGTCGCTACCGGGGTGGAGGGGATTGCACGACTGGTCGCGCAGGTGCAGGAATAGGTCGCGTAAGGTCTACCGCATTTGTTACACTTTATTGTATTCAGTCGCGTATAGGAAGAGGATTTGTGGCTTTCACCACAGGTGAGGCAACGAAAGGTTTGGGTGGGACATTCCTTGGAAGTATGCCCAACTTGCATGCAAGTAGAGCAGTACTTGGGGATTGGGTTGGGAATGGATGGTCCGCAGGAATAGTGTCTACCGAAAAGGGTAACACTGTCGGTTAGGAAGTAGTTTAGGTTGGCTCGGGAAGGGGTTATAAGGCGGATAAAGGAAGAGAGCTTTTGTTAGTATTAAATAAAACAATAATTTATTGTAAAATTCTTTATTAAATTACCTAATACCTTGCTGTCCTCTTTGTGTTTTCCTTCCTGTATTTCCTGCAGTTTCTGGCTGTTGTCCCAATTGTCCTCTTTGTGTATTACTTCCTGTGGTTCCTAGTCGTTGTCCTCGATGGATCTAATTCCTGGCTGGTTGCAGTACTTCTTCCTGGACGGGATCCCTCTTTTCGTATTGACAGCAGTGAAAAAGCTGTTTCTTTTTTTAAAATTAATTAATTTTCTTTTAATTCCCATAAAGCACGATCTTTCTGAACGAATGCTCTCTTGAAAGTCTTTAGAAGCATGGTTATATATAAACACTCCCAGGACGGTCGTGATGCCAGCATTTCTATTGGTTGCTACCGCATTGAAGTGGAAAGTGGGAGCTTTGACGCAGAAAGTCATCAACGATTTTTCGAATTATGCAGAATTAAAATCGGTTATTTGTTAATATCGTTCTAATAATTAAGAAAACAGCTTAATTCAGAAATAATTAACTGGGGTTACCTGGGTAAGGAATTTTAGATCTTTACACTACTGTCTAATTGCAAAAGTAAATACATTTGTATGGTCAAGCAAAATATATAAAATAACGTCACCTTTAAGCTCTATATTACTAATAAGTGCAATTTTTAAAACCTACCTTTTTCAAACATCTGCTTTTAACATTTAATGAAAATAATTTCTATTCATATGATACATACCTTAACATTTTTTCGCTATCTGGATAACGTTGAACTTTATACGAAAATGTATAAACATATGTTTTTTGTGCCTTCGTTCTGTAATAAGGCATATTCAAACCGCAAACGCATCCGGAAAGTATGCGTTTTCCGGCCTAGGCCGACAAAAATAATACTAAATTACAGTGGGTATTCATTGTAGTGGCAGAACTGATAGAATAATCGGCATTTGAAATAATACAAGGCCTGATCGCGTTACCATGTAAGTGTACGCATCCGTTATTATGTCCGTATTAGTTCCTTATAACCTACAAATTACATGTATAAATTATTATAAAGTCAACAAATTGGAAAGGTACCTACAAAATTCGAGTAATGATTAATTTGGCAATTGTATTTTTTAGGTTATATTGGTTACTGTCAGTTGTTAGTATTGCCAACTTAATTTCAGCAGGTATGAAA
>JARFJB010002375.1:2500-170000 GCA_036346205.1 Vesta saturnalis | reverse complement strand
ATGACGCCCATCATATTTTCTAGGGTACTCTTCGTTGCTTATTTCATTGCGTACAGGTCCACGAATAATTATTTCGTCTCGTGTGGACGAATGAATAAGGCGGCCATTTTGAAATATCATCACTTTCATCTTGAAGATGTTGCATCTGAAGTTATTATAGAAGATGTGGATGGTATATCTTCTATAATAACTTCAGATGAGGTCCCAGGAGTAGCATCATCTTCAGTGTTTTTCTCTTCATGTTCATCAGCTTCTTTGTCTTCTCCTGTGTGTTGAACGCTTGATGATGATTTAAAAAATGTTGCAAGTGCTTTTGCAGCTTTCTCAGTACTTGTTTGCCTTTGGGTCTGCTGTATTTTTGGCTTTTTTTGTAAGAAATACATTTATATTAGGTAAATAAATAGGATCTACTCCATGGCAGTTGTCGTAATTTGGATTTTGATATTATTCGAACAGAATATCAGAATTAATAAATCTATCTCTATCACGCATAAATGGCTTACTTGAACCGAGTTGAACCGTTGCTTGAAATGTGTCTGTACTGTTGTTTTATCGGTAGAAAACAATAATTCTGGTAACATTTACGGTAATAAATACAATTTAATAATTACACGTTACAGTAAGTAGGTATATCAAAATCCAAATACACGCGAACAGACGATGTTTGCGAGCGACCGTGACTGAGAAACAAATGTTCATGTCACCCGTTCCCTCACCGCCTACCCGTTCGTCGCTATGAAACAGTCATGTAAATAAATTTAGTTGGTATGTCGTATTCAATTACTGCAGTAACCTTTTCTTCTTAAAACACTTCTTTCTTTTATAAATCAAAACTAGAAACAGTAAAATACCTAATACTAAAAGAAAACAATCGCAAACTTCTTACAAAAATGACTGCTTTGAAGCAGCCTTATTATAAATTACCCAATGACTACGTGTAAAACATTCACTGAATTCTGTCTTCTTATAAAGTAGTAATGGACCAATCTTGAGCAGCACAATTATCAATGTATTAAAACCTATAAGTGCCTGATACACCTAACTGCTATTAAACCTTCTTACGACAGGTGTCCTGAAGTTTACATATCCTGAGCTCTGTTTAAAACAATGTTGTTTTTTAGTTGTGAAAATATAAAACTAGGTGAGTGCTGTTTCGCTGTTTCACTGTTTCGGTATCGGGTTTCAGTACATTCTAGTGTTTCAGTATCATGTCTCATGAAACAGTATGCTGTTTCAGTTTGGTTACCTCTACTTGCGCGTAAGTCGATCGGTACCTAGTCGGGCGTTCAGCCGTTTTCGGCGCCCTCTATATGACGGCGCTCGTTGCGGTCGCACCGCCCTAGGGCCGCCGCTGCTGACAGACACACACACACACACACACACACACACATGTTGTTAAGATCTACATGACTGAATTTTTTAATATTTGAAATATGCAGCTGAAATATATGAAAAAACCATAAAAATCAGCATTAAAAAACCAAACATTTGCTTGTTAAACCGCCCTTTCACGCTGCAGGGTTTTTGCCAAAAGCTAGTCAAATCGAAGAGAAATTAAATCAAGCTTAAGTACGAAATCTTAAGTCCGCTCGCACACAGTCATACCACATACACCACACCACGCACATACAGCCACACATCCACACACACACACACACACATACGCGCTAACGCACGCACGCACCCACGCACGCACCCACGCACGCACCCACGCACGTACGCACCCACGCACGCACGCACGCACACACACACTCACACAGACACACAGACACACACACACACACACGCACATACGACACACGCACGCACGCACGAACTAACACACGCACGCACGTATGTACGCATGCACGCACACACACACACACGCAGACGCACAGACACGCAGACGCACGCACACACACACACACACACATGTTGTTAAGATCTATATGACTGTATTTTTTATATTTGGAATATGCAGCTGAAATACCTGATAAAAACCATAAAAATCATCATTAAAAAACCAAACATTTGCTTATTATACCGCACCTTCACGCTGCAGGGTTTTTGCCAAAAGCTAATCAGATCGAAGAGAAATGAAATCAAGCCTAAGTACGAAATTTTAAGTACGCTCGCACACACTCATAACACACACACCACACCTCGCACGCACACACACACACACACACATACACACGCGCGCGCGCACGCACACGCACTTACGCACGCACGCACGCACGCACGCACGCACACACCCACGCACGCACACACACAGACGCGTGCGGCCGCTCTGGCTTTGTCATTCGTAAATGGGCTAAGTCGATTAGCGATAATGATTAAGGTGTTGATTGCATAACCTTATTATACCTGCATATGTATGTGTAAGTAGGGTGTACAAATCTGAAAAATAATACAACTTTATGTCAAGCCAGTTCATCCGTCGTGTAAGTAAATGCTTAGTTTGCTGTGGACTATTTTAACTAATAGGTAACACCCTAATTATTCTTTGTTGCTACAGTAATGATATTTATAATCTAACTTCAAGTAAGTGAGTATTGGACAAATAAATGAAGTTTTAAAAATTCGTAATTTGTCAATTCAAATTTTTTATTTGAATATACAATTATAATTTCGTAATTTATTGGGAGTGTATCACAAATAAATTTAATATGGGCGATTCAAATAAGTTTTTAAAGGATTTTCTTGCTGGAGGAATTTCAGCGGCTGTATCAAAAACTGTTGTAGCCCCAATAGAACGTGTTAAATTATTACTTCAAGTACAAGCTGTGTCAAAACAAATACCTGAGGAAAAACGATACAAAGGTTTGTTTTAAGTATTAAGCACATCATTAGCTATCTGCTATGTTTGTAGGAATGGTAGATTGTTTTTTGAGAATTCCAAAAGAACAAGGTTTTTCCAGTTTCTGGCGTGGAAATCTTGCCAATGTTGTCCGATACTTTCCAACTCAAGCTCTTAATTTTGCATTTAAAGATATTTACCAGAATATGTTTTTGAGTGGTGTTAATAAAAAAACTCAATTTTGGAGATACTTTATGGGTAATTTGGCATCTGGTGGAGCTGCTGGTGCAACTTCTTTATGCTTTGTTTACCCATTGGATTATGCAAGAACCAGGTTTTACCAATTTACTAGACTATTTCACTCATTAACTATGAAAATAATTTTACATAATAAATAAATCCTTAGCTTTTTTTTGGGTAGAATTATGAATTTGTGAATACAGTTACAAACTTTATACTTAGGTACGTCTCCTTGCAGTTTTTTTATTGAATAATACTTAATTGAAACGTACTTATAAAGATTGCAACTATATATATATATATATATATATATATATATATATATATATATATATATATATTGTAATACATATATTTTACCCATAAAGGTTTTTCACACGCATTAAATTTACTTCGGTTAGATTAGCTGCTGATGTGGGCGGAGGTAAGGATAGACAATATAGTGGTCTTATGGACTGTCTTGTGAAAACCATGAAAACTGATGGTTTGGTAGGAATGTATAGAGGTTTTGTAGTATCTGTTCAAGGTATTGTTATATATCGTGCCACTTACTTCGGTTGTTTTGATACCGCAAAGGGAATGTTACCCGATCCTAAAACAACACCATTCCTAGTTACCTTTGGTATAGCTCAGGTATGTTAACTTTAAGCTAAACTCATAAGTATTAGTTTTCGTTTGAAGGTTGTTACTACGTTTGCTGGAATTACGTCATACCCATTCGATACAGTTAGAAGACGAATGATGATGCAGTCGGGACGCGATAAAGGAGATATTTTATACAAAAACACGGCCGACTGCTGGGTGAAAATTTTACAACAAGAAGGTGTTGGAGCTTTTTTCAAAGGTGCTTTCTCTAATGTCATTCGAGGCATGGGCGGTGCTTTAGTATTAGTGTTGTACGATGAACTGAAAGAATTACTTTAAAAGTAAAGTAAATTTGTTGTTTATTTACACTAACAGATGGTCTTTATAACCTGAAAATGTTTAACTCCATTTAAGCCGTTTATATTCTTTGTAAAATTCTTGACCTAATGCACATCACTACATATAGCATATATGACAACCTCCATTGACTATATAAAAAGGTTTTAAAAAATATTTCACATTTAATTTTCAAATAAGTTGCAGGTTTCAAATATTAAAAAATTATACGATTACAGAATTATTAAGTTGGTTAGACTAACAATAGTAGGTACTAACAGTAGTAACAAAACCTATATATATATAAACATACAAACCTGAATGGTATTTGTTGTTACTAGACTCGAAAAGAACTTTACGTTATTTAGTTATTTGGTTACCTTTAGTTTAGAAAGTTTAGCTAAACAATATTCTTGTAGACAAAGATAACTAAATACTTAAAAGAGGAATCCTTCCCTTGCCAAAATGGCAGCAAATCAGTCTGGCCCCTTGCCAAGGGCATCCGTTGAAACATTTCCAACACATATTTTCCTCTTTTAGCGACTGATGAAAGAATATTAGTTACCTTCAAAGTAAAAACGGATTTATTAGCCAACCAGGGCATCTTGATCTCTCTAGACATCAATAAGCCTAGTGGTTTTGGTGAGGTCACGCTTATTACTCTAAATAATTCGCTCGAAAAAGATATCCTAACACACTAACAGAAAGTTTCTAAAGAAAGCGCAAAAAGGGAACCAAAGTTCTAACTGCAAAGTTGATTAAAATGGAGAAGTGCATCAACTCTGCCTTGTTCTATAGAGTTCTTATTGAGATTTATTCACCTTATGTTTACATTGTTATTTGGTACATACTGTATTATATTTTATTGTAGTCATTAATCTAATGATCAGAAATAATGTCAAGTAGATATAAATTATTAGATGCAAACTGAAATAAAAAGAACCAACTCGAGTAAACAATTATTTTTAATTATTTTACAAATACTACCTTCTGGTGCAGTCGAAGCAGGAACATGACTATTGGTAACTTAGAAGAGTTTGATCCAGAAACAAATTCGTCCAAAGTTTACAGTGAACGACTAAATTTTTACTTTTTAGCTAACGATGTCACCGAAGACACCAAAAAAAGACGTTATTTTACAGTCTAGTAGGAAAACATACGTTTGAACTTAAAGGAAGCTAGTTATGCTTAGAGACAGGTTTATTCCTGGAATGAAAGGTAAAAGTTTACAATAAAGTTGATCGTTACACATAATATAACTTTTGATATTGCCATTAAGGAAGCATTATGCAAAGAACAATCTATAAAAGAGCTAAATTTGGCTGTTACACAAAATAAATGCCCACACCATGAAGAAATAAACAAAATTTCACGATTTGGAAGTTGACTAAGGTTAATTTTCAGAAATGATGTTTTAGATATAATGGAACAAATCATTTAGCATCTAATTGTAGACATAAATTGTAGAAAGTGGAATGTTCATACGATTTGACTAATGTATTTATTGAACACAAAGTTAACACTGATTTTTCTACTGCAACATGTTAATTAAATTAACATTTTTTTTGGGAATTGTGGCAACTTGAAATGATGGCGGTAAATTCAAACATATTAAACACAACATAACACTCCTTCTTGTTTAATATTCAGTTTTATTCAGAGCTTCTCAAATCCGGTGCTACTGAGTGGTTTTGTGAACATGTCAGCAAGTTGTTCTTCTGTTTCAATATAATCCTCTAATCATTTTTCCTGAAGAAAGCGAAATCGAACATGTATATGTTTCGTTCTGTGAGGTTTCTTCTTTTAAGCTCTGGAACTTGTTATGTCAGCTTCATCTAGTATTGTTTTAGTTTTTACAACTTCTTCAGTATCTTCTACCTGTTCTGTTTGTGTAAAATTTTGATCGGTCTTCATTACTATTACAGTACTTTTCTTGTTAGTTTTCTTGAAAACCACATCCTGACAAAGTTCAATTTTATTATCATTTGGGAAATATATTCTGTGTCCTCTTGTTTAATCAGAGTATCCTAAGAATATTCCTTGTCGGCACTTTTGCATCCATTTCTTGCGGTTTTCTTTTGGAATATGTGCGTTTACTTCAGTTCCAAAAATTTGAAACTTTTCAATGTTGCCAGGCTTCTTGTCAAAGTATAATTCAAATGGTGTTTTGACAGGTACAGAGCACGTTTCTGTCCGATTAAGGACATACACAACAATGTTTGTTGCCTCTCCATGATTTCTTCTCAACATTTTGTTCATGCAGTAGTGTTCTTGCAGCTTCGGCCACTGCAGGTCCATTTTGCTCTGATGTAAAAGGACAAGTGAACTGTCGACGTATCCCATATTTGCTAAGTATGTGCTTGATGTTTTTGTTTTTGAATTCAGTTCCATTGTCGGACATAATTATCTTGATCTTCTGATCGGTGTCTATCTCAGACATCGAACCGAGCTAGTAGCGTAGTGGTGACACGACTTACTTAGTATTCGGGAGATAATGGGTTCGATTCCCGTTACCGTGTACCTTGTAAGAGATTATTTTTTCAGGGAGCTTTCCTCATACACATGTAGCGATATGGTCACTGCATATATGCACACATGTGCTGGTACTTAGGCGAATGTTGGGGTAGTATTTTCCTCCTCAGAACCATAACTCCGTTCCTTCCGATCCTATCCGGACCACACCCATCGTTAATCCCACCATGTATATATACGTAATGTATGTATGTATGCTGGGAATCCATGATTGTGGCTGAAGTAGCTTGGAAAGCTCGAGCAGCCCGCCCTCCCCCTTAGGGAGAGGATGAAATACGTGGCCTTTTCCTTCCTTTTTCACACATCGAAATGCGTTCTTCTAGTTTTCCGCTTACTTCATCTTACTTCGTCTTAAGAAACAAATTGTTCGGTAATGGGAATAATCACCTTTAAACAGAAGAAAGTATTTTGAACCACTCATTGAAATGGGACCAAGAAGATCAGCGTGAATAATTTCACCTGCCTTACTCGTACCTGTATTAGGTGTATAGAATGGTTGTCGATGTTGCTTACCAAACAGATATGGTTCACATTGAAAATATTCTTCACTTGCCACATTCAGTCTATTGCTTTTTAGAACTTTCTTACAATGTACAAGGTTTTGATGTATCAACTTTTGGTGCCAGTCTTCTAACGACTGGGTTTTTGCACTAGAGTACATAACAACATCATCTTCTCTAACTTTAAGGTTTAAAGCATATGTATTATTTCTTTTTTTATGATTGCGGACCTGAAAGGCTAAATTTGGCCTATCGTGCTAAAGCACTCAGGAACACTTAGGAGGATGTATAGAGGGATAATGAATTATCAACAGATGCCTATGAACAGCTACCTTAAATTTTCTCATATCATAAGCGAGAGGAAAGCAGGAACTAGGGAGATCATTCCAGAGTTTAGAAGCAGTGTAGAAAATGTGGATTGCGCCCGTTTGGTACGACAAGTGGAGGTTTGTACTGCATACTGATGGTGTGAATGAGCGAACCGAGTATTTCTCGCAAAGATAATACAAAGAAAGAACTGAAACCATCCTTCTATGCTCAAGGGACTGTATGTGAGAAGTTAAGGACGGGTCATTCAGAAGCCTAATCGCTCTCTTTTGAATACGATCAACGATATCGAGAGCGTATTGGGGAGCACTAACCCAGAGGTAAATTATATTCCAGATGAGGCCGAATTTGGGCCTTGCACAGCAGAAGGAGTTGTCGAGAGGTAAAGTACTGCTTAGATCTGTACAAAATCCTATTTTACGAGCAGCTGTTTTGGTAGCTGACAGAAGATGATTAACCCATGAGAGATTTGAAGATACATTCATACCCAACAGAGTAATAGAGTCTGAAAACTTTTTTGGCAGACACAAGGCAACACTGAGTTTTGTTAGCATTAAATTTAACTAAATTATTGCTTCCCATTTGAGAATACGTTGAATGTCTTTGTTGATTGAATTTGCCATTTCGGCTTTAATTTTTGATTTGACATAGAAGGTGGATTATCACTATGAGTAGACTGAGATGAACTACAGCGAAGGGTGCTATCGTCAGCAAAGCAATGGATGGGGTTAGTTGTTAAAGAAATAAGGTCATTTATGTACAGCAGAAAAAGTGTAGGCGCTATAACGGATCCCTGTGGTACGCCCGCGTTAATGCGAACTTATTTTGAAAAAAGCCATCAACTACGATACGTATTCGTCTTTTTCAAGGAAACTAGAAACCCAGTTGATGAGCGTATCATTTAACCCAAACGAGGTGAGTTTGGCAAGTAAACACTTATGCCAAACTTTGTCAAATGCCTTTGAGATATCTAAAGCGACTACCACTGTTTCACCGGACTGCTCTACTGTATTGTTCCAAACTTGGGTCACATATGAAAGAAGATCGCCTGTTGAACGACTTTGCCTAAACCCATATTGGTGGTCACTAAGGAGTTTGTTAGTTTCAAGGAACATGAGCAGTTACTGATTGGTGGCTTTTTCCATGATTTTAGACAAAATGGAAGTGATGGCAATTGGTCGGTAGTTTGAGGGACCGGTCTCATCGCCTTTTTTGGGAATAGGTTAAACATTTGCTACCTTCCATGATGAAGGGAATTCCCCAGAATATATAGAGATCGTATAGAGCTTAGATAGGACTGGTACTAGTTCGGGGAACATCTCTTTAAGACAATAGCTGGAATACCGCCTGGGCCAGTTGCCTTATTGAGATCAAGCCTACTGATGATCGATTTCATAGCGTATGAAGAAGAGTTGACTTGGGGCACATCTTTTCCAGAATCATTGAGACACAAGTTTGATACAAACAAATCGACAAAAACATTGGCTTTGTCTACAGAATCGGCAACTACCGATTCGTCAATGATGTTCCAAAATTTTTATTAATGGCTTTAGCTAAAGGCCAAAATTTACGACTGCCTAAAGGAGATGTAGCTAGTTCATTGCATTTTCGTTGTTCGAACAACTTTATAGTTTTAGTGATTTCACTTTTGCAGATATTTCTAGCACTAACGTATTCTACATGACTGTCGACCGATTTATTAGATTTTCATTTACTGTAATATTTATTTTTTTAAAATATTGCATCAGCACAAGCCTTACTGAATCAAGGTTGGGAACGTGAATGACCTATACGGTACTGTTTTTTGGGAATGTATAACTCCATTCCTATGAGGATGACTTCAGATACTGAAAGAGCGATGTCCGAAGAAGAGGACGACTTAAAACAATATTCACGCCATGGAAAGGTTGCAAAGAAATCCCGTAAATTACTCCATCGAGCTGACTTAAAACACCACAAGGTTCTATCGGTTTGGCGAACAACAGTGGAAAATTAACAAGAGGGTTTGATGTAAGAAAAGATCTAGAAGATGTGGAGTATGGTTAAGGTTATCAGGGATTCTTGTGGGTTCAGAAATCATTTGTGTGAGATCACATGAAATAGCAAATGTTTCTGCACTATGACCAGCGGGATTTGTAGTAAATGAAAACTGAAGCCAATTAGAGTTTTGAACATTGAAATCGCCTGCAATTGAGATATCGCAAGATGGAAAGTGAAACAGGAGATAGTCAACTTTCATACTAAGGTAATCGAAGAAGTCTTGAAAGTTACTGTCATTAGGAGACCTATAAATGCAACAGTAGAATTTCACAAAATTAGGACCAGAAATTTTTATTGTCTAAGGAAGAAACCCTCTTGCGAGCAATTCTATCCTTGATGTAGGCACATACCCTCCTTTAAATCGAAAGTTAGATTGAAGCTGGTATTGAGGAAATTGCAAGTCGAGTGACACGTAGCTTTCAGAGGAAACAAAATATCAGGTTGTAATTGTTCAAGATGTTGGTGAATAGCATTAATATTAGACCTGATACCGCGAATGTTGCAGTAGTTGTTACCAAACATGTCTACTTTATTTTTTTTTAAAACTTTGCAATTATCTTTTTCAGATACGACATCAAAACCTTTATCGGTGACTACACTTATCGAGAACAAGTTACATTTTATTTTTGGCACGTGCAAGACATTTCCAATTATGCATATATTCCATACATTATTTCTGTCAAGAACTTTAACTGGAATGTTGCCTCGTCCAACTGCTTGCAACTTTTTTCCATCACCGATGGTTATATATTTGACATCTAAATTGGTGTATTCTTTAAACCAGTCATGATGTAACGACATATAGTGACTTGCATCACTGTTTAGTATCCAATACTCCATTGTATCAGTCAAATTATTATTAGTAGATGGAAAAGCATGCAACTCACCAGTTTTGTTCTCATTTTTCTTATTACCTGGTTTCCTTTGAAATTTTTCTTTCCTGAACCAACAGGACCAGTGACCTGGTTTTTTTCAATAATGACACTCACCGCTCCTTTGCGATTTGTTTCTGTACTTTTCAGTCCTGTTGGTATTAAATTCAGTGTTTCTTGTCGCAAATGCACTGGCTACTTCCTATAGACCTGTTTCCGCGACCATCCATTCGATGTTCTGCAGATAGTAACCTGTATTTTGTATTTACATCTTTACTTATAGAACTGTCCCAGGCTGAGTGAAAATGCTTGTATTTATCTGGAAGGGTCATTAAGATTTTATTAACTAGCATATTTTCGCTTACCGTTTCTCTTCAATCCTTCAATTCATGACTGAAATTCTCGAGATTGGGTATATGCTTGCAACACCTTAATTTTTATATACATAAGCCATAAAACTTTTATTGTTAGATATGTATATTATTTTCCGTTGATCCTCCATACATGATTTGTATCCTGGTCCACATGTTGATTGCATGTTGGCAGGCTATGGGATGGGTAATGGTTTTTTCCTTTACTGTAGTTACAATTATTTTCTGCACCATGAGGCCATCCTCATCCCATTCCATTTTGTCCACTTCGCGTTGACACCCCGCTCACCAGATCGAACAGTCCTGATAACTTTAACAGAATTCCGACTTGAAATTTCCATGCAGCGTAGTTGTTTCCGTTATTGTCCAAACTCACGATTCTTTTCAGTTCAATTAAGTCACCCATCTTTACAGATGTTTATAACTCAACAAAACGGCTACCTAAATTAGTCAAATGCGTTTACGTTAAAAAAAAACTCCACCCTAATATTGTTCCGGTAATCCACTCACACAATAGAGGCATGAACAGGGCTTGTAGAAAGTGGAATGTTCATACGATTTGAGTAATGTATATATTGAACCCAAAATTAACACAGATTTTGTGTGTGCACCCTTCAGTTTGGGGTCCCATTTGGTCATATACTCTAGACATCGGAGACATTTGTACTCATTAGGGTCGTGGCTCAAAGTGTATTTCACCTGTTTTTCATGTATGCGACACTTTGAGGTCTGACCTCAAAGTGAATGTGTGACCTAATAAATATATATAAACTACACTTTGAACCCACAATATTGTTTTATTTATTTTTAAAGTATATAAATCAAACATGACATAGAATATAGTTAAGACAGATTAGTTTCCTATTTATAGTGGGCGCATACTAAAAAATAATTGTTTTATTATTAAGGAAAGTTTTAGCATTACACAAGTTATAACTGAAAGTGTATCCTAATTATCGCACGTAAAAAATAGTTATTTGCGTAACAAGTGCAAAAAGTGAGCGTTTATTGCACGTGATGTCGAGTACAATAATCAATGTTTGCACGAGTTGTGTGCACTATGTTTTCTACTTTCATCAAAAAGCATCAGATAGTATAGACTATTGGCAGATAAAGGTCGATGGAACAAAACTAATGAAATGCAATGGCGTTGGTCACGACAATTGTAAAACCATGCTTATTCATTACAATGAACTGTAAACCTAAGCGATGAGAGATTAAGTGAAGACCAGATGCGTATAGACCAGATTTGTATGAAAAATTACATCAAGTGAGTCGTCCTAATTTTTTACTTTCTCGTATACTACGTATACTAAGAGAAAATATTGCAATCGAAAAAAAAAGTTGAAAAATGTCTATTCCGCGAAAAAAAATTTTCGTGTATCTGTCTGTGGCTCCGAGACTATTTGACCGATTTTAAAGAGATTTGACATGGGCCCCTATGTCTGAAATTTATGTATAAAACTGGCTATTCTCAAACCTCAATTAATGGGGAGGCTGGTTTTTTGGGGATGAATTTCCAAAACTAGAGCCAGAAAGGCTATCTTTTGTGAAAAGTTAATAACCCTAAACCCCGATCGAACAAAAACTTTGAAAAATTTTAAATTCAAAATGGGGGCCAATATGGCGATTTTAGCACTTTTCGGCGCTTGCGCTGTCACTCAAAAACCATAAGAGCTGCTCATAACTTGAAAATCGCAACTTGTACATAAAAGTACATGCTTTAAAACAGTTAGTAAATATTTTTGAAAAAAATAAAATGTTGCCCTAAACGGGGTTAAATTTTTTTTCAAAATTTATTTTCTCTAAAACGGCTGTGGTAATTTTTTTCTAAATTTACATATTTTATAGTCACGTATAACATACTTTTTAATATTTCATATGTTTTAAAACCAAATCTAAAATATTTTAAAGCTAATATCTCATGCTATCCAAATATGTAAAAATATACTGTGATTTGCAAAATATAGGGCGAATAAGAAAAAAATAATTTTTGTAGGTAAGTATATCTGATTATATTGCATGTTATCCGGAGTTAGGAATTGCTACGGGCAACAGTAGTTTCCTTATATGAGAAAGTTTTGTGCCTAAGTCCACCGGCCAGATTTTTCTATTTAGTTCACAGTTGTGAGCTTGTAATAGTGTTATTGTGTCTTTTATATAATACATTTTTTTTGCACAATCATTAAAAGACAACATGTTTTTACTTTCTAATTTTAGTAATCAAAACAAGAATTGAATCACAAGTAGCAAAATTTGTCAACCCGTTACTATACGATCGCTTATAGAAAAACGGCTCTTTGGCCAAGTTTAAAGTCGCGTTTTGCTTAAGCAAAATGTAAGCACGTCTATCTATACCACCAAGACAGCTCCTATGATATTGTGATTAAACCTCACATTCTACCGAAATTGTCATTAAAATGCCAAAATTTTTCCGCTAATACAGATAAATAAAGTCTTTATTATCCTATGCATTTCATTCTTCACCAATCATAATTAATAGTTATTTGTTATACAAGACGATAAAATACAATTTTATCGATGAGTGAAAAATGTTAATTCATGAGCGACGAAGGAGCGAATGAATTCATTTTCACGAGATTTTTAAAAGAAGCTTCAGATGACGACTATCTGTTTGTGAAGGCAAAACGTTTAGAAATGGTGACTCCAAAATTTTAAATTACTGGTTGTTGCGGTACTGGGTTTGTATGGAGCGTGTCGGTCCAATGAATTATTCAAGCTAGAAAGTTCTAATGTTGTTGATCAAAAATCTGTCATAATCGTCTCAGTTATTGACACAAAGCTAAGCAAAATCGCTCATTTTGTACCACTAATCAGGAATGTAGTGTAAGTGTTTTGAATATTATGAGAAAATACGTTGCTTTACGTCCTAAAAACGAGCCTAAAGTTCTTCATCAACTATTGACAGAGAAAGTGTACAGTTCAACCTGTGGGGATAAATACCTTGTATAATATTCCTAAGAAAATTGCCGATTTTTTGAAATTACCGAATTCAGAAATGTATACTGGCCATTGTTTTAGCCGCTCTGCAGCCACAGTGCTGGTAAATTCTGGCGCTGCCCTGATGGCAGTAAAGCATATAGACGGATGGAAGTTATCTTCCGTCGCTGAAACTTATATAGAAGACTCAGTAGCGAAAAAAATTGATGTATCAAAGAAAATACTCTGTGGAATAGAAAGTTCATGTAACTAACTCTACGCCGTCTGTACGTTTTTCACATGAAACAAGGTTCTGTTCCAAAATTTGATATTTCTGGAAATGTAAATTGCAATATTGAAGATATTAATGTAAATAAAAATGAAAAATAAGTTGTATATTGGTATAAATAAAAATTTCAAAGATTAAAATACTTTATCTACCCTTGCTGTTAAAGTTCAACTCTATCTACCCTCGCTGTTAAAGTGAAACTTGATCTATTGATTTGGATTGTTCAAAGCACACTTTAACGATTGCTATACAAAAAAAATGAAGTAACATTAACAGCGTACAGTGATGTGACGTCGAACCAATTTAAAGGGCCTCATTAACTACTAAATCAAATTTGGATAAACGTTATGACCTTTTTACTAAATTATTCCCATTTCGGACAAAAATATATACACCTCGGAAATTTATGTATCTAACCAACAAAGCAGATTTGTTAAGACCTTGTAGCTTATTTGCCTCAGCCTTCATTATATGGTTTAAATACATAAATAACTATTATGGGGTAAAATAAGAAATACTGTTACATATACGGTTATGGTTTTCGGTTCTGTCTTAACAGTGTTCTTTCAGAAGCACTGTAGAATGTGGTAATGTTGACAATAAGCGATGTGTAATTTTTAAGAAATGACTCATGCTAATGTCAAATGGCGCGATGATAGAAATAGGGACACAAAGATTAATTTTAGAATGGCATGCAGTGAATTTTTCGACTTTTGCAACACGCCTAAAGAACAAGGAAGTGCTAGGTATGCGGTTTATTATTAAAACTTCATTTTTAATTGTGTGTGCGAGAGAGTGTGCGTGTGTATGTGTGTGTGTTTGTGTGTTTGTGTGTGTGTGTGTGTTGTGTAGTGTGTGTTGTGAGTGTGTGTGTGTGTGTGTGGTGTGTGATGTGTGATGTGTGAGTGTGTGTGTGAGTGTGTGAGTGTGTGAGTGTGGGTGTGAGTGTGTGTGAGTGTGTGAGTGTGTGTGAGTGTGGTGTGAGTGTGTGAGTGTGTGAGTGTGAGTGGTAGTGTGTGTGTGTGTGTGTGAGTGTGTGAGTGTGTGTGTGTGTGTGTGAGTGGTGTGGTGTGTGAGTGTGTGAGTGTGAGTGTGTGAGTGTGAGTGTGTGGTGTGTGAGTGTGTGAGTGTGGTGTGGTGTGTGAGTGTGTGGTGGTGTGTGAGTGTGTGAGTGTGTGATGTGTGAGTGTGAGTGTGTGGTGTGTGTGTGTAGTGTGTGAGTGTGTGAGTGTGTGTGTGAGTGTGTGTGTGTGTGAGTGTGTGGTGTGGTGTGTGTGTGAGTGTGTGAGTGTGATTGTAGGTGTGATGTGTGTGAGTGTGTGTGTGATGTGTGTGTGTGTGGTGTGTGTGGTGGTGTGTGTGTGTGTGTGTGTGTGTGTGGTGTGTGGTGTGATGAATGTTGTTCGTATCCACGATAACTCCAGAACGAGCATATGTACCTAAAATGTTGTATTTAAGCTTGTTTTCATTTGGTTTGGAATTGATTAGATTTTGGGAGAAATCCAGCGGTGGAGAGGGGGCTTTGATAGGGGCAGTTTTTGGTTTTTATCAAACATTTCTAAAACAGCTGCATATTTCAAAGATATAAAAACACCTAGAGATAGGCCTTAAACATATCGATTAATTATGTTCTATGCAATTTTTTGATATGACGCGTAATTTAGCGGCAAAAAATCCTAAGGTAGAATTTAAGATGACAAAAATAGTTCTCACGACACGAAGTGAAAATAAAAAACCAATATTACTTATAGAAGAGAGAAGGAAGAGGCTGGAGGAATTGGTAACAAAAATAAGGAATTAAATTTAGATTTAGAAATTATTTTAGAAAAGTGTGCAAATTTTACATACCTCGAAAGTACAAAATTTCATTCCAAACATATAGCATTGCTTACTATTTGAAGTTTGATATAATGTTCCAAACGGTATGCTAAAGCTAACAATAAGAACATGGGAGACAAATTTCATACCAGTTCTGAAACTATGCATTTAATGTGTTACGATGTAAACAATTTATATGGTGGCGCAATGTCACAATTTTTCCCATCTGGTGAGTTCTTTTGTGGATGAAGCTAATTTTGAAATTTGCGATTTAATAGACCATCCTGACGATTCAGAAATTGGATGTATAATCGACTGCGACTTAGACTGTCTCATACAATTAAGTGGGAGTCACAGTGATCTACCACTTGCACCCTAACATATGGTTCCATAGGTACCTGAATCAAATTCCAAAATTAAAAAATGATTGCTTGCGTTGTATTCAAAGAGGTAATTACCCAATTCATAATATTTAAAATGTACTTGGTAAAAGTAAACCATATATTATGCTTTAAGCAACCCTCGTGGTTAAAAATTATATCAACTTATAAATACTACCATGCGTCAGCAATCTCAAAATCAATTTCACAAAAATTTCTATATATTAATGATTTATAGTGGATTTGGGAAACTGATGGAAAACGTACGTAAATATAAGGACATACTTTTAGTAACTAGATAGGACGTTCGCTAAGTGCTTGTGATTACATATCAAAACCAAATATTTATAATACGATGTTTAACCATGGTATGCTTATTATTCAAATGAATAAGCTGGAAGTATATTTAAATAAATTTATATATGTAGATTTCAGTGTTTTCCATGTATCAAAAACTATTATACAATTTCTATTATAGTTATACTCTATCTAAGTTTCGTAAGATACAGAGAGCCTCATATACGCCTTTTTAGTTCCTGATATCTACGAAATTATCAAAGAAAACATTGATAAATTTGATACATCCTGACAGTATCTTTGGAATTCTATTAGCAAATAAAAAAATTCCCGGTTTAATGAGAGACGAAAATCATGGCATAATTATGTTATGTTTTACACAGGCGTCAAACAAATCACGATAAATGATTATAGACACGCTTTGTTTGATACATCGAGATAAAGCTGTATCTTTGATAAGATCAAAGAAACATGATGTGTCTGCAATTAAGCAAAATAAAGTAATACCTAACCCTTAGAATGATAAACGATTAATTTTGCTGACACTAGGCCTTGGGGATATAATTTTACATAGCACTGTATGTTCCTTTTCTTTTTAGAAATAATATTATCATTATGTGCAGTTTTGAAAATTTCTGGGAAAAACTATGGGACAGTAGTGTGCAAATCTATAGAAAGTACCTGAAGCGTTCTTTGATGGGAAAAAAGGCCACGTATTTCATTCCCTCCCCAAGGGAGAGGGCGGGCTACTCGAGCTTTCCGAGCTCCTTCGGCCACAATCATGGATTTCCTGCATGCATACATACGTTACGTATATATGCATGGTGGGATTACGGATGGGTGTGGTCAGGATGGGATCGGAAGGAACGGAGTTAGGGTTCTGAGGGGGAAAATACTACCCCAGCATTCACGCAGCCGCACATGGTGTGCATATACGCAGTGACCACGTAGTTACATGTGTATGAGAAAAACCCCCTGAAAAAACCTCATACAAGGTAGACGGTAAAGGGAATCGAACCCATTATCTCCCGAATGCTAAGCATGTCGTGATGGGAAAGTCTTCCTCTGAAAGCTATTTATTTGTACTGAATATATTACAACGTATTGTTGTTGCTGATGAGTGTTTTAACTAGTATGCTTTAAACTCAACGTGTACGAATGAGTTATTACTTTTAAAACGTAGCTATACAATTTATTATGGGGTGATGATTCATACTGTTAAATACTACCTAGAAACTATTAATTCTACTTATAAAGATACTTTATTTACCATAACTAAATGTATTGGAAAAGCAGCACGTTATGCATGTGTCTATATTTGCTAAAAGTATCATTAGTACAAAACATTACACAAGATTCAACCGTGGGAAAACGAGGAACAATAATATAAGTGCATAATACAAGTCATTCCTGCTTGGGATGGACATGAGGACCATATTCAAGAATATGACCATCACGTAATTTAAATGATTACAGGAGTATTTTAGGTTTACTGCATAAGATAATAAAATTGTAGACAAACATTGTTTATTAACGTAATTTTAGTGCACTAAAATAAAATACAATTTCCTTTTTTTGTGTTTTATCTCATGTAAAAGTTACATACTTTGCTGAAAAACTATTGCTATGGCTATATAAGTAATTTATTTCACAAACTATATGTTAAATGTTTTATACAACAACATAGTCTTTAATGATCTACGATCCTTCATCTAGGTTCTTGTTGAAAAAAATATCTGGATGATGTTTTTCAGGAATGTCTACATTTATATTTTTGAAAATCTAAGCAAGAACTGCAGGTGACGGTTGCCAAGCCAACTATGATTCCCATTTTAAAAAATACAAGTTTCTATTATTACTCAAAAATCCCACCCCCTAGAAAAATTCTAAGCACGTTACTGAATTCGGCACTTCGCAATATATAAGTACCGTTGACGAAACATATCAGTATAATAGTATTAAACGAGGTATAAAACGAAAAAAGTGTAAAAATATTGACGTTTGGCTATAAGTCGAAAACAAGGGAAGATACTAAATTTTCGATTTTTTGTCATGATATCTAGGTTAACAAAGTAGTACGTGAATGTAAAAATACAAACATAGGAGTACACTGTACTTTCAGGTTTCTGATTTTAAAATGATTAAAATTTCCAGTCCTTGCAAAGTTTGTGTACCTCTTATCTTGCTGGAATGCAACAATTATCCAACTTGTTTTTTTTTTGGTTACGTTGATGTTTTTATTGGTTATATGTTTGAGGTTGCTTGTTTTAAATCAGATTATCTATATAACGCCCATTAACGAAGTTGATTCCTACAAAGAAATGCAGTATCACTAAGTGTTAAGTGCGCTACTTTCCACTAAATTTTATTTAAAGTTATCGTTGCATCAACTTCACTATAGTAACAGTTAGGATCAGTTCTAGATCGAATTAAAATTAACTATTGAGTTATATTCAAGATTACGTGACGATAATCCTCATTTATTTCAAATATGCGGTTCAATGGTATGCATACTGTAAACGATTTTTTGTCATTTTGCTCATGGAATTCTAAATGTAATGGTTCTTCAGTTTTTGGTGACCACCTCAGCTTAGTGCTTTGCTCGTGATTAGGGTATAGATAAGTGCAGGCGTTATGTCTGGATTTCTGCAAACATCCACTCTTTGACCACGTAACTCATAACGAATTTCTTTGAAAAGAAAGTTGGGGAAATTATTGGTTAAGTTGCATGATTTTTTATAGTCTTCTTTTTAGCCGTAATTAAATCTTGACTTTGATTTAAACAGCGTATTTGTTGGGAACGTCTATTTGTAGAAGATTCATACGGAAGATAAGTGCAAAAATCTGATCTAATTGTAGTACCATCAAAATGTGACATTTTGAATGACGTTTAATGATTCGGCCATTGTCGGTGAAAACTTTTAAACCCGTTTTAATAAGATCATTTTATAATGTTGCAGTCTACCTGTAGATTAATGTGTTTAAGTGTTTGGATGTCTAAGGTGTGTAAAATATTTGGTTCTGATATTTTAGACTCAAACCCTAGCATGCGAACAATGCTATTTTGGATCTCAAATGAACTGTTTATCTCACTTTTAAGTGTTTGTTCTAAGGATAACATTTTCTGTGGGTATTTTAGATTTTAGATAATCATTAATTTCGTTTAAATCGTGTGCACCGTGTGTAATATTAATCAGTTCCTAATGCTGTTGCAACGGTAAAATTCAACCAATCCGTTAACGAATTTCTTCCCCAAATCCAGTTCTATTGATGGATAGAAGTTGTAGCTAGCTGAGTTATTAACACCTTCTAAACTGAATGTTACTGGCATAACTGAGATTTGAAGTTGCATCGATTATTTATATAAAAATTGGAGGCATAGGTGCACGCAAATAGTAGTATTACATTCTTGATCTTGGTAGTAATTATAATATAGTTTACATCCCCGAAAGTAGTTAATCACTTCGATTAGTGGTAGAAGATTACCGTTACCGTATTTGTATCATTTTAGGTAAAGTGCACCACCGTTCTTATTTACGGAGCGTATAGCTCACAATTGCACTACAACTAAACACTATTTCAGAAATGATTCGAGTTAAATCATGCCTAATTTACATATGGTGGGGTTGCAGCGCTACTATTAAAAACAAATTGTTACGTTTGTTGTTTTTCTAGCTGCACCTGAAATACTTATAAACAGATGCTTCGTGGTTAGCAAAATTTTAAATTCTTCAATGCGGGTTTCTTCTTTGAAATACCCATAAAAGCGCTGAGGCAATACACTTTTAAAATCAGCCGTTTCCATCACTATACGTTCTCCTTAACTAGGTTTAATTACAATGCATATCCATCACTGTATTCTTTTTAGATATCTCTAGAACACACACATGTTTAAGGGGTTTGCAATAGGTGGTTTGGTTTAACCCTGCTAATTCCATGTTTAATAATTACAAGTTACTAATGGATTAATCTCAAGGCACCACGCTGAGGTTTATATAAGAAAAATGTCCCTTGCCTTGACTTGACTTCAGAGCATGTTTCAACTTGTCAAACGTTCAACCTTGATCAACTTTTTAGCGTAAACAACATGGATATTTTCGGGCCACCAGAAGATAGCGAGTAACTTTGAACTGTTCCAGAAGCGGTCTTATGACTACTACTACTACTACAATCCCAAACACACTTGAACCCACTGAGCTACCGACGAATTGGTCTATCGGACGCGAGTAGGCTACTGCTGATTTCATCAATAAGAGATTATAAAAAAAAACAAATTGAGAGCTCTAAAAAGTATGTAATTTTTTAGACCTGGTAAATGCTATAAATAAACATAAATAAATTTGGTCCATCCTATAAATTAAAAAAAAAACAAAACCTTTGGTATAGTGCAAGCAAAATATGCTTTACTCATTTCTTTCCTTATCCGTCTTCTCTTCTTCTTATTGTGATCGTCGAGGTCCATACATACTCATTATGTTTTCATCAACACAGTATATGCTGCTGCCACTATAAGATGATCTCTAAAAGTACGTCAACATGTAGTAAATGTTAGCAGGAAATATTCCAGTGCTCCTGGTTAGAGCGTTTACTTGCTAGGGATTGATTATCTTGGATATTCAGACACATGAAGCAAATACGCAGAAACAAATTAAGATTAATAAACCATATTATACCAATTCGGGTAGCCATAAGCATCATAAAAAGAGAAGGTTGAGTAGTTACTATGTCTTGCGAGTTTCCTATGTTGCCAATATTATCCTCTAAATTAGTAAATTTAGCCCAACCCTTAAAAGTCTAAAAACTAATGTTTAAGAATTGTACTAAATTTGCATAATACTCACAGCAGTGTCACCTAAGTCACTTATATAAATACCAGTTGTAATAACATCTAGAATTATAATAACTTGCGTTATTATACACCATGGACATATTAAGTAGAACCAATAATGATGCTGTTGAAAAAATGTTGCCACTATTTTGAAATGTATTAGTTTTAACTAATCAAAATGTATAAATCGTACTTAACAAAATCAATGATGAAAGCAGCCATAAATAATTAAAAATGTGATATACTAGTAGGACCGTATTGGTTCTATCAAACTTAGGAGTTCTCTTATTATTTTCGCTCTTAGTACCTTCAATCTTAGTGACTGCTTCTAGTAACGTTCCATACTCTTTTCTATCACAGTTATCTGAAAAAATTAATGTTGAAGTATTGGCTCAAATACACCTACTTAAAAAAAACTATAAACCATCACATAAAAAAAAAATGTTACACAAATGTGAAGTTTTATTCCAATTACATAAAAACAAAACGAATACGTTTGAGCGCTTAGACGTCCAGTGTAACCGCTGCATTAAAATAACATTAGAATAAACAGCAATGTAGCAGCACATTTTCTAAATAACGAGCGTGAAATGAATGTATATTTTAAGCCTAAACAATAAAAATTAAAAATTGCAATTAAAATTTTAAAACGTTGGCATTTATTATTGGAAAAGGTAACATCTAATCGTAACTGGCACTATGGTGAATACGTAAGGAGATGTTGTATCGTCTAAATGGTAGAACAGAAGTATGAAACGGGTGTTCGAAGAGGTGGGCATCAAAGAATTAATATAGTGAATGCTGCGACTGTCTAATACTAAAAATTCGGTGGTATAACTTGTGGATTAAAATTACTGATTTAGCAGTACATTATTTATTCTTTTCGCACACATTTCAATTCACGCGGTTAAAAAATAAATTTAAAATATCTAGTGTGGAACACCATACGACTTTCCAACCTACAAAATGGAAATTAAAAGAAATTAAACAATTTTAATAACATTTTTTTAGGATAATTATCCAGCCTCTTTTATAATAAGTTTATTACGAAAATAGGCAACATTGTTAACGCAAAAACAATAATCCATGTGAAACAGATGAGGTGGAAAACAAAGGAAGACATAGTACTGTGCCACAGATGAAAAATTGTGCATAAATTAGTATTTTTATAAACGGCTTAAATATAACTTTCAATGTCAAACTGTCAGACCGCTGGTGGTGTAGTAGTAAGAGTAGTGTTCCACACTGTTGGTGTGGGTTCGAATCCCGGCCCATGCAATTTTTTTTAGGTTACTGTAGTTTTGTTTATCTAATCTACTTTTGTTAGGTCTCAGTAGTTTTGTTTATCTATTCTGCTTTTGTTAGGCTACAGTAGTTTTGTTTATCTAATCTAATTATGTTAGGGTACAGTAATTTTGTTTATCTTATCTAATTAAGTTAGGTTACAGTAGTGCCGGCACATTCCTGTGTCCTCCTACGTTCCTTCCTTTACCGCTTCCTGTGAAACAGACGATTAAAGTATCAAGACAGACAGGTTAATAGATATCTAGATGCTAACTTAAATTAAAAGAAATGAAATAATTTTAATTTCAATTTTTTTACTATAGCTATACAACCTCCTTTTCGTACGTTCATAACCAAAACAGGCAACATTGTAAAAACAAAATCAATAATTATGTCAGAATGATGTTTAAAAGATGTCAGCTAAAGATTAATAGACATAAATACAAGTTAACGTAAAAAAAAATTCTAAAGCCGACCGCTTCAGTAAAAATATCGATAATACAGCTTCAGCATTTTCAATCATATTTACTTAATCTTTACATCTATTTCGCTTTACATTAAAAAACTTTACAAAAAAAATTTATGTAAAATTAAATATGCTTTAAAAATACGTCTACACCTTTTCTTATGATTAATCCTTCAGGTAATGAAAAAATTCGATCACAACACTTAAATTCTACCTTAGGATTTTTTGCTGCTAAATTACGCGTCATATCAAAAAATTGCATAGAACATAATTCGAACATAAACAATATGTTTAAGGTCTATATATAGGTCTTTTATATCTTTGAAATATGAAGCTGTTTTAGAAATTTTTTGTAAAAACCAAAAACCGATTCTCCCTATGGAGTTATCGTGGATACTTACATCCGCACAGACACACACATACACACGCGCACACGCACACGCACACGCACAAACACGCACACACGCACGCATACGCAGACGCACATGCGCACGCACACGCGCACACGAACACGCTCACGCACACACATAGGCACACGCACAACAAAACGCAGACGTACACACTCACGCACACGCACGCGCACACACACACGAAAACGCACACGCTCACGCACACGCACACGCACCGAACACGCACACGCTCACGGACACGCATACGCACACGCACACATGAACACGCACACGCACATGCACACACACGGACACGCACACGCCACGTACACCCACACGTACACGTACACGCACACGCACACGCACACGCAGGCGCACACACACGCACACGCTAACGAACGCACACGCACACTAGAACGCACATGCCGATTCACACGCACACGCACACACATGCACAAGCACACGCATACGCACACACGCACACACACACGCACACGCACAAGCAGCCACACACGCACACGCACACGCAGACACACACACACACACATATACGCACACACGCACGCACACGCACACGTACACGCACACACGCAGACGCAGACGCACACGCACACGCACACGCACACGCACACGCACACGCACACGCACACGCACACGCACACAGACACGCGCACGCGCAGGCACACTCACACACACACGCACACGCTCACGCATACGCACACACACATGCACATACGCACATGCACACGGGCACACGAACACGCACAAGCACACGTCAGTACGCAAATCGTACACGCACTAAATCACACTACACGAATTTGACGCACATCGGTCACAAAATGCACACGACACATCGAACACGCACACGCTCATGGACAAACATACGCTTTACACTTGCACAACGCACACGCTTACAATTTTGTAACGCACACACCGTCCTAGACGCAGTTATCGTGGATACTACATCCGCACAGCACACACATACGCACGCGCACACGCCACGCACACGCACAACACGCCACACGCACGCATACGCACACGCACATGCGCACGCACACGCGCACACGAACACGCACACGCACACACATAGCACAGCACACGGGCACACAAACGCAGACGACACACTACGCACACGCACGCCACACACACGAAAACGCACACGCTCACGCACACGCAACACGCACACGCTCACGGACACGCATACGCACGCACACATGAACACGCACACGCACATGCACACACCGGACACGCACACGCCACGTACACCCACAGTACACGACACGCACACGCACACGCAGGCGCACACGCACACGCTAACGAACGCACACGCACACTAGAACGCACATGCCGATTCACACGCACACGCACACATGCACACCAACGCACACACGCACACACACGCACACGCAAGCCACGCACACGCACGCAGACACACACACACACAAACGCACACGCACGCACACGCACACGTACACGCACACACGCAGACGCAGACGCAGACGCACACGCCACGCACGACGCACGCACACGCACACGCACACGCACACAGACACGCGCACGCGCAGGCACACACACACACGCACACGCTCACGCACCACACACATGCACATACGCACATGCACACGGGCACGAACACGCAACACACGCATACGCAAACGTACACGCACAACACACACACGAAGACGCACACGGTCACGCACACGCACCGAACCGAACATGAAAACATAGAAGCAGCACGAAATAACGAAACGTAACCAACCAGACGAACACGCACGCACCCACGCACGCACACACGCCACCGCAGCACCCAACACACCGGAAAAAGCAGAGCCCGAAACTAACACCGCGGAAAAAAAAGCAGAAAAACCGCACGCACCGAACACGCACACGCACGGCACGCAACGCAACGCAACTAACACGCACACCACAGACACACGGCACGCACACGCCACGACCCACAGACACGTCACGACACGCAACGCAGCGCACACGACACGCAACGAACACGCACACAGAACGCACAGCCGATTCACACGCACCACACAGCACAAGCACACGCAACGCACACACGCACACACACGCACAGCACAGCACACACGCACAGCACACCACACACCACACACATAACGCACACCCACCACGTACACACACACCGCAACGCAGACCAACGCACACCACACGCACACCACACCACACCACACGCACACAGACACGCCACGCCAGGACACCACACACACGCACACGCACGCAACGCACACACACTGCACAACGCACAGCACACGACACGACCACAGACACGCAAACGACACGCACACACACACACGAAACGCACACGCACGCACACGCACCGAACACGCACACGCTCATGGACAAACATACGCACACGCACACACGCACACGCACAAGTACACGCACACACACGTAGACGCAGACGCAGACGCAGACGCACACGCACATGCACACGCACACGCCCACGCACACGCACACGCACACGCGCACGCGCAGGCACACGCACACACACACACGCACACGCACACGCACACGCACACTCATACGCACACGCACATGCACATACGCACATGCACACGGGCACACGAACACGCACAAGCACACGCATACGCAAACGTACACGCACACACACACACACGAAGACGCACACGGTCACGCACACGCACACGCACCGAACACGCACACGCTCACGGACACACATACGCACACGCACACGCACGCAGACGGACACGCACACGCCACGTACACGCACACGTAGGCGCAGGCACACACGCACATGCACACGAGAACGCACACGACGATTCACACACACACGCACACACGCACACGCACACGCCACACACACACGCACACGCTCACGCACACGCACACGCAGATACACACGCACATGCACACGTAGATAAACACGCATACACACACACGCACACGTACACGCACACACACGCAGACGCAGACGCAGACGCAGACGCACACGCACACGGGCGCGCGCAAGCACACGCACACACACGCACACGCACACGCACATGCACACGCACATGCACACACGAACATGAACGCGCACACACGAACACGCACACGCACATGCACACACGAACGTGAATGCGCACACACGAACACGCACACGCACACACATACGCAAACGCACTCACACGCACACGCACACGCACATGCACACGCACACAAAGACGCACACGCTCATGCACACGCACACGCACCGAACACGCACACGCACACGCACACGAACACACACACACACGCACACGCGCACGCACACACACGCACATGCACACGCACACGCATACGCACACGCACATGCAAACACGCACATGCACACGCGCACACGCACGCGCACGCGCATACGCACACGCCCATTCACACACACATGCACACGCGCATACGATAACGCACTCGCATACGCAAACGCACCCGCACACACTCACACACGCACACTCACACACACGCACACGCACACGCGCACACGAACACGCACACGCACACGCGCACGCACACGGGCGCGCGCAAGCACACGCACACACACGCACACGCACACGCACATGCACACGCACATGCACACACGAACATGAACGCGCACACACGAACACGCACACGCACATGCACACACGAACGTGAATGCGCACACACGAACACGCACACGCACACACATACGCAAACGCACACACACGCACACGCACACGCACATGCACACGCACACGAAGACGCACACGCTCATGCACACGCACACGCACCGAACACGCACACGCACACGCACACGAACACACACACACACGCACACGCGCACGCACACACACGCACATGCACACGCACACGCATACGCACACGCACATGCAAACACGCACATGCACACGCGCACACGCACGCGCACGCGCATACGCACACGCCCATGCACACACACATGCACACGCGCATACGATAACGCACTCGCATACGCAAACGCACCCGCACACGCACATGCACACGCACACGAAGACGTACACGCTCACGCACACGCACACGCGCACACGAACACGCACACGCACACGCGCACGCACACGCGTACGCACACACATGCACACGCACACGTACACGCACATGCACACGCGCACGCACACGCACACGCACACGCACACGAACACGTACACGCACACGCACACACGCACACACGCGCACACGCAGACACACACGCATGCACACAGGCAGACATACACGCACACATACACGCACACGCACACACGCACGCGCACACGTACACGCACACGCACACGCACACGCACACGCACACACACGCATACACACACACGCACACGAACACGCACACGCACATATACACGCTCACGCTCACGCCCACGCCCCACGCACACACTCACGCACATGCACACGCGCACACGAACACGCACACGCACACGCACACGCACACGAACACGTACACGCACACGCACACACGCACACACGCGCACACGCAGACACACACGCATGCACACAGGCAGACATACACGCACACATACACGCACACGCACACACGCACGCGCACACGCACACGCACACGCACACGCACACGCACACACACGCATACACACACACGCACACGAACACGCACACGCACATATACACGCTCACGCTCACGCCCACGCCCCACGCACACACTCACGCACATGCACACGCGCACACGAACACGCACACGCACATGCACACGCACACGCACACGCACACGCGCACACGACCACGCACACGCACACATGCACGCATACGCACACGTGCACGCACACACACACACACACACACACACACACGGATACGCACACGTAGACGCACACGCAGACGCACACGCACACAAACACGCACGCGCACACACACACGTACATGCACGCGCACGGCACACACACCCACACGCAGACGTACACGCTCACACAAGCACACGCAGACGCACAGACACACGCACTCGCACACAAAACCGCTCACGTTAACGCCCACGAACACCCACACGCTCACTCACATGCACACGCGCACACGAACACGCACACGCACACGCGCGCGCACACGCGTACGCACACACACGCTCACGCACACGTACACGCACATTTACACGCGCACGCACACGCACACGCACTCGCACACGCACACGCAACGAACACGCACACGCACACGTACACGCACACACGCGCACACGCAGACGCACACGCACGCACACCCACACGCAGACGTACACGCTCACACAAGCACACGCAGACGCACAGACACACGCTCACGTTCACGCCCACACCTCACGCACTCGCACACAAAACCGCTCACGTTAACGCCCACGAACACCCACACGCTCACTCACATGCACACGCGCACACGAACACGCACACGCACAAGCACATGCACACGCATACGCACACGCGCACACGAACACGCACACGCACACGCACACGCACACGCACACGCACACGCACACGCACACGCACACTTGCACGCACATACACACACACACGCAAACGCCCACGCACATACACGCACATGCAAATACAGGTATACAATCATACAGATATACAAACATACAGACATACAGACATACAGACATACAGACATACAGACATACAGACATACAGACATACAGACATACAGACATACAGACATACAGAGATACAGACATACAGACATACAGACATACAGAAATACAGACATACAGACGTACACACTGACAGAGAAACAGACATATAGACAGGCAGACAAACAGGCATACGGACAGACAGACAGACAGACAAGCAGGCAGACAGGTGGACAGGCAGGTGGGCAGACAGACAGGCAGGTAGGCAGACATACAGAAAGAAAGAAGGGCAAACAGACCGCTTTCTTGTGTTAGGGAATGTTAAAAATGTAAGTACAGATTCTGAAAGAGGATCTAAAGGTAATCGGGGCCACAATTTGTACCAACTTTGCATCTCATCGGAAACAGGGTCAAATCGGTCGTTAAGTTATAACAAATGCTCATCCCATCATGTACCAACCGCGCCTGTGTTATTTAACTTCAGTAGACCGCAAACTGTTGGTATAGATATGATATATAATTTTCGAGATTTTTATGAAAACGAGCGTCTTAGTAATTGTTTTTTTAAGTTAGCGAACACACACACACACACACACACACACACACACACACACACACACACACACACGCACACGCACAGACGCAATAAGGCACAGACGCTCAGGCACATACATGCATAATTTTCTATAACTACGTATGTTTATGTAGGTTGGAAGGTAAGAATTAAATAAATTGGATTGAAAATGCTGTGTAATCGATAGTTTATAGAAGCGGGCGGCTTTGGAATTTTTTAAGTTAATATCTATATATCTATTACACTCTCTCTGAAGTTCTAAACGTCCATCTAACATATGTTATTGTTGTTTTTGTCTTTTTCATTATTATAAAAGGGGTTGCGTAATTATCCATAAAATTAAAAATTTCCCCTTTATAGGTTGGAAGGTTGTGTGTTGTTCCACACCAGATAGATTATTTTTTAATTCATTTGGTGTAGGTCCGTAAAGAATAAAACTAATTTTTTGGTACACTTAATATCAGAAAAAAATTGAATAAGTTTTGAAAATAGTCGAACCTGAAATGATTAACTCTTTTCTAATATGGCAACACAGATGCATAAGGAAGTTTTGTGCAGGCAACACTACATTTTTCTCTAATAGTTTTGATCTAATCACTAACGGTCTCCTCTGTAAATGGGCATATTCGTCTAAAATATAGTTATTAAAAAGGTTTTCAATTTTGCCGTAATTATTTGCCATTTTTGAGATTTTTTAACCTGGCTATTTACGTATATGTGCTTCGAGGATAAGAAAGTGGAAATGTACAGATTAATATAACAATAATACTTACTGGAATCGTACATGTAAGTAACAAGCATTCCGTGCTTAAAGGTTCCTGGTTCAGGAAAGTCTGGTTGACAATATTTAACCCTTCTAAAGTAACCATATTCTAGCGATAATTGAACTATTATTTGTATCTAAAAATGATTCATATCTGTTCATATTATATATTATGTACCTATTCATATTTTACTTACACAGCACCAAATTACAACAAAATAAACCAAACCATTTTTAATACCCATTCTTACATTACATTTTAAACAACCTAATTTTTGACAGTCTTTTAAAAATTCAAATAAGTAAAAGTAGAGGGCGCTGAGATTCAAGATAAGGGCATAATTCATTAACCAAGTGGGTCATTTTGTACTTCTGGAATAACTATATATTAGTATATTAAAATATAGGTGGATGAAAAGGTCTTTAAAACACGCGCGATATTTCAAGCACGACGGCGCAGCCGGAGTGCTCAAAATAGAATAAGTGTTTTAAAGACCAGTTATCCACGAATACTTTACGCTTTTTTTTTATTGGTGTACCTTGAAATCATAAATACTAGTATTATTATTACAAAAAATGGAAATAAGAACTAATCGTGTAAAATATGTAAATAAAAATTAATATATCTAACAATACTAACTGTACTTTGGATTTTCATTTATAAAATTAAAAGTGTTAAATAATGTTTAAATAAAGGTTTTGAATTTGTTAGTAATATTTTATTTGACGTTACAAGGTACTCCTGTCAGATCAATAATAAAAAAATTGTCATTTAGACTTCACGTTTCTTGAGTTGTTGATGTTGCCATGGTAACTTTAAAAAGCGCGCGTTTTTGAAAGTTCGATGTAAACACGCTAATGCGTGCTTTAAATAGGTAAAATGGGGCACCAATAAAAAAATATCGTAAAGTATTCGTGGATAACTGGTCTTTTAAAAAACTTACTCTATTTCGAGAACTCCGGCTGCGCCGTTGTGTTCGCGAAATCGCGCGTGTTTTGAAGACCTTTTATCCACTTATACTATAATACTATACATATATGTATATACATAGTTATGCCCACAATGAATACACTTCCGAAAATGATAGGATCACTACATCGTTATGACTACTGGCGGTAATGCCACAATTATTATTGTACACATCCTACGCGATTGTGCATTTCATCTTCAATGGCAATCGTATGAGTTTCACCGACAAACTGATTAGACTTTATTATTGACCACAAATATTCCAAATCTGAAATAGGTGGTTATATAACCAAATTTATTTTCTTTAACCTTACTTAAAGAAAAAATGTAATAACAAAATCTTCGTTAAAAGAAAAACTAAGTGTTATAAGAAGCTTACGATGAAACATGTAGTAGCTGTTAGATATTTATCTAGTGAGCAGATTGTTTTATGACGTTGACTTATGTTATTTTGTGTCATTGATCTTTAATACAATATATTAATGAAACCCATAATTGATGTAGTTTGAATACACTTTATTGGCGACGAGGTCGGTGTTTTTGGTATATTGGTTGAAAAGTAATGAACAAAAATAAAACGACGGCTAGTTGAGTTTCCTTTTCATGTCGGGCGTATGTCAGTGGTGAAATTACTCCAACGTCAAGAGTTAGTCAATATCGAAAGTCTTCTAGTCAGTGAAATAAGTCTCTGGCAGTGTTTATCAGTGCAAAAACTGAAAGTATTCGGTATAAGGTGGTTGCAAAACAAAAATTAGGAGTGTTCTGAAAAGTATCATTACAATGGCTTTAATTGGTAACATTGAACATTTTAAAGGTGAGATGGACGAATTTGAAAAGTATTTGGAAAGAATAGAACATTTGTTCTTGATAAATTGCGTTGAAGATCGAATGAAGGTGTCGATGTTTGTGACGATAGCGGGGTCCCAGGTATATCAGGCACTGAAAAATCTGGCATCTCCAAAGAACCCAAATGAGTTATCCTGTAAGGAAGCAACAGATTTGTTAAAAAAACATTATTCTCCTCCCATCTCGGAAATATTCGAAAGATTTACGTTCAACAAATGCAATCAAAAAGTTGATCAAAGAGTAGCTGAGTACATTTTGTAATTACGGGAATTGACAAGCTCGTGCAATTTTAACGAATTTTTAGATTACGCGCTTCAAGACAGGTTTCTTTGTGGTCTTAAATCGAAAAATATACAAAAACAGTTGTTGTCGGATGACAAGTTGTTATTCAAAACGGCATGTCAAAAAGCACAAGCGGCAGAATTGGCCGAAAAACAAGTAAAGCACTTATCAAGTAGTGTACAAGTAAATTATGTACGAAGAAAACCTGTTTTGGCGAAATAGAAAAAGCAAGACGAGCAGAGCTGTAAAAGCTGTGGTATGTTGCATCGTAAAGAGCAGTGTCCTGCGACAAAATGGAAATGCTACAAGTGTGGCAAAATGGGCCATGCAAGGGAGTGTTGTCCAATCAAAAAGTGGATAGGATCAGTCGAGGAACAACAACAAAAACAACAGAGTGATGACGATGACGAAGAAGATGAAATTGATAATGCTTGTGAAGTGAATGAAAATTTATTCAATCTGAGAATAAATCGTTTATCAAGTGTCATGTCATCACATCAGGTTACGTTAGAAATATGTGGTAAGAAAATGCTTTTTGAAGTTGATACAGGTGCTTGTAAGTCAATTATAGCAAACGGTTTGTTTGAAAAATCTTTAAACTTACCGTTAAAACAGATTGAACATAAACTAAAAGCGGTTTCGGGTGAAATTATTAGAGCTCGAGGTGAGTGTCTCGTAGATGTAGTTTTTAGAAATAAGATGTATAACTTGGAATTAATAGTTATAGAGTCAAGCAAAGAGTCCGTACCATTATTAGGTCGGAATTGGTTAAAAGTTTTACTCCCAGGTTGGCAAAATAATTGTTAAGTAAATCAGGTCAATAAGAGCGTCGAAAATGTAAAAGCGGTTTACTTAAATTTGCTGAAAGATAAATTCTTAAATGTGTTCGATTCAAATCTTTGTAGTCCGATTAAGGAATTTGAAGTAAACTTTATTTTAAAGGAAAGCATAGCAGCAGTAGTAAATAAAGCGTACTCGATGCCATACGCAATGAATCCGCGAGTAGAAAAAAATTACGGTACGAGTAGGCATCCTTATTGTGGTGGTCCCCAAAAAAACAATGATGTCAGAATTTGTTGTGATTTTCGTACAACTGTCAATAAAATCTTGCATATAGATCAATACCCTTTACCGACCCCAGATGATATCTTTGCAAGTTTGTCAGGTGGTAAGATATTCACGGTTTTAGATTTAACAGAAGATTATCAACAGTTAAAAAAAAGTACAAGAACATTTTGAAAAGTACTTAACTATCAACACACACATTGGTATGTTCCAGTACACTCGATTGACTTATGGTGTATCATCGTATAATAATGATGTGATAGTAATCGTATAAAATATATAAAAAGTGTTTTAATAATATAATAAAGAAATAAGTGTAAAAATGTTCTCCAAAAAAAATCGTTAAGCTAACTAGAGATACAAATCATTCACCAAAAATAATGCATTTGGCTCAGTCGGTTAATTAACGTAGGGTGGTTCAATCTTTTGATTTGTTTAATTACCACAATTTATGCTCGATTACTTCCACTGAACATAAATAATAAAAATTCAATGTAAAACTAATAAAAAAGATCTCGGACGCCAAGTTATTTTTTAATTATGCTCGGAATAACTAAACCAAGGTTGTTTACAATAAAAATTTTATCAAAATGTAAAAAATAAAAAATATACAAACTATGTTTATTAACAGTTAAAATGATAGGGTTATATAAAGTATATCTTAAAAATTGCCTTAAATTACTAAAGAATCATTAATATAAATACCTGTTCGTAAAATTCTGTACACAAACTTTTTAATAACCTCTAGTATCTAAGCGATTACGGAAGTGTCAACCAAGGTGATGTCATCTTTGCATCAATATTGCGCAATATCTCGAAATAATACTTTACGTTGTAAACCACACCCAAAAATGGAATTTTCCTTCTTATAAATTTATCTTCATGAAAAATTGAATAATCCGTTTATTGCCTTTTCTTGAAATTTGGAATGTAAAACTTGCAATCATAAAATGAAAGCGTACGTAAAAGTAAAATTAAATACGTATTTAAAATGTACAAAAGTAAAAGTAATAAAAGTGTAAATCAAAGTGAAAACAAAAGAAAGTGCCTGCAAAGAGCAAATGTTTTAATTTTTAGTATAATGCGTTAAAATATCTTTTACCATTAAATCAATGGCACTTTTCACAAAATTAAGTGGAAACCCAAAAAATATGGCTTCCTGCATCTACAGCATTCCACAAGAAGTGAAAAAAATGGACGCCTAGAATATCAAGCGATGTAGGCGTGCACGAAAAGATTTCCACAAAAAAAATTAAGTCAACGATGACGCGTTGCGCGAAAATGTTGAGCAGAAAATTTACTTAAGTTACACCAAAATGCAAATTAAGTTGCCTACCTCATACTTACAAATCATTAATCAATAAAATTTTTCGTATATTTGCAACTAAATGAATGAAGAACCTAAATTACGGTATATTTTAATACAACTCAAAATGGGTTGTTACAATCGGCGCCAGCTATATTCCAATCAATAATGGATCAGATTTTGGTGGGTTTTAAACATGTTAATTGCTATTTGGACGATATTTTAATAGCCAATAGTAACATGGAAGAAGGAAAAAATCTCTATTAAAAACGGTCTTGAGTCGATTGGCGAAATACAATGTCAAAGTAAATTTTGATAAATGGAAATTTTTTCAAAGTGAAGTAGAGTATTTGGGTTAAAGGATTGACAAAGAAGGTATTCACCCTACACAAGAGAAATTGCGAAAGATTTCAGACGGACCTGAACCACGTGATATAACTCCTATTTGGATATGTTGAATTACTATGGAAAGTTTCTACCCATGTTATCAACAAAATTAAAACCGTGTATAATTTGTTAAATAAAGATGCCGAGTTTATATTAGATCAAGAGTGTCGTAATGCGTTTAAATTAAGTAAAAATTTAATCATTCACAATCAAATTTTGAAACAGTATGACCCTACAAAAGAAATAGTGATTTCTTGTGATGCTAGTTCTTATGGGGTAGGAGCAGTATTCGCTCATCGTATTCGTAGTATCGAACATCCAATTTTGTTTGCGTCGGGTACTTTATCAAAAACGGAACGAAATTATTGATAATTAGAACGGGAAGCTCTTGCGATTATATTTGGTGTCAAGCGTTTTCATAAATACATTTAAGGACGTTCATTTACTCTTCCTTCTGAGAATCAACCTCTTAAAGTAATATTCAATTCGGATAAAAATATTTCTGTTATGTCCGCATCTAGAATTTTGAGATGGAATGTAATTCTTTCAACATGTAATTATAAAATAGAGTATGGGAAGGAATCGCAACTTTATGAAGCAGATATGCTGTCTAGATTGCCCTTAAGTGACTCAACTGGGGTGGAAAGCTCAATACACTCGTTTCATTTAAATGAAGAGTTGCTAATAACAAATGAGGACATTGCGAAAATGTCTAATAAAGATGCAATGTTAGCAAAAGTGTTACATTATGTAAAAACAGGATGGCCACATGTAACTTCCAGTAATAAATTAGATCCTGAGTTAAAACCGTTTTATATTAAAAGAAACGAATTAACCGAGAAACAGGGTTGTTTGATGATAGGAAGTAAAGTGGTCATACCTCGGGCTTTACGGGAAGCGGTATTGAATTTCTTGCATGAAAATAATATTGGAATAGAGAGAACTAAAATGTTGGCTAGATCCGCTCTTTGGTGGCCTGGGTTACAAACAGATATTGAGACAACCATTCAAAACTGTGGGACTTGTCAGTTATGTCAAAATAATTCTAAAAATCATTTAATATCGTGGCCAAAAACTGAAAATGTTTTTGATAGGATTCATGTGGATTTCTTTCACAAGTATGGTAAAACATTTTTACTGATAGTCGATAGTAAATCTAAGTGGATGGACATACATGTAATATCAAAAGGTACGGAGGTTATGCAGACTATAGAAAAGTAATTACTTTTGCCATCATGGGTTTACCTGTTAATATTGTTAGTGATAACGGGCCGCCATTTAATTCAGAATTCACCAAATTCTGTCACATTAACGGCATTAATGTATTTAAATCACTACCATACCACCCGCAATCTAATGGTTGTGCCGAACGACATGTTTCTCTAGTAAAAACTGCCTTAAATAAATCATTAAAGCAAAAATGTACGTTGTCAGTAGCTCAACAAATCATAAATTTTCTTTTTTTTTGATATAGAAACACGCCTGGTGTTAGAACAGGTATGACTCCAAATGAAATTAATTTTAAAATTAGACCACGAACACGTTTAGATATGTTAAAACCAAAAGCAGGTGGAAAAGTATCATTTAAGAATAGCTATGATGACTTTGTTAAGCCAATGTCATTAATTGTAGGTGAAAAGGTTTTAGTCGGTAATTTAGGTTCCACTGTAAATGAGAAATGGGTAGAAGGGGTTGTGTTTAAAAATATTAGTGCTGTGACATATTTAGTGAAAGTAGAAAATAAAGTTTATTATAAGCATATTAATAACGTAGTAATAACGTAGGTTTAAAGTGTCTGAAAACCCAGTTATTACACCAACGCCTATGCTCGATTTGCCTACTAAATTAAGTATGTCTACAGAATCTGATAAACTAATTGCCGAGGATGATCAGAATAATAAGTATAAAAAGGAGGTACAACCTGATGGTACAGAAAGTAGGGTTGTAAACTAATTATAGTATTAATAATACGGCTGCACGTTGTGCCGCCAGCCCTAGTAAGTATCCTAATAGTAACAGTGATGTTCAGTTAAGATGTAGTGATCGCAATCGGCGACCGCCTGTGAATCTTAGTTCTTGTCTTTTTAAGAAAGAGAAAAGTGAGTAAGTAGGTTGTTTTATGACGTTGACTTATGTTATTTTGTGTCATTGATCTTTAATACTATATATTTAAGTAACCCTCAATTGGCTAAAAAGTGGTTATGTAACTATCACTTTAGTAAAAAAGTTAGTTCATTCAGAACTAGAACTTTTGGGATAATTACGAATGATGATGTAAATAGGACGTTAATCTAAAATCTAATGCATACATGTTTTCTTTTGTTAACCATCTAGCACGCGAGACCGCCTTTTGGCTCGAAACATAAAAATTATTTTGTCGTTAACCGGCAGTCCAGCCATTTGTCTACTCTATTTTATTAACTGGTAGAGATTTCAGTTTGATCGTACCGTTCGTTTGAGAGGTATCCTCAGTTGAACACGATATGTGGTGAAGGTCAGACGGAATAATTATACGTCGTTGACATCCACTTTTTGTGACTATTAAAAATATTTCTAGTTGCTTTTCGGACTTCAAAAAATTATTGGTGAGTATAAAATAACTTACATTTACTTAAAAATAGATTGGATTGTAGATTTTCTAAAAGTTAGTGGCTATCAGTGGCCCTGAAAAGCAACCCGCCAAAAGGCTGGGGTTCACATAGTTTTTAATATCTTTTATATGTAAATATTTTTTGGCATATTTTTGCATTAAAGTTATCTTTATTAAAAAAATTGTTGATATCTGTCTTTTATTGTTATAGATATATCTTCAAATGGGAAAGACAAGAAAAAATTACCTAGATATCTGATGTTCACAATAAATCGTGGAAATTTGACAAGTTGACGGAAGAGGAAATTCTGCAAATTATGGAATCTTGTAGCGATCTTGAATCTGAAGCAGATGCAAATGATATCAGCGATTTCGATGACGATGATAGTGTAAATGACCTAGATTATGAAGTATCACTTGAAGATGTGGAACTAATCGAAGAGTGCGTAGAGCAAATGGAAAGATCAACATCAACTGCTTATATTAGCTCTACACTTACTCATGAGCTTACAGAGGTCAAATCAGCATTTGAATCAACTGAAGAACGTTTACTTGAAGCAGGGCCATCATCAGAAACAGCCGAATCATCTAAAGCAGAGTCACGTGAAGCAATAGTTACTGACCACCCACGTCTGAAAGGTCGACGTGCCAAACGACGACGTTCGCGATTACCATTAGAAGAAGCAAGTGGACCAAACATTCCACCAAATGATGGTGGATTTATTAGAAACCCTGGTGAAATAATTCCCAAATCAAAATAATTTGACTGTGTTGTCTGGCGAAAAAAATTCTTACAACTTCATCGCAATGCAGTGGTATTTAGAGGCGATGACAGATTACCAGAAAAGTTCAATGAGCTCCACACACCATTTGAATGTTTCATGTATTTTTTCACTGAGGCGATATTGACCAAAATAGCAGATTTTACCAATCTGGGTGCACTTCAACTGGACGTAAATACGAAGTTCAAAGTAAGCAGTATAGATGTCCGACAATACATAAGAGCACTTATCTACATGTCTGTATATAGATATCCAAGTTTAGAAGAATACTGGGGTGAACATTCGTTTAAAGCTATTCGAACCACAATCACATCAAAACGTTTTTGCGAAATTCGAAAATATATTAGATTCAACGATTTCTCTCTTATGAAAGATCGTGCCCACCCTGAACACGATCCACTTTTTAAAATCAGACCAATATCTGATTATCTCAATAAACGTTTTGATTCCGTACCGAAATCAGCTCGGTTATATGTCGATGAACAGATGTGCTCCACAAAGACGGTATGTTCGTTCAGACAATATATGACAAAGAAACTACACAAGTGGGGAATGAAATTATTTGTATTATGTGATTCCACCGGCTTTTCATACCACTTTGAAGTATACTGTGGCAAAAATGATAATGTTGTATTACCGGGTACACCAGACTTGGGAACAACTGGTAATGTCGTCGTTCGTCTTTCGCAAACAGTGCCAAACTTTAAAAATCATGTTATATATACAGACAATTTTTATACATCATTACCTCTTTTGGTAATGCGTTAGGTACTATTCGTGCAGATATTACTAACTGCAAACTGCCAAGGGATGACCAAATTAGGGCCATGGAAAGAGGTTATTCGGAAGAGTATGTCGGTAGTGTTCTTGGTGTAGATATTACCACAGTTGTAAGGAAAGACACCAAAAATGTTGGACTGGCACAAACACCAAAACATCCTGAAAAAATTGCTAGGTACGATCGAAAAGATAAACAATTTATAGAAGTTGATTGTCCACGGATTATCAAGGAATATAACCATCATATGGGAGGCGTGGATCTCATGGATGGTCTGATTGGACGGTACCATATCCGTATCAAGACACAAAGTGCTTCATTGAAGTTGTTCTACCATTTCATTGATATGGCGATGGTTAATGCTTATCTTCTTCATAAACGTATCCATGCTGGAGACGGAGGAAGAGGAGACAAACGAGTGACTCCAGAACTACCTAAATTCCGTTGTCAGGTTGCAAATAGTTTGTATTTTTATCAACAAAATTAGCTAAACGACCAGTTGGTAAATCTTCAAGCGCTGCTACAAGCCCGGCAACAACAGTTCCATCAAGTGTTAAAAAACCATACAGATTGGGTTTAGATGCACGTTACGATGAGGTAGGACATATGTCTGATCAATTACACCGTAAAATTGGTAAACGTACCTGTAAATTGCCTGGTTGCAAGTCGAAAACACAAATGTACTGCCTAAAATGTCAAGTCAATTTGTGCCTATCATCTAAAAAAAAATGTTTCCAAATTTACCACACCAAACCATAACACTGTTTTTTCACTATTTTTATAATTTCTTTCTAATTTTAGAATATATTACTTATTTTAATTATAATACTTGTATTTACTTTACTTTTACTTGTGTTTATTTGTATTCTAATAAAACATGCTAGAAACCAAAATGTATCTGAACTCCTTTAAGTTTCATTTCTTAGTCAGTCCAGCCCGCCTTTTGGCGGGCTTCCTTTTTTCTCACCTGAACTGTAAAGTATCAATCCTACATCATTGTTGATTTGAAATTTGTATTCTGTGCACCAAAATTAGCTAACCAAAATATTTTCATCAAAAAAAATTAGCCTGCTGGAGGGTTAATAAATTTAGAATGAGGTAAATTTGAAATGAGAAACATCTATTTAATATCCTAAAAAGCTTCTTTTGGCCTGGCATACCTGCTATCAAGAAAAATCACTCTCTGCCTCTAGGCGGACCTATACAGGAATAACATAGACTAAGCGATAAATATAAATTTATTGAAAACATAAATATAAGTAAAAACTTATCGTTCGTGGTGGAACTCATAAAAACAAGATTTAGTTAGAGAATTGCACAAAGAGAGATTACACTTAACGCAGAACGCTTGAGTTTCTGATGTACATTTTGGAAACTTACACTGCTTCTTACCAGTTCGATTACGTAAAACACACTAATGGCCCAGTTGGTCATGGTGAATATATTCGGTCTGGAGTAAGCTATTTTAGCTGCTTTTGGATGGTCTTGTTTTGAAGATTTTGAGAGCCGCCCAACTGATAGTTTCTCTGGTACAGTACCACATAAGCAAAGCGCTTCAGCTACCTGGGTCCGGAATATTGGAAGCTAGATTTTTTCTCTGTGTGGGTGTATTCAGTGATACAGAATATATGAACATCAAGAAGATGGAAAAATATCCGTATCGTATCCTGGTTTTCATTCGGATATGATAACGTCCCAATAACCTGTCCATCAGATCGCCCCCCCCCTCCATGTGACGATTGTACTCTTTTATAATGCGTGGGCAGTTAATTCAAAGTGTTCCTTGTTTCTCCTGTTCCATCGCATAGCTTTTTATGGTTGTGGCTGAATATCTTTAGATGCAAATGGTTTTACACCGACATATGCTGACGAGAGTCGTACTGATTTAGTATCATTCCACAGTACTGACCAAATATCAATTCCAAATGAATTTCCGATATATTATTCGGAATAACCGCGTTCAGCTTTGTTTTTGAGAATCGTATCAGTAGAAAGTTTGAAATTCCGGATTCTAGTAATCCGTACAGTTCCCAAACTGTAAATTCGTCTGCTGCGAAGCTAGCAAGAGATCTAGCGATGAATAAGAATTATGGAAATACAAAATATGGTTTTAAAAATTTGGAATATGTTGTCAGACGAATAAGTACATTGGGCGCGGCCCCCAAGATCTCGAGTGCCAAGTTTGTTGTCACTAGTGCCAGCGTAAATCAAGGGAATATGAATAACCAGTAGTATCACACAGACTAAAAATTTTGATGCCCTGCTTATGCGGTTTATTCGGCATATACTGACGAAGTTGCGTTCCAGTCATCTCTGTGGCACACATCTGTTCATCAACACAGCCTGGAAAGCATAGGCACTGACAAACATTGTTTATTGAAATGATCCAGCAAAGGCGAACTTTGTAGAGGCAATCGTATTCTGATTGCCCCCTTTAAACAATTTTCGAATCATTATTATAATACAGGTGCCGACGAATTGCTTCAAATCTGATTGAATGAGTGTTTACCCCAGTACGCCCTTATATTTGGATACCGATAAACCGACATATAAACCATGATTCCTACAAATTTTCTAAGAACGATGAGTGTTACTTTGAAATTAGTATTTATATCTTTCTGTCGGGCATATAAGTTGGTTTGTCCAGTCAAGTGATCAAATAGTTTGTCATTCAAAAAATAACGAAAGCAAGTATTAAGGACTGCCTAATTCCATCAAAGTTGCCGGCAACAGTTTTTCTCCACGGAAGACTACCTCATTGATATGCAGTTGTAGATGTTTTTTTTTTTCTCCAAATGATTGATTTGAACTCAGGAGAATCCTTTTTTATTATGTTGTAAAAGCAGTAACTGATATTATCGAGAGCATCTTCTTCTTCTATTAGTTCCGGAGAGTATGACAACGGACGTTTTCGACGATGACATGTTTGGGTTGACGTAACTTCATCCGCTGTAGCAGACTCGACGGTATGGCTATTTCAGTTTCAGTCACTGCCGCAGAGAAGGATTCTTCAATAACTTTATCAGTGTAGACTATTTCATCAAGATTCTTTTCAATGAGCTCATCGTCGTTGATATTAGCAACATAATTGGGATCTGAGATACTATCATCGGAGTCAAAATCACATTCACTCTCGTTATTTGAGAACACGTACTGTGTTATTAAAATAAACGTATAAAGGTAACAACAGTATAAAATTTTTCAAAACATGTTTATGTCTTGGTTATTTTGATCAAGTGTTGCAGTTTAGGGTTTGTTGTCATAATATTGTTAATGCTCGTTCTTTCAAGCAACTCCTTTTCGGATAGCAGATAGCAGCCTTTATTAATATATGAATTAAACTCTTTTTTAATAAGTGAAGTTCCTTATTAGAAGAACTGGAAATGTTATTATTGTAATTAGTAAACAGAATAAAAATTTATTCTGATGGTGCCTCAGAAGAATCGATCAATATAAAATTATATGACTTTAAACTAAAAGTCAAATCGACCACTCAGCAATGATTTTGTGATAACAGTAATTAAGCAGTGTTGTGACTTACCTAAATACTGCATCGAGATAGTTTTTGGGTATCTAGTATCGTAGCTAAATACTTACATAATTTAACTGCATCTAGAATAGATACTTAGATGCTTTTAAATTTTCCAATTCTCACCACAGTCATATTTGAGACGCTGCCAGCAACATGTTTATTTGATAGCGTTTCTCGGAGCAATTTTTTTATTTCTATTTGTTAAATAAATTGAAATTGGAAATCAGCCAATCAAATTTTAATAATATTCCCGTCTTTTGTATTTTAAAAGTATCTAAGCATGTAAAGTTTGAATCAAATAAAGTTGGGTATGACTCATCGATGTAAAACTCTACAATGAAATTACATATTTTTGGTCATAAAACCATAAATCTGTTGTACTGTTAGCGCATTAAAACGTGTGTCGTGATTAAGAAGTAGTATCTGTCACTCCTGTGATTTTTTAAAATTATTGTTTATGCGTTTTTGCTTTACTTTTTATAAAAAATAGTTTTTTTCAAAACTATCTGCAGCTTGTACAGTGAATTATCGGTAATTTGGTAACATTTTTACATAATTTATATAAAATTTACAACATTTTAGATAAGCTACGTAACAAGCACCTTAAACCTCGAGCGCAACTCGTAGTTATGAACGCGCTTAATTATTTGGAACGGGAATGTGACAATCACGGGCCACTCGTTCCATTTGAATCTGTTATGCAGTTATGTAGTACATTATTGTGTAAAATATGATACTTGGAAGGACTACCTTTAGCGCACGTGTGAAGCATGTGGGGTTAGTATAAATACGGTTAGTGCTATAAAAAAAAGGGTTACAGAAGCCCAAAAAGTAAACAAACCTCCACAGTCACCAGCTAAGAGGAGAAAATGTACGAAAGTTGATAACTATGTGAAGGATGCTGTAAAGAGAAAAAATTATGAACAAACATTCAAGACATGTCTAGTACTACACCTGTTTTAGTAGGTATACATGTTACGCTGGCATCGTTACAAAAAGGATTAAGCAGTAGCCAAGTTTTCGATTTCAGTAGATCAAGTTAAAGACGTCTCTTACATTCCATTGGATTTTCATCTAAAGTAGATAATTGTAGGAAAGAGTATTACAAAAATAAAGAAGAAAAATTATACAATCCTATATTCTGAGATGAAACTTAAATTTTCAGTTGAGAATTGCGCAAAAGCAGCTGGCATGATAAATCTAAGGAAAGAGTGAAGAAGAAGCCAGTGAGTGAAGCAAAAAGGTTGGTTGCAATTTAATTGTTACATTATAATTTCTAATAAAAATTTAGATTTACAGTTGTTCATGCAGGTAATGAAGATAGATTTATTTCCGATGCTTCACTTTTGTTTTCTACAAAGTCAAAAAGTGCAAACTATCATGGAGATATATGTGCGGAATTGTTTACAAAATGGTTTGAAAATAATGTAATTGCAAACTTAAAAGAACCATCTTTAATTGTAATGGACACTGCTAGTTATCATTCCAAACTTCTAGCAAAAATTCCAACTAATTCATTTAAGAAGGAAGAAATATGTGATTTTCTATTAAAGTACAACACAGCTTATGAACCTAGCATGTTTGAAAAAACATTACTGCAATTAGTTGCAGATAATGCCATACCAAAGGTGTACGAAATGGATGAAATGGCACACAAGTGTGGATACAGAGCATCACGGTTACCACCATATCTCTGTCAATTTAATCCAATTGAACTGGTGTGGGAAACTGCAAAGAACACTACAACAAAAATATAGGAAGATTTAATTCCACATTTAACGATGGCCATGTAAAAGAAATATGGATGGAATCCTTGCAACGAACTAATGGGGCATATTGGCAGGAATTCATTAAACATGCCGAAGTGTCCATGTTAGAGTGGTGGGAAATTGCAAAACATTTTGAGGTTGTGCAACTATTAATTATCTGTTAACGATTCCACTTCAGAGAATGACACTGACAGTGAATAATTTTTTTTTATTTAAATGTTTTAATTCCAATGTAATATAAATATTCTAATTTTTACGTACACATATTGATCTCTACAATAGGTGGACTAATTTATGTAAATTGCTTTTCATTTAACTTGTAACAATATGAAATCTATTTAAACTATGTGCTAAATTAAAATATTAAACATATATAATTTAGTTGAACTTCGAACTACATTACACTATGTACACACTATCTCCTACAAGAATGAAATAATATCAAATGTATCGATATTTATGTTATCGTAAAGTATCTACAAAAATTATGTCGATTACAAAACAATAATTATGCTTCTAGAAGGGTTGTTATAAATTTTGAGAATACCAAACTAATTGCAACTTTTATCAATTTTTCCACCTGGAATGATTTAATTTATAATAAACAAAAAAAAAGTATTTGTTTGCTTACAAGTATACAGGTTATGTATTATTATAATGGTGTAATTATAATCAAACCGTGTCCTAAATGGAACTAAACCTACAACATCAATAGTTTTTATTTGTATAATTAGGCTTTCCCTAAGTCTTCTGTAGAATATAGTGTAGTACTATTAACTTTTTACAAAATCATTGGCAATAGCCACATTTTTGACAAAATTCCTTAATAAACAATAAAAAAAGTTATCTGCGGTGAAGAACAACTTCTGAAACTATTTTTTGAATTTCTTGCAAAATACTTCCTTTATGTAATAATGTTTTTTTATCTAAAACTAATGGTACCATATTGTGCGTTTAGCTCAAGGTATTCATCAAATTTTCTCAAGTTTAAATCTTATTTTAATAACCACTGTTGCGATGTATAAAAAATCTTGGTACTACGTAGTCTAACAAGAATTAGATTTAGATAGATCTAGTTGTGTACTCCATTCCATGTATTGACTGTGAGAAAAGTTACATTGGCCAAACTTCGCGCTGTTTGTTGAGTAGAATCGTTTCTCACAAAAGTGGTATAAAACGTAAAGTGTTTTCTTGTGCTCAGGGTAAATATTCCATTGGTCATGCTCATAGTATGATTTTTGACAAAACAAAGGTGTTGAGACGTGAAACTAATTATTTTAAAAGGCTTTTTCTGGAAATGGTAAAAATAAATTTTAACACTAACTGTTTAAATAAAAAATCGGGTACATAAATAAATTGAGTATTATTTATAACTACGTTTTATCTTGTGAACATTAATATTATCCTTCCTATAGCTTTTAAGTTTTTGGTTATTTTGTTGTTAAAAAAATTGTTAGTTTCAGATTCTTTCTCTCTAAGCTGATAACATCTTTATTGTTATATTTTTTAAATTTATACATTGTTTATATCCTAAAAAAATTTTAATACATCTAGTGATATATTGTCAGATTTACTGGTTTTATGTTTTAAATTTGTTACTTTTTATAATTTAAAATAAGAAATTTGTAAAGTTTTGTATTAATTGTGGTCTTTTATTGTAATCCATACTGATAGTAAGTCTTTAAGCATTAATTTATTAACATATTAATTTTTAATTAAATGTTTACAGATCGTCTTGAAAAAGTGAATAAAATATTCCGAAAACTTTTTTACGGTATAAACTGGCAGTAAAATGAAGTAACAGATATAATTGGGTTTTGTACGAGTTTTGGCGAGTAAGATCTTAATTAATTTTGCACACAATAGGATAGCATACCATACATAAGTGGAAATAGGGGTTGAAACCGTTATAAAATCGGAACAGGCGCCAGAGTATTTGAAATGTCACAATAGGCGATGAAATGCCTAATTACGATAATTCGCAGCTCGTTCAAAATACTCAAATACTTGCTTACCGATATGTAATCTCCGCAGGCAGCTCTAGGACCAGCAGATCTTTCGCCAACCTGAAAGGCTTAAAAACAAATATTTTCGCGCTTAAATAAAATAATATATCAATCACTTCTTTGATAATCAAACACTAATCTCTAGTTATGTTACGTTAATCCAAAAACTCAATATGTAAAATTATTTCACTCATCAAACAAAGAAACAAAATGTAGTAAAGAAACGCTTTAATTCTGTACACAATCGTTTGAAATCTAATTCCTCAGACTGCAAGTAATTACACTCAATTCATACAAAAATAATGCAATGATTCATCGTTATAATTAAATAATCACTTGAAAAGCTTTCGGCCGTAATTGTTTTTATTCAAATTAAAACTCAATATATTGACGTTAATTCAATGAGCAAATTAAGAAAATAAACATTAAAACTGCATGTCGTCAGTTGCTGTGTAAGTCATAGGTTCACATTAAACAATAACCTAAATAAGTATAATGTAAATAAAATAAATAATACGACAAGAAAAATCGGATACAATATTGTTTACTATGCGAGTAGCATCAGATAGCATATCTAAATTGACTGTAACACCCAGATCGAGTTTCAATAATAGCCTTTTCTTAAACTTATTGTACGTACGATATACCAACATGACAAATAAACAACGCTCTAATAACTGTTAGCTAATTCTCTGAATGAATGCACTGGTCTTAAAATTTAAACGATAAAGTAATCAAAATGAATCTCTAAGAGAGAAAAAAAAACATGTAATAAAAACTTACTAGGGTGTATTTCGGTGGTTGTTAATAATAATTCCCCTAATATTACTTATACTCCTAGTAATAAATAGAAGATTTTGTGCCTTCAACTCATGCCAGTAATTAAATAGGCCAGGTTCTTAAACTTTGATTTGCTTTAATTGAAAATGTGTATGTGTGTGGTTAGATATGTTCGCTTTACGGACGCCAACTTATTTTATGGAAAAGAAGTAAACCGTAAATGTAAAATTGAAAATAATAACAAGATTTATTATAAAATCTTTAAGTCAAGTTATAAAAGTAGAAAATCTTAATCCTAATGTTCGAAACTTAAAAAAATACCTTACACTAATCATTAGAAAATAAATACCTGTTGTAAAATTTTGGATGTCACTAGTATACTGTAGTTGATAAGATGTGCTGACGAGCCACGCTTTCAATTTTGGTTGTGCAATCAATCTTGAAATGGAAATATAATAAAAATTTTGATATTCGTTGATGCCAAATGAATAAATTCTTTTACAAAAAGCCAAACTTGGTTGAATTAAATGGGTTAATGTACCATTTGTTTATAATCTTTAGCATAGCAACATTTTCTATTGCGCCATCCTCGTTAAATTGAAACGTAATAATACAATGGACTTACGTAATAGGAAAATTTAACGTAATAAAGGTAAAAATAACAGTAAAAATAAAAGTAAAATAGAATTGCCTAAAAAGGATAAATATAATAGACAAAGAAAAATAAGTTTAATTACTCTTACCGTTAATTTAACGACACTTTTTAATAAAAATACTCAAGAACAAAATGGAAGCTTTTTGCTTTCATATCGTAATAACACGAACGATGTTTGCGCATGAACTCAATGCGCAAGACGAAATGCGCGTACTACCCCACTTTAAAATATCTAAACGTATGTTTTTTCAGCCACTAAGGTATGCAATTTACATGACCCAAAAATGAACGAAGCTGCCTAAATTATGGTATATTTTAAACACAACTCAAAAAGGTTTGTTACAAACAGTGCGTTCACACATTCGTTTTACACCTACATAAAATAATAATGAAATACCCAAGAATGTATTTAAATTTTGTCGATCACCACAATAAAAACACAAAAATGTTACAAAGAGTAAACTCGATGATACCGTTGATGCCGGGGCGAGGCTTGTAATTCCCCGTGCCATTCAGCTGGCGACGGCTTCCTCTTACTACTTGCGTTGTGGGTCCAATCTCAACTGATCGTGCACACGCTAATGTTTACATTCACAGGAACTTCGTTCACTTAATCTTATTCGCGGTAACTGTACACTACAATCTGAATTATTTACTGCACGTTACTTATTATCTTTCCACTAATAATGTACAAGTTTTGAATAATTCTTAATATTTTAAATTACGAAAAATGCTTTATTTAATTACAGCAGGTTATTTTTTTAATAGCGCACTGTGAACTTAATGTTTATAACCTTGAAACAAACGTATTTTACCGCAAAATCAAAGAGAAACCATCACCAAAGGAGGGCAAGAGCACTTGGTACTTAAACACTCGACGCCGTTTTGGATCTCGATATATGAATGAACACCCTATAACAAAAGTTCCTTCCAGACGGACCTGATTCAACGTCATTTCGCGGTAATCTTCGCCACCTTCACGCTAACTGTACGCCTCTAAACCTATACAACCACTACCACCCTGAATAACTTCACTTACGGCCATATTGGTTTTTTAACCTGTCCCACTCTAATTAGCCAAAAAAAGTTGTCCAGCTACGCGCATTCACGAATCCAAACTCGTCGGCAGTGTCAACAGCCCACTTCTGCCTCGAAACCTTATCTAAGTAATTTGATATTTATTTTAAAACCAAACCCTTATCAACAGAAATGTTGCTTATCTGGCGGCTAACCAAAGCTTTTGCTATTTATACCTAAATTGTGATCACAAATAATATTTCTTTATTTTTAGTAAATGTTATACATTAGATAAGCTTGATGATAGTATAATATTTCCATACTGTGTTATGTGAATTAATATTATACTTAGCATTTATAACATCTTGAATGTACTTTAATTTAAGCACACAATTTGATGCATAAGCTTCCCTTTGACCGGAACATCTTGTATATTACGTCAATTAGGCTGATTTTTCCTATTTCGACGATAAATATGAAATTATTCTAGTTAAACCATATTTACATATGGTTGGGGATACTGCTATGTTTGTTGTTTTTCCGACTGCATCCAGACTGCTCATGAACACATCCTTTGTATATGCAAAAGAACACTATATATTCACAACAACAACAACAATTAAAGTCTTTATTTTTTTTAATTATACATCTTTTTCTAATCGACAAAATATAATTAGTAATTGAATAACGCCCTTAATATTCCTCTTCTTCCCACTCCTCGTCTTCATTGGTATCCCCACCTTCCCACTCCTTCAAATCTAGAGTGAACTCTTCTAGTTGTGCCGCACTTAACTTTTGTATTAGACAAGTCAAATAATATAGACCCTTTAAATACTTTTCACATATTTTTACAACATTTTCGTATTTCTTTGCAAGTGTCCAATAATGTGGTTCTGATAAACAAATTCTTGCCTCATTTTCAGCATAAAATATCTGTGTCATCTTAAAAATTGATTTCTAGAAATTAACACATGGCTCTGACTCGACTAAATTCTAAGAATTGTTTGGTGACCTTGAAAATATCCCGTCAAATGAGCGTCACCTTGAAAAATTTCAATGGATGACTCACACCTGTAATAAACTTCACCCATTCTAAGAATACCCCTACGGATAGCCTTGGGAATTGATTTCTAAGAATACTCCGCAGATAACCTTGAAAATTGATTTCTAGGAATTGTAATAACTTCTAAGATAATTTGTTTGGTGAGCTTGAACACATGACCTTGACTCAATCGAGAATTGTTTGGTGATCATTTCCCGCCAAAGGGACGTTACTCTCAAGGATCACTCGCACCTTCAATGACAATACTAAGAATAAACTTTGACCTTGGAGCGATGGCAGAAATTGCTTGGTAAAAATTTCCTGCCAATATTTCACCCTTGTGTTACTATCGAATAAGATCGGGATACCTCTGCAGGTGGCCACTGATTTCTAGGAATTAACACATGGCCTTGACTTGGGCAAAATTAGCCTGACCATGAAAATTCTATTTTTAGATTTCTCAGAATTGTGACCTTGACATTTAAATGGTTGAGGTAGCTGAAAACTACAGGTGGCCTTGGTATCCATCCACGCAAAGCCATGCATATTTCGCTACTTGAAGAGCACCAATACAGGAACACCTTACCCTACCGTTTAGCTTAACCTTCAAAATAGATTTCTTGTGACGTTTCTAGTAACATAGTCGGATTAGTGACCTGCTCGTGACCTTGAAAGCCAAGCCACATCATTGATTAGGAATGCTACCAATACATTTTAGCCATTGAAATCAATTTGATAGCCCTACAGGTGATTTCTAGGAATTATGACCCTGACTCAGCCAAGAATCACTTGAACAATGGATCGCCTTTGTCCTTGAAAATTGATTTGTCAGAGGCGTGATCTTGAAATGGTGGGGGAAACGACTACCTGTGTTGGGTAACAGATCCCTGCTTTGGAAAACGGCTCCCCTGTTTTGGGAAATGGCTATCTGTCTTTGGGAACCGGATCGGGTTCTTAGGAAAACTACCCCATCCTGATGGTTTAGGACAGTAGTATTATGAATCCACATACTGTAGGCATAATTCTTTTATTACAATTTAGCCAATACAAGGACTTTGACTCACACTTTAGCATAGACAACGACAACCTGTATGATACCCCCGACCTTGAGAATTAACGTCTTGACTCAACCAAGAACTGCTTGGGTGACCCTGAAAGGTAGAATCTCCCACGCCTTGAAAGGTCTATTTAATACCCCTGACCTTGAGAATTGAATTATAAGAATTAACACCTTAGCTTAGCCAAGATTTGCTGTGTGATCTTGAGGAATATACGTAGGCAATGTGTATGATGGCATTGAGCAAACTACTTTGACCTTGAAGAGTCGGCTGAATTGCTTGAACAATGGATCGCCTTTGTTCTTGAAAACTGATTTCTGAGAATTTAGCCTCAAATGGTGGGGGTAGCTGGAAATTGACCTAGATAACAATATATTTTTAGGAAATAAGAATCGCTTGATGACCTTGAAACATGCTTAGCATAGACAACAATCTGTATTATATGATAACTTTGAGAATTGTAATAACTTAATTAACAACTGAGGGATTGAGACTGGTCAATGAACTTCCTGGAATTGATGGGGGCGTGACCTTGAAAAGATTAATAAACGTTGTCCTTGAAATTTTCCATCAAAATTTGATTTAGAATCGACCTTGATTTCTTGGTGGCCTAGGAGAGCATCCTCCTATACACCCCCAATTGAACCCTGAACGTGTGACCTTGACAAACGAGAAGGTTGATCCCTATACATAACCTTGTAATCCTAAGAACAAACTTTGACCTTGAAGCAGGGTGTGTGTGTACGTTAAAAACTTAACCTTGACCATGAGGGCGGTCTTAATCATTTCCTGCCGTAACCTTGAAGTGGACTATCTGTACGGGAGCGTCAATGACCTTGACCTTGAAAACCAATCTAGTAACTTTTCTAGTGCATTTTTCAAATCTAGTTGATGCAATGACCTTGACCTTGAGGAATATACTTTGATGTAGGCAATGTATGATGACCTTGACCTTGAAAACCGTGTACTTGGACGTAGCGAATGTGTACGTGAGTTGATCTTGAACAAAAGTAGTCGTAGAGAAAGTGTAGTAGAAAAGTGGATTAGAAGTGGGGTAGTATATCTACTACCCTTATTATTTTGAAGCCCAAGCTTAATGTTTTATGCTTTTGCTTGATGCCATTTTGCTTCAAAGTAGACCGACTTGCAAATAAACGATACAATAAAACATGCAGCATTGTTGCCAGATTTAAGGATGCCATTTACACCGTTATAAGTATATTTAAATTACGTCACTTATATACTTCAAGGCGACAACAGCACCACGTAACAGAAATTGGTTACCTGTCTGTAATTACACATTAGGATAAAAACGCATCCTACTCTTTTACGGTGTTTTATACAGAGGGAGTCACATTAAGCACAATAGTTATTTTTATATTAAGTGCGTGAAGCATATGTTTTAACGGTGAGAAAAGAATTTGCTTGTCGAGGCCGTTAAACCGAGACAAAAAATCATTCAAACCGTTAAAACAGCTTCACGCACGAAATATAAACGTTTTTTCTATAACTGATTTTAAATAGGTGATATATACAAAAGAACCAGCTTTACTCCGCAAAATTTTGCGTCTAAATTAAATTTAATGATGATAATAAAACGCATAATAAATTAAATACAAACGTACATGAACAACAGTCGGCTGCTAAACTTTTTCAAACAAATTAAAACCTTAAAAAAAATTCTGGCTCCGTTATTTTTTTCTACGCAAAATCACCTTCATATCAAAAAATTCATCGAAATCCGTCAAGCGGTTGTCTCGCAATCTACGTGAACTAAATGACTCAATTATTTTAAAGATATAGGAATGATAATAAAACTCTATCAATATTATGAAACGGTCAAGTCTCCCTTTTGAGTAACCAAGGAGACATATACATTTTTCCAAACAAACAACACCATTGTTAAAAAATAGTCTTAATTTGTTCACAAAAACTTGTTTGTGTTGGCATTGGTACAGTTTACAAACAATTTAAAAAAAATGAGTAATAGCGACGAAGATGAAGTTGCAGTCACGGGGCAGATTCCTAATGAATTGCTCCAAGATGCAAAATCAGCGAATGATAGTTTAGTTCCAACAAAATCCTAAGCGATTTATGAAAAAACGTATTCTATATTTAAAGACCTGTGCTTTCATAAGAAGGTAAAAAGAATTACAGAAGACATAATGCTAGCGTATTTGGAACAAAAATCGAGACAATTAAAGCTATTTATGCTTTGGTCTATTTTCAATGTTGAAGAGCACACTAAGTCAGAAATCTTGGGAAATTTCCAAAATTGACTCCCTACTTAAAAAGTAAGAGTGAAAATATAGATATTTGCGACCATTACTTAGTACAAGCAATCGTCTTTTCTGAAGTAAGCAAAAGGCAGATGTATAAACGTAGAACGTAGGAATAAATAAAATTGGATAAATACCCAGTCTTATTGCTGCATTTCTGAAGAAAAAGAACCCTAGAAGCTACATAGGCCACTACTTCAGAAGGTCTTCTACAACTCTTCTAGACAATGCTGGTGGAGATTTGCTGACCATTAAAAGACACCGGGGTTGGAAGTCTTCCTCCGTAGCGGAAGGATATGTTGAAGACTGTCTAAATAACAAGATTGAAATTGCAAACAAAATATTAAACTCGGCGCCCGTGTCCACCATCGAAGACGTTGAAAGCTTACCCACGGCAACGACATCCCAGCAACAAATTAGTGCAACGAGCAATATCATCTAGTTCGAAGCTGATTAACAAATGTTCCGATTGCACTATCAATATCAATATTCATTATAAAACGAATAAATAATTTTTGCGAGACTATGCTCTATCTGGTTGTTTACCTCGTCTATTTCCACGACAGTAAGTTTTGTTTACTAGTTGCTAAGAATAAGTACGACGGTAAGTATTTTAGCGTTCTAGAACGGTAAGTAAATTTATTCAATTTTAAATAATAACAATTTTTTATAATTTGCCTATTGACATAAATATTGAAAGTACAGTTATTGCAATTTCCAATTGTCACCGGAAGCTTATTTTGGAAAACGGATGCCGATGAAGAGATTTCAGTACCATCTACTGGAACCTCGTGCGATTCTTGTGAATGAGTTTCCTTGTCGCTACAACTAATGTACCCTTTCCAATAACCTGATTAGTGCATTTCCCATTTCGATAATTTAAAAAGAAATGAAATGATTATGCATTTTTTGGACGGAGATTTTTATATTTGTAATATACGTCCAAATAGTAAACTTTATTATGTGCAATGTTAATAACAACAAATGATCGCTGAATATTTGTCTTCGTTTGGGATATTTTTACAATGAATTAATCCATCACGGTCCTCAAAGTCTTCTATTTTTATATTATATAACTCTTCTCACCTACATGCACCAGCTATTCCTAATACCATTCCTACCTATAAAAAATATAATAATTTACTAATGTATCTACTACCTTGTGTGCAAGAAATTTTTCAGATTCACTTAAAATATTTATTCTAGTTTTTCACCAAAAAAACTGTAATGACTGCAGTTATTTACTAATTGTTATAGAACGAAATACAAATTTTCACATTATGACAACCTGATATAACGAGACTAATATGTATATGTACAGGCTGTCCCAAATTCGAGGGCAAGCATGGGGATCTCGCTTATTATAAGAGATAGGATATAGGTTTAAATTCGGCACTTTTGCTAAATTCGATGCCGAGTAATAATCTGAAAAGAAATTTGAGCTAACTCGAATGGATTTGGTTTTATGCCCAAAAAACTAAAAATTTCGATTTTCGTTTTTCGCGTTTGGCCACCTTATTATTAGGAATTTTCAAAATTCGATTAAACATTATTAAGGCACCCTTTTACGCACAATACTAATACGGTATTAAAAATATTATGTGACGTTTCGTTTATTCTGAACCATCATCAGGTTTATTTTTTCTTATGGGGTTAAGATATATTTTTATGTCGTTGGATGGAGATATTATGCTGATTTTAGCAATATATAACACTTTATGGTTTGATCGACTGCGAACTAAAACAATGAGAAAAATACGAAGAACAAGATTCCGCCTTCTTGGACCCAGCAAGGAATAATTACAGTAGTTCTACGTATTTAATTTGTTAAACTCGTTAGAACATCCAAAAAATATAAAAACAGTTAAACAATTTAAAACAACATTAACAAACAACTCAAACAAGTAGGTCTATGTAACACGGTCATAATAGCGTCAACGCAAATTTATCGATAGGTAACAACAAAATAATTACACAGACAAACAAACAAAATTATTATAATAAATGTTCGAACAAGTTTCCTCCTTCTTGAATATAGTAACGAATTCTTCTTCTACAATTGTTTACGCTTCTTTGAATGGTTCGCCTCGGAATTTGACGAAGTTCATTAACAACACTATTCTGGAGTTCTTCTATATTTTGCGGTGGCGTCTTATAAATCATATTTTTTAAATAGCCACAGAGGAAGTAATCTAAAGAGGTTAAATCTGGACTTCTTGCTGGCCACCTAAGTGGTCCCCTATTTCCCATCCATTTATCAGGAAATTCGCCGTTAAGATATTCACTTATTATCGCAGCATTATGAGGAGGAGCTCCGTCCATTTGCCACCAGAGAGTCCATCTTTCGTTTAGCGGAACATCATCCAAAAGGTCTGATATTTCGTGTGTTAGAAATGCGAGGTAGCGTTGAGACGTTAGGATACCTTCGTAAATAATTGGCCCAAGGAGCCTATCCTTCCAGATTCAAACCCACACATTAAAGGACCGGTGGTCTTGTCCTCGCATTTGCCTGTTAATTCGTGGATTTTCAACGGACCAGTAGTGCTCGTTATTACAATTAAACATTCCATTAGTGGAAAAATTGCAGTTGGTTACAAAAATCCAACCGTCTCATATCGTCCCCAGGACGAAGAGTTTGACTAACGTGTAACTTAAATGGTTTATAACGGTGTTGCTTTAACACTCGCCAAACTGTCGTGTTTGGCACTTCAATAGTTTGCTCTATTTCTCTGGTAGATGTTGAAGGATTTTCTTGAACCTAAGATGGATAACATAAAGTCAAAACTCTCCAAAAAAATGTCTGCTGAAATTAGCAGTGAAGCAGTGAGTGGAAATTCTTATAATTAGTATAATACTAACAAATAGTACCTGATGTAATATTTCTTCTTCGGCATCTCTGTCTAGTCTGCTACCATATGCATTTCGAGGTTTCTGAAAACATTCAAATTCTCGCAAATTTTGGTCTAATTTTAAAAAATATCTCTGGTTTGGTTGCTGCCTCTCCGGATATTCCTCTAAATATCTTTGTTCTGCTCTGACACTATTTCTATTGTAGCTATAAAATATCCTTATCATGTCTCGTTTTTCTGAATTTGAGAACATTCTAAAGAAACTTGCAAATTTTAAAGCACTAACACGAAGGATCTTGCAGTTATTACCCTTTTACAATTAGAAAATGACATGACAAAAGCCAACTCCTGAGTTTTGTTTGATTCATGGGTATCGTGATAATGTAAAATTTAGTTTTTAATTTAAGAGTATTTTAGTTCGCAGTCGATCAAACCATGAAGTGTTATATATTGCTAAATTTAGCATAACATTCTCCATCCAACGCCATAAAAATATGTCTTAACCCCGATAAGAAAAAATAAACCTGATGATGGTTCAGAATAAACAAAACGTCGCATAATATTTTTAATACCGTATTAGTATTGTGCGTAAAACTTGCCTTAATAATGTTTAATCGAATTTTGAAAATTCCTAATAATAAGGTGGCCAAACGCGAAAAACGAAAATCAAATTTTTACTTTTTTGAGCATAAAACCAAATCCATTCGAGTTAGCTCAAATTTCTTTTCAGATTATTACTCGGCATCGAATTTAGCAAAAGTGCCGAATTTAAACCTATATCCTATCTCTTATAATAAGCGAGATCCACATGCTTGCCCTCGAATTTGGGACAGCCTGTACATATCGTTATCTATTAACTACATATTTAAATCTTTTTAATAAATTTAGTGGCGCAAAAAACGTCATAAGCATCTCGAACATTAAGGACTACCGATCTCAGACATTAATTATAAGTCTTCAAGTGTATTCGTTTCATAATTTTTAAAAAATAAAGTTTTATAGTCATGTGCGTAAAAAAATTTAAGTCATGTACGTGAAGCACAAATTCATGCACACGTATTGAACCGTTATTGTCATCATTTTGTGATAGTTGCAGAAAATAGATATTTTTGTATCTAGTGCGCGAAATGCTACTTTGGTGATCGCGAATTGAATTTTTTAACGAGGAGCAGTCGAGTTAAAAATTAGTCGAGATCACTAAAGTAGTTTGCGCACGTGTTACAAACAAAAATTGTTCTACAACCACTAAAATATGTGTATCCCTTAAAATTGTTTTAAATAATTTTTTTCTTGGATTTTTGCTTGATTGAGGACCAAAAAAGTTAAAACACATTAATCTCATACAATTTACATGCAGTGCGCGAAATATGTATTTCGCACACTATTTCGCGCACGTTGTTAGGGTAACGTAGGGAAATAAAAAAAAGTGCCATTTCGCATATTGTTATTAATGCGCGCTGACGTTTGCAGAAAAAATGTATTTAAAACAGCAAGTTCAAGTTGGCACCCGCCTATTGGGCCAATTTATCGCGGATGCCAGTTTTACCGAAACTTACATTAAAGATACCAATATATATATATATATATATATATATATATATATATATATATATATATATATATATATATATATATATATTTTAGCCAGCTACATGTAATATTTGTCACTCTTTCACAATGGAGAAATTTGCATGTATACGTAGAATAAGTTAAAAAATCCGTATCGCAACTGATTAACTCTAGTCTCCATTCAGACTTTTCAAGTTAGGTGTATAAAAATATTCCCGCACAAGTACGCGTACGTAATGTTCATAAAACATCGAATAAATATATTTCCCAAAAAATAGTGAGTATATTTGTTTCATTGACGTTTAAGGTTATGTATGATACCATTTTTATCTTCCAACCAACATTTACATATGTAGGCACAGAAGGTTATGAGATCGACTTATATTTCACTATCGCTAAATCGACTTAATAGCTCATTTTACAACTATTCGCCAAGACCGGCCATGATGTGTTTGTGTTCGTGTTCGTGTTCGTGTTCGTGTTCGTGTTCGTGTTCGAGTTCGTGTTCGTGTTCGTGTTCGTCTTCGTGTTCATGTTCACGTTCGCGATCGAGTTCGCGTTTGTGTTCGTGCCCATGTCCGTGTCCGTGTTCGTGTCCGTTTTCTTGTTCGTAATCGTGTTTGTGTTCGTGATCGTGGTCGTGCTCTTGCTCGTCCTCGTGCTTGTGCTCGTGTTCGTGTTCATGTTCGTGTTCGTTTCGTGTTCGTGTCCGTGTTCGTGCTCGTGTGTGTTCATGTTCGTGTTCGTGTTCGTGTCCTTGTTCTTTGATGTTTTCTATCTTTTTCTGTTCCTTTTCTTGCTTGATATATATATATATATATATATATATATACACGGTGCGTCGAAGGACGTTATATTGTTATTAAAGAAGATACCAAAAAAGTTATTTACAAAAATTATAGGCAACTTCAAACTTGACATTATAAAATTATTTTCGTATTTACAGGGTGTTACATATTACCAGGGTGAACCAAACATACTTTTTTTTAAATGGGATACCCTATATATTATTTCAAATCTAGATTAAGCTCATCTTCCCCATACTTCCAATATAGGGTTTCATTACGTTATACAGAGTATTTCAATAATACACGAAAATCATTCTCATTTCAACGGCCTAGACAGAACAACCTAACAATAATTTTCCAGGCATAACTTTTTGGCATTGATATAGTGTTACGAGAATTGCTTTGTTATTGCACCAATTGAATATAGAGCGAGCCAAAACTCGAACACATTATTTTGTTAATTTTTTCAAATGAATCACCCTGTATTTTATTTTAAAAACTGACTGTTTTTTCATTCTTATTAAGCACTCCCTATCGCTAAAGTCGTTAATTTATTAGATATTTTCAATTTAATAACAGAAAGAGATTTTTTTTTAAATATCTATTATATGATATTTTATGATTAATTTTATAAGAATTTTGTCTTAATAACCGATGTTTTTTGAATTTTTTATAATAATTTGTCACACGGCTAACTTGTCATAATAGAAATTTTTAAATAAATCTCTTTCTCTTATTAAATTGAAAATATCTCATAAATTAACGATTTTAGCGATAGGTAGTGCTTAATAAAGATGAAATAACATAAGGTATATTTTCACTTTTTAAAATAAAATACAGGGTGATTCATTTGAAAAAATCATGTGTTCGAGTTTTGGCTGGCTATATAAAGAAATTGCACTTTTAGCGATAGGTAGTGCTTAATAAAGATGAAATAACATAAAGTATATTTTCACTTTTTAAAATAAAATACAGGGTGATTCATTTGAAAAAATCATGTGTTCGAGTTTTGGCTGGCTATATAAAGAAATTGCACTTTCTCGTAAAACTGTAGCATTGTCAAAAAGTTATGCCTGGAAAAAATTAAAAATTATTCTTAGGTTGTCCTGTCTAGGGTATACAGGACGTTGAAATGAGAATGATTTTCGTGTATGTTTGGTTCGCCCTAATAGTATGTAAAACCCTGCAAATACGAAAATAATTTTATAATGTGAAGTTTGAAGTTGCCTATAATTTTTGTAAATAACTTTTTTTGATATCTCCTTCAATAACAGATATATCGTACTAATGCACTAATGCCGCACCCTATATATATATATATATATATATATATATATATATAATGTATATAGTGTATAGTCTCTTCCCATATTCAATACGAAGTTAGTAAGTCTCTCGTTTTGGGTATTTGGACTCACCCGACGTTATATCAATCGTGAGTAAACTCCTTAATGTTAATTGTAAGATTTGTAGCTTCACTGTTTCCCATATTTCTCTTGCTTTACTGCACTTCATTATAATGCGCATTGTTGTTACATTTCCGTTACACCATCTGCATGTGGTCTCTTCCGTGAATCCACATTTGTTTAAGAAAGATTCGTCTGCTAGCCTATTCTTAGCCTTTATCCAGGAAATTTGAACTTTTTCTGCCAAGTGCCGGATAGTTCGCCTCCCATTATACTTCATCTTGCGCCATTTCGTTTCTTAGTGGTTTTCTTATATCACAATGTTTGTTTAACAAAAATAACATCACTTTTTTTTTGTTTGGTAACAGTCTCAAAATTTATACTGTGCCCATGTACTTTCATACTGAACCCAATTTTTTTGTCGGAGTTGTGCAGTTTCAGTTGAAATGAATACTTTTTTTTATGAAACCAAACTGCTTCCGTAACGAAGATAGGCTTAATTCTCTTAAGTAAACATTGTTGAATATATTCTCACAACATCCAGTTCTGTTTGCTGAAAGCTTGTTGTTCTTAACATTAAGTTAGAGCAAACTTGTAATACGGCATGAGGTTTTAAACGTCTGAGGTTGATTAATTATCCTAAAAAAATTATTAAATTTATTTCATTTCAGTGAATTTCCATTTTGAAGGTTGAAAGTTCGTGTGGTGTTTCACCCCAGATATTTTTTTAAGTTAACATGTATTTATGTCTGTTAATCTAAATTTTAAACGTCATCCTGACATAGATTATTGTTTTTGTTTTTACAATGTTGCCCGTTTTCGTTATGAAAAAGGAGGTTACATAGTAATTCTAAGAAAATTATAATTAAAATTATTTCATTTCTTTTAAGTTTTTATGTTAGCATCCATATGTCTATTAACCTCTGTCTGACATAAAGTTTTAAACGTCTGTTTGACATAGACCATTGTTTTTGTTTTTATAACGTTGCCTATTTTAGTAATGAATTTATTATCAAAGAGGTTGCATAATTATCTTAAAAAAATTGTTATTAAAATTATTTCACTTCTTTTAATTTCCATTTTGTAGGTTTGAAGGGTGTGTGGTGTTCCACACCCACACCAGACATTTTCAGTTAACGTTTCACTAAAAAATCCTTCAAAATATTCCTACACTAATAACATGTAAACGATACAAATAAATAAATCTGTTCATAAACGTAGTTAGCAAAGCGATTACAAAATGAACCGTTTTCCTAAAATTGAATCGCTTGTAATATATTTAGTTTTAATTGATTATCAAAGAAGCGAAAGCTAATGTGTTAATTAGTTACGTATGTGAGATTTCTGAGAATACGAATATAAGCAAACTGTAAAAAATTTAATTAGCGAAATCTTTATAATGGCCTCTATACACATATATAAATTGAACTCTTAAATACATTTTCTCTTACTTTGCTTAATGCCAACTCCACATAATGAGAAATGTAAGTAAATTTAATACGACTTTACAAACCTATCAGTGTTTTTTCTTTTAGATATTCATAATTGGATGTTTCTGTTTGCTGTCAAAAGTATGTTTGACTTTACCTATGTTACCCGAATTAGATAGTAATTATGAAATAAATCAAACTCAATTAAATAATGGAAATAGCACTACTCGTGATTTGTAAGAGGGAATATTTGTTTAAAAACTAAGTTTTTCTAATTTTTACATATTTAGATATGTGATAAGGACAGTGGTGTACGAAATTGGCATCTTAACAGAAGCAGATAATTCAACAAATTCTGATGAAACGTAAGTAAATGGTCAAATTAAATTATGCAAACGGTGTTAATGTCATATACAAAAGGACGTTTTTCGAGGTCGGTACTTGCAAATTCAAATAAGTTGCTAATTCAATATGACATTTTTTTCGAGATACAGATTACATTATCTTTTTGTTCACTTTTTTCTTTAAATACGCAAAGGATCACGGTAACGTGAATAAGTATATGCAGCCATTGAGAAAAACAATTAAATTTCTTTCAATTCAATTATTATTATATAAAGACAGAATTTACATCAACTGGGGCTTATATCTCGATGGCGCAGATGGTTAGCGTGGTACTTTAGCAAAGTATAGGTCATAGGTTCAAATCCTACTCGAGGTAAACTTTTCTTTGATGTATTTAATAAAATTAATAATAATTTTTAATTATTTCAATTCAATTTCAAAAAGTGCAACTTAATCCCCTCGTACTTTTAGTTCTATATAAATAATACCTAGTCTTCAATACCCTAATATAACCGTATTCTATGGTTATTTAAAGACGAATGATTATAAAACTATGTTCAATTAATTTTTCAAAAACTCCTAGCAATATTATTAATATTTATTATTTTATTTTATTATTATTAATTTTATTACATATTTACATTGAATAACTGTGGATAACGTGTATATGTTTGACAAAGTTATGCCGTGATGTGTGTGTGCTGTGTGTGTGTGTGTGTGTGTGTGTGTGTGTGTGTGTGTGTGTGTGTTGTGTGTGTGTGCGTGTGTGTGCGTGTGTGTGTGTGTGTGTGTGTGCACGTGTGTGCGTGTGTGCGCTGTGTGCGCGTGTGTGTGCGTGTGTACGCGTCTGTGCGCTGTGTGCGCGTGTGCGTGTGTGTGCGTGTGTGTATGTGTGCGCGTGTGTGCGCGTGTGTACAAAGTTGTGCGCGTGTGCGCGCTGTGAGCACGTGTGCACGCATGTGCGCGCGTGTTTGCGCGTGTGTGCGCTTGTGTGCGTATGTGCATGTCTGTCTGTGTGTATCTGTGTGTGTATGTGTGCCTGTGTGTCTGTGTGTCTGTGTGTGTCTGTGTGTGCCTGTGTGGCTGTGTTGTGTGTGTGTACTATTTTTCATTTATATTTTTTATTTAATCGTGAAATTCTTGCAATCGATTGTTCTTTGTTTTTTGTCTTTTTTTTCTATTAATATTTCCCAACTATTATTTTTATTAAAGCGTAAAGTTAGCCCTTGGTTGGTTAAAATTTTACATATTTTATTTTTATAATATACAAGACCGAAACATCAAGAAACTAGCCAACAAACGATTGCCAGTTAGAAAGTTTACAACGCGGGATAATGTAAATGCTTCTACAGTATCGAAAATACGAAAAACCAACAAATGATAAAAAGTAGACAACAAACAGGTAACCAAGCGCAACAAAAAAATTAAAAATTTCAACCTAGAGGGCCAACTTCACGCCCTCCTTTAAAAATTTAATTGGGAACTACTAATAACCAACAAATGACAAAGGAAAACCAACAATTACCAACAAACGATTGCAACCGAGAAAAATTTTAGTCAGCCTAGTCGAAACACTTTAGAACTTTAAATAAAAAGAAAGGTGCGTAAATTATTTAGAAACTCAAAAATGATTTTAAATTATAGCGAATACAGGGTGATCAACTTATACTCCGGAGTTCGATAACTCCGTTACCTTGAGAGTTACGGAAAAAAGTTTTAAATAAAAGTTATTCATAAAGTCAAGCTGTACATTTTAAAATTATTTAATAATATACAGGGTATCTCATAAAATCACAGCATACCAAATTTACGTTTTTTAATAGAACGCCCTGTAGATTATGTTAAATTTCAATTAGGCTCATTTTTCATATTTCAATGATATAATGCTTTACTAGGTTCTGTAATGAAATCGTCACCCTACATTATTTAAAATGAACAATTGAGGACTAATATCTCTTGGTCAAAATAACTTCGTGATAGTCTGGTTTAGTTAAAACTTATTTTTGTACAGGGTAATCCAGAACTCACACCCGTGATTATCTCGGTTATTTTAAATAGAACACCTTCTATTTTATATCATCTCTGAAACATACTTAAGGAAAAGGAAAAGTAAAAGGCCACGTATTTCATTCCCTCCCCAAGGGGAGGGTGGGCCTCGAGCTTTCCGAGCTCCTTCAGCCACAATCATGGATTCCCAGCATACATACATACATTACGTATATATGTATGATGGGATTAAGATGGTGTGGTCAGGATAGAATCGGAATGAACGAAGTTAGGGTTCTGAGGGGAAAATACTATCCCAGCATTCGCCTAAGCAGCCGCACATGTACGCAGTGACCATGCCGCTACATGTGTATGAGGAAAACCCCCTGAAAGAACCTCGTACAGGGTAGACGGTAACGGGAATCAAACCCATTACCTCCCGAATGCTAGGCAGGCCGTGTCACCACTACGCTACCAGCTCGGTTATACTTAAGAAATACTTTTACCCTTCTTAAGCATTCCCTATACCTAAATCTTACAGTTATTAATTTATTTAGATTTTCAAAAATAAACGCGATATTTTTGGCACTGCAAGTTTTTTACAGTTTGCCGTGACAAAGGGAATTTAGAAAAAGTGATGAATCAATTTAATCGTATAGGTACTGTAGTATATGAAAAGAAAGTAAAAAAAACGAAAACCAATGTTACCGAGGAAAATGAACTGAATGTATTGTTGGCAATTACAGATGATCCCTATAAAAGTATAAGAGAAATTTTCAGGGAACGAGAAATAAGTTATGGAAGTGTACACAAAATACTATCTAAAAACAAGATGCACCCATATCATATTCAATTGCAGCAGGAATTATTGGCTGATGATTTTCGACGAAGAATAAATTTTTGTAATTAGGCTCAAAGAAAAATTCACAATGAAAGAGATTTTTTTGATTATGTACTTTTCGGGGATGAGGAGAGATTCCATAAAAGCGGATAATTTTCATTACTATTCAAGAGAAAATCCTCATGTAATAGTTACTACTTCACAAACAACATGGTGTTTAAATGTTTGGGGTGGTATTCTTGGCGATTTCGTGATTGAACCATATTTTTTCGAGGAAATGGTAAACGATGAAGTTTATTTAGATTTTCTGCATTCATTTACAACAGTTTGTGGTTTTGTTTGCAATAGTTTATATGGTATGTCTTTTTCACTTAACAATAATAGTATTGATACAGAGCTGATTAAACTTACAGTATTTTCAAATAATACATTACAGCCATGAAAAAAATAAAAATTTGAAGTTATGCCAAAAATCTCGTTTTTTTTTTTAATTTAAATCAATCAACAACTGTAAGATTTAGGTATAACGAATGCTTAAGAAGAGTAAAAGTATTTCTTAAGTGCTTTTCAGAGATGATATAAAATAGGGGGTGTTCCATTTAAAACAACCGAGATAATGATGGGTGTGAGTTTTGGATCACCCTGTACAAAACATAAAAGTTGTTACAAGAGTGATGTTTTAACAAAACCAGACTATCACGAAATTATTTTGCCCATGAGAGATTCGCTCTCAATTGTTTATTTTAAATAATGTAGGGTGACGATTTCATTACGATTTTCACATAGAAATGGCCATATCTTTAAAAGTACCCTGCACTATATCATTGAAATATGAAAAATGAGCCTAATTGAAATTTAACATAATCTACAGGGCGTTCTATTAAAAAACGTAAATTTGGTATGCTGTGATTTTATGAGATACCCTGTATATTATTAAATAATTTTAAAATGTGCAGCTTGACTTTATGAATAACTTTTATTTAAAACTTTTTCTCGTAACTCTCAAGGTAACGGAGTTATCGAACTCCGGAGTATAAGTTGATCACCCTGTATGTAAATTGTAATGTGGGTATCATCGAATTTTCTCAAGTACAAACATTGAGTGAATTAAAATACAGTTTTCTTAAATTTGAACATTCGATCAAATTTGCTCTTTATCTTCTTAATCCTTGTCTTTGAATGTAAGCTTACATGCAAAGCTTTTTCTAAGAAAGGATTTAATACCTGAGTTAAAGCAATCTTGTTAAATATTTCATTGCGGTTATTCAATACCAAAGCGTAAGTTATTTTGTATTTGCTTATTTAATTTTTGTTGATTCACTTATTTATGGACACTCTATAATTCATATTTCATATACTTCACATAATGTGGAGACGTTCAGTCATATAACATTACAGTAGACTCGTTTTATTTATTGCGTTTTATGTTGGTTTACCGAAAGTGCCATTACTCTCATTTGTAAATGTTATTTTGGTTACTTTGCAACCTCGTATTGTTTGGGGTTACCTATATTCTGAAAATTTACTGAGCCATCAGCATATTTAAATTCTTTTAGTAGGAAATATGTTTTAATGTTGGTTTGTACACTGTAAGGACATGATAGTTTTTTTGTCATAAACAAAAGATATTTAACGGAACTTGCTCAGTAAAGCCACTTGTGTACCGGGGAGGGAGGCGCCCCGGGCGGCACTTTTTTGGGGCGACAAAATTCACAATAAAATAATAAATGTCTTGACAGAACCGGGGGCAGCGTTTCCAGATCTAGGATTTCCTGAATGGTATTAAGCAAAAAGGATTTACGACGAGATTTTTTAATTTGATAAATCGGTGTAGCCCCGACAAATTTAGTGGCGTTATCAGATAGTAATGCTTTTAATACTACCTCTACGCGTGACAAATATATTTCAGCAACCTTTTGCTTAAATTATTGCTAAAACAAACTTTCAATTGAAATATTTGAAATTTGTAATTTCAAATTATGATTATAAAAATCGCCGAAACGTTTAAAGTTTCAACAGTTTCGTATTGACTCACTAATGTCAACTTCAAAATGGCACGCAATCAGATTTGTGACCGACACGCGTCAATGTTAGATGTAGAACCCACGAGCCCCTACTTTTCTTGTTTTATTTATAACCTTTCACCCTTTTGCAGGAGGGATATTTAATTTGGCCAATAAGAATTCGTAAAATCAACTTTTAGAAGGTCTTGATTAAACCTTGCCACATATGGCCTACTTTACTGCGTAACATGCAAGAAAACTTCGAATAGATTGCTAGGGCTAACGTAGAATTCCATTTTTATCATTTTCACATGTTCTTAACATCCAAATACAACTGAACTAAATTTTTTTCGATCAAAATCAATTACATTATGAATTTTTGATTGACTTTATATGAAATTTTCTGGGATGCACCTTAAAAAGTGACGTCATCAAAGTTATTTTTGCTAAATTGAAATTGGCGCAAAATGTGTAAAATGAATATGTATTTCAGATTGGCCAAAATATGATCTTAACAATTTTTGTTGAATTTAAAATAAATTTTATTGATTTTATCTATATTTTGCCTTTCAAACTAAAATTAGTTACAGTTTGATCAGTGACGGTTCGTTACCTTTTATAATTCTGAATTGAATGTTAATTTACTTTTAATATAAACATTAACTTACACTATGCTTAAAAATTCATTGAGTAGAATGTTAAATTACAATTTTATTTTGAACTTGAATATACGATTTATGTCATATTTATACAAAATGCTTTAATTTATGTCTAATTTATTTTCAACCCCTACCAATGGCGTGCTTTAATTCTTAAATATTTGAATTTCTGTTACAAGATGCATATTAATACACGAATATTGTTTATTAATTTAATGAATTTTATATCTTTTTTAAGTCAACAGCAATACTACTGAAGAACTAAACACAAACTTATTTCACATATTGTGGCCTTTATATATCTGAGTACTCTTTTCAATGTTTTATACAGTTCATCACTAGCACTACTTTGATAAAGACTGAGGAACGTTAAAGATGCACATAAATCTGATCTAGTACGACAAGCAGCATGCACTAACACCCAATTAACTTCCTACATTGTCTTTCTAAGGTTTCATTTGGAACTTTATTAGCTGTCAATTCTAATTTAAAATTGTACTCCATTGGTGTTGACACAGGTTTGCAATCGTACATATTAAAACGTTTTAGAACATCTTTTAAATACGTTTCTTGTGAAATTTTCAACGATTACTTTTTCAACATGTTGCTTCACATTTATTCCTAAATATTTGATATTAACCCAAAATCTCGACTCTTAAAGTTACTAATTAATACCATCTTAAGCTCATTGACTTCTCTTTGATTGGATCCAAAAATCAATAAGTCATCCACATACAATGAAACACTAATATACGAACAATAATTATTTTTTATCTGCAAAACCCTTCACCTTGCCTAACAGAATTACATTTCTCATTCCAATGCCTTGGGGATTTTTTTAGTTCATAAATCGATTTCTTCAGCTTACCCACTATGTGATTATTGTTTTCCAGTCCTTCTGGTAATCGAATGTACACTTCTTCAATTTCACCATTTAGAAAGGCACTACGAACATCCATTTGATATTTGGTAACTTTAATTTAGTAGTAATGGTCACGAACACCCTAAAACTAGAAAGTTCTGCTACTGGTGCGTATACCTCGGCCAAATTGACATCTGCTTGTTCACCTATCTTGACTTTAAAGACCCATTTACTGTTGATTGCCCGTTTCATATCTGATAGTTTAACTTGGGTACATGTGTTATTTTACTTTAACACCCTCAATTCGTCTCGAATTGCTTTAACTCACTTTCTTGCGTAGCCGCAGAGTACGTTACAGGTTTGTTCTGGATACCTAAGAAACTGGTTTCGTAATCCTGCAACCAACTAGGTGGTTTAGTTATCCTTCGGTTCAGAAGGTTGTTCAATTTCCGGTGTTTCGAGTTCGTTATTCTCCGCTTGGGTTTCCTCATCTTCGAGATCTTCTTCATCCTTCCATTCTTCAAGTAGAATATTTCTATCGATTTCTTCTTGCCGAAACTCTTGTTCCTTCTTTCTTCAAGTAACTTTTGTGATCGTTCATCCAAATCCAGAAAAATAAAATCTTTCTTGATTTCAACTGTATTCTTCACTGGAAAATAGATCCGGTACCCTTCAGTATCTTCTCCGTAATCCACCAATATTCCACATTCGCCATTAGCATCCCACTTTTGTTTCTTTGGCTTTGGTGCATGTGCATATACTTTCGAACGTTATATTTTGTTTTATGTTATGATTATTGTATTCTTTGCTCTGCCATAGTTCGAATAGGGTTTTCCCTAAAATTGTACTGGTACCTGTTCGATTTAATACAAACATAGATGTATTGACTGTTTCAGCCTAAAACATCTTTTCCATATCCTTTTCCGGTAACAGTGTCCTCGTTGCTTCTACCACGGTTCGAATTTAACTTTCAATTTTGCCGTTCTGTTCTGGGGTGTAACTTCCAGTTGTTTGATGTTTCACCAAATAACTCTCACAAATTTTTTCTCCCAATTCACGAATTCTATACGGGTAACACCAAATAGACGACCAATGATGAAGTTGAGAGATAAGGTGTTATCTGATTTTAAGCAATCAAGGTCTAATATATACTGCTCAATAAAAACTTCTGAAACAAAATGGTTATATTATAAACAACTCTGCAATTTAGTAACTGCCTCTATCCGTGGAGAAAAATAAGCATACATACAACATGAATTAAATAAAATACAAAATTCAAATGGACTCTGGAAAAGCCTAAAAGCTCTAGACGTGCATAATGCCAATATACATATATCAATGAATTCTGTATTAACTCTAGTATAAGTATCCCTGCATTTTTTACTAAAAATTACCAGGCACATACTCACCCATCTGTCTCCCAGCTCATTCGATTTCAATACCTTACATCTGCTGTCATCTGTGTATCAAAATAATTTCCACTATCAAATCCAATGCTATATGAGTTAAGATTTTGCTTGAAATGCTAAAAATCTGCGTACCTTACTCTACTGGCGCTTTAACACATTTAATTAATTTTTCTTTAAATAATGGAAAATTTTCTGGTATGTGAAAGTCAGCCTATCTATCTGTAAAAAAAGATACACCAACTTCATTCGCTGACCTTAGACCGATAAGCATCCTTCCTACGCTTTCCAAAGTTTTAGAAAAAATTGTTTACTGTCAATTAGAGGTCATTTAGAGATGTTCAAACTTCTTCGTCTACAATTCTCTGGTTTTGTTAGTAATTATAGCACAGCCAATGCAATAAATCGCGAATTACGCTATTAGCACTCAGATTTCTCAAAAGCATTTGAATCAATAGACCACAAACTCGTATTGTCCACCTTACATTATATTGGTGTCTCTCACGGCGTGCTCAGGTTGTTTAAAAGTTATCTCACAGATCGTGTACAAAAAGTTCATATTATCACGTCACATTTGCTTTTGTATGTACAGCGACACACGATAATAACATTGCTTTATCGGTTTACTGGTAGTCTTAATAAGGTACAATCAATCTCCTTACCATCAATGGAAGTAAAGTAATCGCTACTCAATTCATTTATTCGTCGTAATTGCTCAGTACTTAAATCCAATCGTGAACGTATCACTGGCTTCCAGCTCTCTAATGCCTCAGTGGTCTCTAAATTCCAACGTCGCCCGCATCTATAAAATACGGATGATACCACGTAAGTATTTTCAACCTTCTGGAGAAATGAAAACATGCCTAAATACAAAATTTGAAGTACGTACGTGTTGTCGTTCAGAGTTATCGTGGATACTAAAATACATCCACACATACTTATGCACACACACGCACTCACGTAGACATACTCACATACATGCAAATACGCACACACACACACGCGCGCGCACACGCACACGTACATACAACCAAGCACGCACGCACGCATCCACGAACGCACGCCACTCACACACACACACACACACACACACAACAATATATATATATATATATATATATATATATATATATATATATATATATATGTACACGCCACACACGCACTTGCACACAGCCACATACACGCACCTACACATATACGCACATACGTACACACATGTACACGCACCCACAAGCGCACACGCGCGCACGTACACACTCGCGCGTACAGACGCACGTGCGCATTCGCCAACACGCACACGCACGCACGCGCGTTTGCGCACGCATGCACCCACGCACCCTCCCCCTCCACATTCCCGTACACACGCGTTCACGCACATACGCACGGACGCACTCACTTGCGCATTCCCTCACGCACGCACGCACTCACACACGTACACCACACACATACACACACACGCGCACACACGCACACGCGCACGCACACGCACACACGATCACACGCATACACGCACACACGCACACACGCCCACACGCCCACACGCGCACACGCCCACACGCCTACACGCACACACGCGCACACGCGCACACGCACACACGCCCACACGCACACACGCGCACACGCGCACGCACACGCACACGCACATCCACGTCTGATCTTAAAGAAACTTTCCCAAACGTCGATTTAGTGTTAGTGAAAAAAAGTCGATTATATAACCTTCTATACCTACACCTACAGGTAGGTTGGAAAGTAAAAATACACGAATTAGTACCTAAAAGATAAGTATTTTAATTATACCACTGATTATATACCTATGCAGTACATACCTAATGAATTCTTATACAGAAACTTAAGCTAAGATATCACTGATATTATGTAGACACCTATTTAGTTAGGAAACGGCTACTCAAAACTGAAACAAAATTATGATTTTGAAAGGAAAATTGTGTATATCTAGTTGCAGGTAATATGGATAATAAATCTTAATATGAAGTTACTCAGACCGTTTTAAACATTATAAACAATCTGGTGTTTCCACTCAACTTTGCCGTATACATACGTATATACAAAAAAGGCGCTAGCGGATGTATATAATTACATAATAAAACTCTACAAACAATGCAAATATGTTTTATACTTAGCGATCTTAAGACCCCCAATACCTGACTTTCAAAAAAATCGTTAGTACTCTCATTGCTTACATTACCAGTCCAGTAATTTGACTGCTATACCAATTTTCACGAGTCAGAGCAGTTGCGTCATATCTAACTTTGTTTCATTACCACCATTTATATTATATTATTATATTACCGCCTATTGTGCACGAGATGATGCAGAACTGATTTAGGTTGGCAATTTTATCCGGTGTTGTCAAGCATCTTTGACATTAAACATTTGACATAACATAACTAAAATTTGATTATTGTAATAAAATAAACATAACCCCTGAAGGTGAGATTTGACAGTTGTCAATCTGTTAATTTTCACAATCTGACAACATCGTCGTCCTCTGATAGTATTGATATTAGTGACTCGACTGCTCTGACTCGTGAAAATTATTACAGACCAATATAGTAATTTTCACGAGGCACAGCAGTTGCGTCACTAATATTAATACTGTCAGAGGACGCCGATGTTGTCAGACTGTGAAAAATAACAATTTGACAACTGTGAAATCTCAACTTCAGGGGTTATGCTTATTTTATCACAATAATAAATAATGTCAGAAATGGTTGGCAACACCGGACAGAATCTCCAACCTAAATCATGTCTATCTGCATCCTCTCGTGCACAATAGGCGGGTTCTAAAGGTAATGAAACAAAGGTAATGAAACAAAGTTAGTTATAACGCAACTGCTCTGACTCGTGAAAATTGGTATAGCTGTATTTTTAGTACACATGTATTATAAATGACTATTAAAATATGCTGGAGCGTGCGTAAATCGACAATTACAGCACGGCTTTTGGTTTATAGGTTGGTTACTAGAAAACAGTAATATTAATCTGACATTAATAAACTTATTTTCGTAACTAGTGCGCTGTTTACACATTTCTTGGTGCAAGACCGTTCTTTTTACCCGAAGCGTAGCCGAGGGATAAAATATAAGGCCTAGCACCAAAAATGTGACAGCGCACGTGTTGCGGAAAAATTGTTTGTAATCGTTTACATAAAATTAGAAAAAAATTAAATTTTGAAATATTTGATGACAAATGTCCACTTAAATACATAAACAAAAAAGTTTATATATTTAGTTATATACCATTTTTTTGTTTATATATTAAAGGTAACGATTACAAAAAATTTTATTCAAACTTTGTAATTTATTACACAATATTAATTACCAAATTGAACATGAAAGGTACAATTCGAATTATTGATCACTTTAAATCATCTGTAGACTTCATGGAATGACTTCATTTTTCATGTGACTACATGATAAAAATAAATTAAGGAATAAAATCGAAATGGTAATCATTCTAAGAAAGGATCCTTTCATGCGTACTAAAAAATAGTGTACAAAACTCGTGTATAAGCGCCTTTAAAGAAAACTCTTTTTACTCGTTTTCTTCAAACTTGTGCGTACTTAAAGGACTTTCTTATACACTCGTATTATAGTATACTAATAGGGTTGGGAGGGGGAATATCGCCACGTTAAGCAAAATTCGTGGTTTTAAAGCCGTTAAATTAAAAATTCGGTCAATTCCCCGTACTATTGATTAGGTAAGGTATTTGCCTACAAGATTTACTAAAAAATATATTGAATTTCCTAAATTAATAATACACTAATATGCAATCACAAAAAAATGCAAATGGCGATTTTACCCCCATAGAAGGAAGCAATACCGCCATCATTCTGGGGTAATATCGTCATTATTTTTAAATGCCAGAAATGCTGTAAATATATTTTTTTGATAGAATAATAACATAACATGATACTTTTAAGAGTTTTATTTGAAATACAAAATTACAAAAGGTCCAAAAAAAAACGTAAACAATACAAAAACCTAATCTTTAATTATTTGACAATGGTCGCACTTATATTCTTTGGCACTATCCCATCCAGAGCATTCAGCGTGTGCTCATTTAGTACATATGGTGCATCTGTACCATAGTTCGTTGTTCTTGCCAGGTCCATCACAAATAAGGCATATATCATTGACGCCACTTTCTCCCTGGGAAATGTCCAAACAAGGCTTTAAATCGTCATCAAGTTTAACACTTTTCTTAGATTCATCTGAACTTGATTCAAACGTGATATTTTTCTTTCCTGTTTTTTTTGGTTTGGTGTCTTTCTTCTTTTTTTCGACGTTCTTTTTTTTCTTGTTTTCCACTTTTGAGTTTTTCTTTACAGCGTTTTCTTTTTTTTCCTTGTCAGAAGATTCAAAAATTGATTTTATTGGGGTGCTCGTCATTATTTCAGAATGTTGTTTTCGTTTATTGATTGAGGGTGTTTTCAAAGGAATATGAGTAAGTTCACAGAAAAGTTGCTTGCGCACTTGTGTTATTGCAGCTAGTAGTCTAGAAGGTCCTGGTATTGATTCAGCATCCAGTGGAGTTAAAGTACGTGGTGGATCAGACACTTGTGTTTTTATTTCATTTATTTGTTTCTGATTTGAAAGATTTTCTTTTTCCTCTATATTGTGGCTTTCATCCATATCCATAATTGGCATGGCAATGGTTTCGTGAACTGTCGCAGCAAAGTCATCATCAGTAAATCTTTTTCGATTGTCGCTTCTTTTTGATACGCTTTATTAAAAAGACCAGCTAGATCATAGGGAGTAATTTTAGCATAATTTTTTGTTTTACTAAACAGATCACATTCTCTGTTGAATGCCGATTTTAAAGAACTATAGAACAATACGTCCAACGGTTGCAAGCGGTGGGAAGTGTGTGGTGGAATTGTGACAATCGTTATAAAATTTTCTCTACAAAAGTCATAGATTCTTAGAGATTTATGGCTACAGTGATTATCCATAATTAAACAAAACTGGATTATCTTTACTGGGTTTTGTATGCTTTTTAAAATGTTCTAGCCAACTATAAAATATATTTTCATTTATCCACCCATTGTCTGAACCATTATATATGGAACCTTCTGGTCCATCTTTAGTCAATAATGCACAATTTACAGTTACGTTTTTACCCCTTTCCCAACTAACTACGCAACCAACTTGCTTTTGTCCTTTTGGACCAAGTATTTTTCCAGGCTTCTGTGCAGTAGAAATACCAGTCGGAATTATAAATTCTTGAGGCTAAAAAGTAGTGTTTTTCAAAAACATTTTCAAGATTTTGAAAAAATTGCTTAACTTCTTCCTTGTTAAACCCTTCAATTCTGCTAAGGCTAGTTGCTTCAGGCTAAGGCTAATCTCTGGATGTCTTCTTAGAAAGCCCTCAAGCCAGTCGGTACCAGCTAACTCAAGAGTCTTATTGAAAGGATGCTGAGTGTTATTTTTTTGTGCAAATTGAAAAGCAAGCCGTCTAAGGTCAATAGCTGTGATTCCGTAAAACTTTTTTGCCATTAAAAGGACATGTTCAGTCATTTCTTGTTCCATTTCTACGCTAAAAACAGGCTTTCGTCCCAATACATCTGTTTCAAAAGTAGTTTTCTTTAAGTGATCTCTTAAAGTTGTCCTGGGAATGTGCATTCTCTCTGAAATTCTCTTCACAGGCTCCCCCGCACGAACAGCATTAATCGCTGCCTTTAAGTCATCAGAGGAACATTTTGCCCTTTCGGATGTTCTTTTTCTGTGTCTTGGCCTCGCAGTGAAAAACTGAAATTAAAATCATAGTATTTTATTGTTGAGATATATAAATGGGGGAATGTCGCCATGGCGAAATTGCCCCAGTCATTCCTGGCGATATTACCCCAATGTGTATTCATTACTAAAAATAAAAATATCTCATAAAATGGTGGCCTTTCTTTTAAATATTCAAGCACAAATACTTTCACAACTGTATAAAATCCCAAATAGATTCAACTCATCCTCGCGGTAATTTTATTTTGTACATAATTTCGGAGAACAACAAATAAGAACATGCGACACATAAACTGCTTTGTCAACTACCACTTGCCAACTAACACAGATGGCGGCTTTGCGCTTACGCATAAACTTATCCCACTCCATTGTCATGTTCAGGGCCGCATGCTAGAAGTTTGGATACGCGTCGTTGTGTTTACATTAAAGGTGGCGAAATTACCCCGTATGGCGATATTCCCCCTCTCACCCCTATGTTTAACGTTTATTGTTGGCATATTATTAAATTATTACAGATGTTTAATTTTTCCATTTTTAGTTTCATATTTAAACTAAAACTATCTACGTTCCTCACAATTTATATTGATTCTGCAGCATCCCAATCGAAAATCTTTGTTAAAAATCTTAATTTATTTAAAAAAGTTTTTTATTTAAATACAATTTTTAATGCCTCGATCAACTTGAAATTTCATATTTAATACTTTTTTAGTATCTTACATGCGTGTGAGAAGTTTCAATTCTCGAGGTCGAATTTTTTCTTGATCGCAATACCAGCCCTTTACTGTAAGTATACGGGAATGTAAAAAGGAGTACAATTTTAACTAAAATTAAAGGCTCTGTGACGTTTAGAATTTGAAAAACTAAAAAGCATTTTTAAGTTTTTAACATTGTATGGCTTATATAGAGAATATAGCCAATGACCAAACTCTAGAAAAGTGTAATTAGGTTCTATTTAATTATTTAATTAAATTAAAATCTTTTTCTTGTTATAGGTACGAAGAAGTCGATTTAAAGTTTTTTGACCCAAAAAATAAAACTAATTTTGATTTTTCCAACATTCCATTACCAATTCAAGCAAACTTCACAGGCACAATATTAACTGAAATTATACCGGATGATTCAGGAATTTGGTCCTCATCTTTAGAATCTGATGAAAATGTTACAGAAATTACAAATGCATCTTTAAATCCTACTATTGCTTTACCGAATTTTGTTGTAAAGAAAGTAACTAATGTTAAAACGTGAGGATTACATGGAAATAGAAATTAATATACATTTTGGTTATCATAAATTAATATTATTAATGTAAATAAGTACTAGACTAAAGTCGGCATAATAGTATAATGTTTTACAGCTTGTAAAAAATATTTTTAATTTTAGAGAATTATAACACGGATCACTCACCTGGAATCGTTCCTGTAACCCCTACATAAGAATTTTATATAACGTATTTGTACATAATCTAAGCCAATTGCGTGACTATTTGCAACTGTTGCAATCTGCTTATTCACGATGTGAATGTGTAATATTTGAAAAAATAAAGTAGTACTCAATTTAATAATGTCCTTCTTTTATGAAATAATATATTAGTATTGTACTTTTAAAACAAAAATAGATAATTACAAGAATGCTTTTATATATGTTTAATATAGAGCTTTCAAATACATAGACAATTATAGAGTAATACTGCATTAATAGAATAAAAAGCAGGAATATTCAATGCATGTTTTGTTTAAATACAATATAATTAAGACAATTACGCTACATAAGTCTTAGTACTTCTAATGAATTAAAAATAATACATTTACTAAAAGTAATAGGACTTTAAAATTGTAAGTTCTTTTGTACTTCATGCATAACTCTTGCAGATTCATGTAAAGATTGCAATTCTTCATCAGTTAAAGATTGGTTTATAATATCAGAAACTCCATCTTCACCCAACACTGCTGGTAATGACAAATAAACATCTTCGTCAATTCCATGGTGTCCCTAATTCAAGCAATTATAAAAATAAATCGGTAAAATCTAAATTCGACTCTTACTTTGACATATACGCTAACAGCATGTATTTTTCTAGAATTGGTTAAAATAGAAGCTGCAAGAGCTGAGACGCTAAGTCCAATAGCCCAAGAAGTATATCCTTTTAGTTTTATCACCTCGTAAGCACTATCAATGACTTGCCTATGTAATTTTGACCATTGTTCCGTATCTTCTTGGGTACCAATATTAGGATTAATTTGTCGCAGATTTACGCCAGCAATATTCACACCAGACCATACAGCGACTGTAAAAAAAAACGATTAAAAGCGTTATGAATTTCAGTTTTAAACAATTACCGCTTGAATCTCCATGTTCACCAATAATCCAACCATGGCAGCTTGTAGGTGCAACACTAAGTTTTTGGGACATTAGAAATCTAAATCTTGCCGAATCTAAATTCGTACCAGAACCAATAACTCTGTGTTTAGGTAAACCACTTATTTTCCAAGCTACGTAAGTTAGAATATCAACTGGATTACTTACAATCAAAAGAATTGCGTTTGGAGAGTATTTAATTAACTGTGGAATTATGAATTTTAATATATCAGTATTTCGTTGAACTAAATCAAGTCGAGATTCCCCTTCACGTTGACGTGCACCTGCAGTCACAATGCAGATTCGTGATCCACTGGTCACTGCATAATCTGGAATGAAAATTATAAAAAAACTCCAGTGCGTGAACAGCGAAAAAAGGTCAAAGATCCGAATTAAAAAGGCGTCCATGTTCTATATTTTGATATGATACATAATTTGACAACACTAAGTTCTTTCAAATTTATTCATATGGTCGAATAACGAACAGTTTTATAGGAAAATGTGTAATCATATTAAATGTTTAATTTAGATAACTTTTGTTTATAAAATTTCTTATTTCGAAGGCAAATAAGTCTTAAAATTGATTAAATAAGATTCAAAGTGCTTAAACTTTAACAATGATATTTTTGCGGATTGCTTTGGAATTTTTTTTTCAAGTCAGCATATATATATATATATATATATATATATATATATACTACCCAGACTCGCATTTTAAAACGGCTTTAGATAAAAATTTGAAATTTTGGTCGGCGATTGCTTTGAGTAATAAGCATTTAAAATGTTGCTATTTTGAATGGCTGCCCTAGTATATTTTTGCATATTTGAATTCTACGAGAAATTCAAAACATTTTTTATGTAGCAAGTCCTATACCTAAACTTAACGGTTTTTGACTTATGGAGCTCTAAAGTTTAACCTATTTTGACATTTATTTAAATTAAATAAAAAAACAAAGTGCGCTACGACCAAAACAAATGGTGCAATTTGTACTTCAATCAAGGCACTCTAGGATAACAATAAAAAACTGAAACTATCAATTTTCAAAAATCGATATTTTCGATATCACGATTTTAAAATTTTGATTGATTGTTGTGTGAAAACGGTAACAACCAAAATACTTTCACTACCCAATCATACCTTTTTATCCTCTATCCATTTATATCCTCCTATTTTACTACAACCATAAGACTTTCACTGCGAAATCCTACTTTTTTATCCTCTTTCAAACGGATATTATTTTTTTGTTATGCCTATTGGGTCCATTAAATTAATAAAATACTTAAGTTTCTGGGTATTATTAGAATAATCAAATCACATTATCCATGCCACAGGTTGCTATGGTTTTTAAAAACAATTTAATTTTGACAGGTAACTTATTTATTACCTGTGAATTTGAGCAGATCGTTCAAAGTTTACCCTATTTTGATTCATTTGGATTTTACAAAAGAAACAAATGATTCAATTTGTATTTCAATCTCTGATTTTTTAAGAATATTTTATTTTGTTATTTTATGTTAGTACATAAGAAGGGAGGTATACAAGATTAATTGGTATAACTAATAATAAAAGAAATTTAAAAAAATCAAATGAACCTAATCACTATTATGTTTTAAAAAATACTATCACATTACACATGCCACAGGTTGCTATGGTTTTTAAAAACAATTTAATTTTGACAGATAACTTATTTATTACCTTTAAATTTGATCAGATTGTTCAAAGTTTACCCTGTATTGATTCATTTGGGTTTTCAAAAGAAACGAAGTATGCTGAGGCAAAAACAAATGATTCAATTTGTATTTCAATCTCTGATTTTTTAAGAATTTTTTATTTTGTTATTTTATTTTAGTACATAGGAAGGGAGGTGTACAAGATTAATAGGTATAACTAATAATAAAAGAAATTTAAAAAACCGAACGAACCTAATCACTATTAAGATTTTCAAAAATACTACCTTCTTGAATACAGGTCTCACACTTTTCTACAATTTTCCGTAGTAGATTATCTTTTTGCAGTATAGTAATATTATTACTAGTTATAATAATTCGATTTTTTAAACCGTCTAGATTTTCAGGTGGAGTAAAATAGACTTTTTCTTTGATATGATCTCAGAAGAAAACCTCTAGGAGAACGGTCTGGCCACCTTACAGGGTCATCGGTCCTCAAACAAGCCATTTAAATAGTTCAAACAAATTTTAGCATTACGAGACGGTGCGCCATCCTGTTGAAAATAAATATTGGGTTATTTGCGCAAGAGGCAAATTATCCGCAAAACCATTAACTGTTGTTTCCAAAAAATTCAAATCAACTTGCGATGTAAGGGGCTCGTTGAAAAATATTGGATCTACAATTCTCGTCCCTGAAACACCTAGCCATATATTGAGAGCCAAAAATTCTTGAAATGATCTTTCCCTGAACAGATGTTGATTTTCATTCGCCCAATATCTCACATTGTTCCTGTAAAACATTCCCAGATTCGTGAAGTGGGACTCATCAGAAAACAATATCATGCTACTAAAGTTGTTATTATTATGGTTATAATGCTCCATAAACTATCGGCAATATTGAACTCGCCTAGTCGTTAACACCCGCACATCTAGTGTTGGTGGAGTTGGTATTTGTAGGGTTTATACTTATGTTTCTTTAAAATGTTTTTTGCACTTTCTCTGCTAGCTCCGATTTCATTTCCAATTTGACGCGTAGAAACGTTGGGATCAACATCCACAGATGCCAGAATATTTATTTCAACTTCTTCACTGGTAATGAATTTTTCTTCATTTTCAATTTGGGGAACCGTTTTCAAATGCATAGTGTGTGAACTTGCCTTTTATTTTGCAAGCACTAACCATAAACCAGAAGAATATATATTTGTTCAGCTCTTGTAAAACTTGCTATTTTAAACAAATTACAAAGAATGTTTAGTATATATATATATATATATATATATATATATATATATATATATATATATATACTCCAGAAGCTAATAACGGATTTGAAGCATCTTCAGGTGATCTTCAATGACCTTTCTTGTAGATTTGAAAATAGCTCTAATTTCAGGGTTAATAAATAGTTTTTGAATTTTATGTGAAATTATGTGGTTTACCAAAGATTCATAAACCTAATACTCCTTTAAGAATTTCAGTGCAAGTCCGTCTCCTACGCATAACCGGTTTGAGTTCATCGGCCCATTTCCACCGTTTATGGTTTGATAACACGACGTTTAAGAAGCTCTTCGCGCAATATTGCATCCACCTGGGTTTTCATTCTACACTAGCCTGGTTTATCTGATTTTCTGCCAATTATATGTAAGTAGCTCCTTTAAGTTTTCGGCGAGTGGTATTGTCACTATCTGTTTGTTATCCCATTTCTGATATTGTAACACTATTTACTAAAGTTCCTTTAAAAGAAACAATTGAATTTATTAATCACATTTTTCAGAAAGATGTTCCAATTCTGTTTCAGAACTGTCTTAACACTACCTATCTTCAGTGGAATAATAAAATTTATGAACAACTTGATGGTGTAACAATGAGACGTCCTCTTAGTCCAGTAGTGGCTAATTTTTGCATGGAAAAACCCTTTAATTTGATACATATATATATATATATATATATATATATATATATATATATATATAATATATACAGGGTGGCGCATTAGTGTGACAAAGTCCCATATCTCCTTTATTTAAAGAGATACAACAAAAAATTAAATACAAAAGTTGTAAGATATGTTCTGGTGCATATTCCAAAAATATTTTTAATTATACACGGTAGATCATAAAAGCTTAGAAGTAATTTTTAATTTTTTTTTTAAATAGAAAACCCTATATATTATTACATATTTAGATTCTACATACATTTTTAGACACATTTTATGTATAATGTCCTATACCTAAGTCTAACCGTTTTTGACAAATTTCAAATTTTTTGTCAAAAATGACGTTTGCAGGACAAAACATAAGTGGAAATCTTTTCTAAACGAAGCCTTTATCAATTAGTTATGGTTGGTTTCCTTGGAAATGGGGACCTACTCTAATGGGCTGTATTGGTATCTTTGTAATACATTCATACAGGGTGATCAAAAATGGACAATAAAAAGTAGATTAAAAAAAACCTATGAAGTCATTTTTTTTTAATGGAAACTCCCTATTTTTTTAATTATATCTTATTTAGCATTACAAATAAGGGTGACTTTGTATAAGAGTGTACATTCCAAAAAATTTTAGTTTTTGAAATAATGACAATTTAACATTTTTTTATTGTAAAAAGGCTATACGGTTTTCAAGTTTTGTTGTTAGTTGGCCGTGACGGCGGGGCGCGGCGAAACAAAAAAAATCAAGCACTTCAGATCGAAATATTACAATTTATTGAACCCCATACAAATAATTATTTTATTAAACGAAGTTAAAATAAAGACAATTTTTTTTTGATTCAACAAATTATGTCCTAATCCTAATCATAAACTTAACACCTCTAATGCAACTAAACCTGTAACTAATTATACAGATAAAAGTACTAGAAGCACGTCAAATACGTACTACCCAATAAGTTGTTCGAAATGTCCGCCTCTTTCTTGAATACACAATGCAATACCACTCTCAAATTCGCTGCTTAAATTTCTACACATTTCAACACTAATGTTTTGAAAACAGTTTCTAATCCTAATCTTCATGTCTTCCTTTGTTGTAGGCGGTATTTTATAAACCTGCTCTTTGACGTACCCCCATATGCTAAAGTCCATTTTAGTAAGATCTGGGGATCTAGCAGGCCAAGCAACAGGCCCTCCCCTCCCAATCCAACATTCTGGATATCTAGCATTTAAAAAAGTTATTATCGGACCTGTATGATGTACTGGGGCCCCATCATGAAGAAACCACATTTCTTGTTGCGTATCCTGTGGCACTTGACGCAACAAATTAGGTAGATGGTTTTGCAGAAAGTCTAAGTATACTTCCCCTGTTACTCGTTGATCAAAAAAATATAGCCCAATTACAGGATTACCGACAACACCTCCCAAACATTTAAAGACCATCTAGTTTGAGAAGTATATCTTACAAAATGTGCATTTTCGGTAGAATAGTAATGAAAATTGTGTCTGTTTACACTTCCGTTTCTGTGAAATGTGGCCTCATCTGTAAATAAAATCAAATGAACAAAATTTATTTGTTGGTATATTCAAATCTTGAAGTAGTTGAATGTGATAGGGGTGCATTTTTTGAGACTTCAATATCCGCTGTACCGTACGTCGTTCAACACCAACCTGCTGAGAAATGGGTCGTTGTCCAATATATGGATTTTCGGTAACTGTTAATAGTACATTTAATTGATTTTCCTCAGTCTGTGCACGTTTTTCCCTAGTATTTGTTTCATATAACACATTGCCAGTTCTTTCAAAACGCTCCAAAAGCTTTTCAAATGCCTTTCTTTCAGGTTGCCGTCTCTCTGGAAACCGTTGTTGATACAGTCTTCTTGCTAAGAGCGTATTCTTATCACTAGCTCCCAAAACAAAAATCATATCAGCCATCTCGGCTTGCGAAAAATTCATTATTTACAATTTTAATTCAAGTTTTAAATCAATTTGCTATAAAATACACTAATGCATCACACAAATTATCAACTGACAATAAATAATGACGTTTCTGATGATCTCTATTATTTTTATATGCCACGCCTCGCCGTCACGGCCAAGTAACCACAAAACTTGAAAGCCGTATAGCCTTTTTACAATAAAAAAATGTTAAATTGTCATTATTTCAAAAACTATAATTTTTTGGAATATACACTCTTATACAAAGTTACCCTTATTTTTAATGCTAAATAAGATAGAATTAAAAAAATGGGGGGTTTCTATTTAAAAAAAAATGACTTTATTGGTTTTTTTGAATCTACTTTTTATTGTCCATTTTTGATCACCCTGTATGAATGTATTACAAAAATTTCAATACAGCCCATTAGAGTAGGTCCCCATTTCCAAGGAAACCAACCATAACTAATTGATAAAGGCTTCGTTTAGAAAATATTTCTACCTATGTTTTGTCCTGCAAACGTCATTTTTGACAAAAAATTTGAAATTTGTCAAAAACGGTTAGACTTAAGTACAGGACATTATACATAAAATGTGTCTAAAAATGTAAGTAGAATATAAATATGTAATAATATATAGGGTTTTCTATTTAAAAAAAATTAAAAATTACTTCTAAGCTTTTATGATCTACCCTGTATAATTAAAAATATTTTTGGAATATGCACCAGAACATATCTTACAACTTTTGTATTTAATTTTTTTTGTATCTCTTTAAATAAAGGAGATATATCTTTGTCACACTAATGCGCCACCCTGTATATATATATATATATATATATATATATATATATATATGGTGATGATACTTTGGTAATTTGAAGACATGGAAAAGAAACACTATATGAGTTCTTAGATTTTATGGATGGCATTCATCGAAGCATTCAGTTTACTATAGAAAGAGAAGCTAATGGTAGTTTACCGTTTTCAGATATATTAATTTCAAACAATCTATCTTTGTCTTTTAGGGTTTACCCGAAACCTACACACATAGAAAGATATCTTCATAAACTATGGAATCAACATCCACGTGAGAAAATTATTCTAATCAAAGCTCTACTGGATTGTGTACCTAAAATGTTAGAAGATGGTTTTCATCGTTTAAAAACATCACTACAAGGTAATTACTCCCTTAAAAAAACTAATAATATAATGAAACCTGTTTGACGTAACAACAAAAAAACAATTACCACAGAGTCCATCACCCGGTCCAATTTCGAACGAGTAAAGCGGTTCAGAAGAATCGCTATATATCTAAAGCTATTTAAATTATTAGCTTGAAATAAAAACTGGTGGAAAGAAGAAACTTAATTGCATGCTTCTCATTTGCAAATTTTGTTTTTGTTTTTCAGTTTTTTTTTTAATATGCCTCAATATTGTTGAATATTGAGTCAAGTTTTCAGAGAAAATAAGAAGATATTGAAAAATCTGCTAAACGGGGGGCAAGGAATAATGTTTTATGTTTAAATCGACAAATGTTTTACATGGTTATGATTTATGCATATGAAGATATGTGAATTCTTCAAAACCCTTACAAACTCCAAAAACCGGCTAATGAAGTGCTGCAATATGTCGGATTATGAATTCTTTTCTCCAGGTGGGAGTGTTTAGGTAGCATACAGGATCGGATTAAGCTTTTTTACAAATTTAATGTGATAATTTATAATTATAAATCGTCTGTAGTAGGTGATACAATATAATATGTTGGCCACAACCTTAGTTAAGGAAGTAAATTGACGCAAATTAAAATTATTAACATTTTTTTAAGACATTACTTATAGACATGTCAAATTTTATTTGAAAAGGCGGATTTTTTAGTTAATCGTTAAAATTATAAAGGTGCCTTTTGGAAGTAAACACTCGACTATTATTACTACAATCTCTTGATACAATTAAACGTATTTTAAAAAACAAGGGAAATAAGAATTTTTTTTGTGGTATTCTCGATGTATCTTCAGTAACTTTTAGTCTTTTTCTTAACACTTTGACACTTTGGGGCATAGGAAATGGAAATGTACAACTTTTTTTAGTAGGACCGAACCTTGCAAATGGCGCTTTAACGCGACAGGTCGAGTTAGAAGAAGCACTTTTTTTCGTTTACAGTTTTTTTAAAATAAAGTTGAAAAAATGAAATTACAAAAATCGTGCATCCAAAGCTAATTAAAGTAAACTTGTCCATAATATATCGAAGCATCGACGTTATTATTATTCAATAATTCACATAGCTCGCGCAGGGTGAAGTTTTGGATGCACGATTTTGATAATTTTATTCTTTCAACTTTATTTAAAAAAACACTTTGGGGCATAGGAAATGAAAATGTACAACTTTTTTTAGTAGGACCGAACCTTGCAAATGGCGCTTTAACGCGACAGGTCGAGTTAGACAAAGTACTTTTTTTCGTTTACAGTTTTTTGTTAAAGTTTTCAAAATTCCTGAATTGCTATTAGAAGCGCTCATATTCAGATATGTGTGCAAAAAATCAGAATTTTAGATTAAAAGCTTAAATTGTTACAACGATTAATGTTAAAAAAAACGTAGTTTTTCTAACTCTAATTATTGTATTGGGTATCTACATATGTATAAAGTAAATATAGTAATTTATAACATCTAAAGAAATCATTTTGTTCTATTGAAAAATATATCTAGGAAACTAAATATGACTATATTTCGAATTATTACCATTCCGTAACTTTAACTGTAAAAATTTCTGTAGACGTGAATAAAATAATGAATACGTGCATGTTGAAAAGAAAGAAGGGCGAGCAATTGTTCGCGCCTGGAGCGCTTACGTCCTTCAAACCCGACCCCGCAGCGATTCCAAAGGATTGCAGGGAAAACGGACTGTTTAATGTTTGTAGAGCTCCTCTTTCATTCGTAAGTAATATTACAGATTAAATTGAAAAAGTATTTATTAACCGTGGAATTATAACTATTTTCAAATCGACAGGAAAGATTAAAGAAAATTCCCCAACACCAGTTTGGCTTCAGACAGAGTCAATCCACCACAGAGCAGATCCATAGAGTGGTAAATGTGATTGAACAGGATTTCGAAGAAAACAGATACTGTGTAGCAACGTTCCTAGATGTCAGTCAAGCCTTTGACAGAGTCTGGCACACTGGCTTATTGTATAAAATTAAGCAGTCACTGCCTTATCAGTACTTCCTTCTTATCCAGTCATATCTAAGCGAACGTTACTACCAAGTCAGGCAACCAGACAGCTTATCCAGCCTCCATCACATTAAAGCAGGAGTCCCTCAGGGCAGTATTATGGGGCCAGTCTTATATCTCCTCTTTACGGCGGACCTCCCACTCCAGGATCCGGTAGTTATTGCCACATACGCGGATGACACAGGTATATTAGTCTCTCACAGCGCCTCGGCTACACTGCAAAACTATCTTAATACCTTAGAAGCATGCCTTCACAAATGGCGCATCAAAATTAACGAAACCAAATTAACAGCCATAACTTTCACGACAAAGCGTGGTACTGCTCCTGCAGATTCTCTAAACGGCATCCAAATCCCAACTAAGGATGAAGCAAAATACCTTGGCATGCAACTAGACAGGCGGCTTACGTGGAAGACCCATATCACCAAAAAGAGAAAGGAAATGTCAAAGTGAAGAGAATGTACTGGCTAATTGGTCGAAGGTCCAAATTATCCTTAATCAACAAAGTGCTAGTGTACAAAACAGTGATAGTTCCCGTGTGGACTTACGGAATACAACTGTGGGGTTGTGCAATGACCTCTAACACTGCAATTATACAAAGGTTCCAAAATAAAGCCCTCCGCACAATAGCGAACGCGGAATGGTTCGTCTCCAACCTAACCCTACACACTGATATTCCATGGATCAAGGATGTAATTAGTAGACACACCACAACTAGTCTTAATGCTTAGTTTACTGGGGTCCGCCAGTGGGTGGATTTCCTTTTCATGACACTGAAACATATATCACATTTGCTTGTTATCCATATGGCTAGGTGTAAATCTGCAGTTAATAAATAAATATATATATATATATATATATATATATATATATATATATATATATATATATATATATAAATTTATACGTTTCGATAACCATTACCTAATTCAAAAGCTATGTACTTTAATTATGTATAATAATGGTGAAACTTCACCTTTTCATATTACATTTTGTTAAATTTGTTTTTTGATTCTGACATTTTTCATTGTTAGCATTCGTCCGCTAGAGGGTGTCAGCTTCAAGGCAGTTTATAATTTTGAAATACTATTAGTAATTACTGAAGACGACCCCGATCCCGGGACGCCCTTTCAATTGGGACCTGAACTAAACTAAGGGACTCTTAATGTACTCGTAAATCAAAAGTTATTTTAATTCGAAAATAATTTAGCAAGAATTCCTATTTATTTAAATTCGGACGTGAATACACGATTACTATCACAAAAATCCTTACGAAGACGATAACCTGTTAAAAGTTCAACTAAAGCAACAAATACCTGTGCTAGCATGAATTTTTGCATTCTTTGTAAAGCAAGAACCATGCTGTAAATCCAACAGTTCTCCTTGTAGTTTTTCGGGGACGCAGTCAACAAGTGCCAAGTCGGTCGAAACGTTCTAGAAAGAAAAAATAAACGTTAACGTTATATGGTTTGTTTTGTTCATTTTTTTTTAATTTCGAATTTAAGAGTTTTTATTTGATCACCTTTTATTGGTTTTGAGACATATATAAATGGAATTTTTATTTGTAAAATTACGTTGCACTCTCAGGTTATACTAGCGTTACTACTAGATTAATGTTAAGAGAGTTTTATGTAAATAAGTATTCTCGTTATTGTAAGCTTTAGGAATGTCGTTAGTTGAACTATTGAAATTACGTTTTTTGCAAGAATTAAAATTGCGTATTGTATTTAAAATAGGTTTCTTCGATAAAATTCCAGTTAGTTGAAAATTTTCCATAGTTTGAAATTAAAAAGTATTTTGTTCCTGATAACGTCCACATGTAACGTCGTTGGAATGTGGTGCCAGAGATCTTTCTGAATGTAGTATACCTTACCACTTTTGCTAAATTTTGCCATTGTAGAATGGGAAGAATTTATTTGAGCTACCATAAGTACTAAAGAAAAATAATTAAGCGATATCATTTTGTGTCGGTTGCAGGAAGCTGACATTGCAGTTTGCATCATGATATAATTTCTTTCTCTCGATTATTTTCGTATTTTAATATCGTTTTACCGCGCTTAAAATTCAAGCGATTCTTTTTTATGATAGGCTAATTAAGGTTTAAAAGTAAGATGGAAAGGGTTAGAAAGGAAGATGACGAGATCTGAGCGTTTACAGAGTCAGCCAAGTCCATGATGTAGGACTAGATTCACGTCTTTTGTTTGTTTGCGCTTGTTGCAATATATGCGAAACGGGTAGTGTAAGAAGGTTGGAACAAGTTATGCATACCGGTGGTGTATCAAACTACCGCGGAGTAATTAATCTCCGTTTCCATAGATGGGATAATATATAGGTTCACCACAACCTTGAGTTATTTTTTGTCTGTATCGTTTTGTCAAGGGTGACATTTTTTTGGCTATAGAAGAAGTGGATTTCGTGTTTTCTTAAGTGCATTTTGTTTGTGAGGATTATTTTTAACGAGTTCCTGGTGAAGAGGTAGTTTCACGTATATCGCGTACAGCTCAAACAAATAAAACACAAATTTGCTGTATATAGCGCCGCTTTTAATTAAGTGTAAATAGGTTAACGTTAAAGAACGTTTTGTAAATGACGCAATGCTCGTCAGCATGGTTAAATATTTGTGCATTCACGATAAATCAGATAAAAGATTAGTCACTTGTGTACTTTTGATTGAATTAACTGTCGTAAATTTAGTTCGTGTAATTATGAATAAGAAGTTGTCGTTTGTGAAAGATTATTTGGAGAACGTTACCATAGAAATTTAGCTATCGAATTCAGTACCTGGTAGAACCGTTGCACGACCTATTATATTGTAGTCCAGAGGAAGAAGAGTATTCTGTTGTTGGTGCTACGTAAGGTAAACTTTCATTTTTTTTATTTTGCTGGAGACATTAATAAAGTATGTGTGTGTGTGTGTGTGTGTGTGTGTGTGTGTGTGTGTGTGTGTGTGTGTGTGTGTGTGTGTGTGTGTGTGTGTGTGTGTGTGTGTGTGTGTGTGTGTGTTTTGTGTTTATGTGGAGGATGCATTCACTTGCTTTCGTGTAAATTATTGTAGAAACGCCCTTCAGGCAATTTAGAAACAAGCGTATTCATTCACACGATTTATTTGTTAAGATCTTGAATTTTTATTTGTGTAATGTTGTGCATTGAAAGTTTATTTCATGCAATTATATCAAAATTTATGTTACCGATATGCCTATTATTTTCGTTACATTGATTAAAAGGTAGTTATTGATAATATGGCCATGCCAAGCGCTGTCAGAATTTGATCATTATTTTTTTTTGGTTTCTTGTTTTGAATTGCGAAATTTAATGTTCTTTTTGTGTAACTGTACTAAAGTTTAATATGTAAATACCCCAGTATATGACCAATATTAATGTTTATAACTGTTTTATTAAGAGATTGGAATTTATTATGACTTCATCATATGAGCCTACAATTTTGCCGATGTAAAGTAATACATTGAAAGTTTAGATATTTTTGAAGATTTGTCGTAGATTGAAGTATTTCGAGTTAAATAACTTATAGCGACAACATCCATTTATCGTTCATTTAGTTTGTAATCAAATTTTATTGAAGTTATGCAAGTTTTGTAAGTAATGCTTAGGTAAGCTTTAAATTAATGAGTAATGAGAATTTCTCGATTAGAGCGTTTAGTCTTTTTTGGTTTTGGTAATAAGTCACTTTAAAAGAAATTTTAGATTATAAAGTAACGTAATTATGAAGTGAGTTAGTTGTTGACCGAACAGCTGTTTGTTTTTCATACGAGGGCTTTCAGAATAGTCGCAACATATTTTGGAGTAATTTTTGTTATAGGAATCGACATACCGATTGTAGACATCATTGATTGAACAGATTTGCAGTAAGCAGTTTGTTATTTGTTTGAAAATGAGCTGTATTTTTCGACAAATTTGGGTATTACATCCCGATATCGACGTTTCGTAAAAAGTAGAATTTTACAAATTCTTCATCGCGTTTAATTTTATTGTAGGGTCGTATTTTGTGTTTTAAATTGAAGAATTAACTATCGTATTTTCATTTATCTTTGGTTATTTGAGATACTAATTATGACGTGTAGTTGATCGAAATATTACTAAGTTTTAGTTTTATCATCGCTTTTTGCGGCTCTTACATAAAGCTTAAAACTTTATTGAAGTTTAGACGAATTTGGCGTAAAGATGTTTGGAATAAAATTTTTAGTGGCAGAGTGGTTTATTTTTGAGTCAAGGTTTTGGTTTCCTGTTGGGCAAATATAAGATCTGTTCTTAAGGTTTTCCCGCTATAAATGTATTTAACAGGTGGCGCCTTTTGACAAGTTTTACCCGAATTTGTCGTTGTAATTGTGACGAGTGCCTTCTTACAGCAGTAAGTAAGAACCCCGCCCACATCACTGAGCTGTGCCGTGCGCGCAATTGCCTTTACGGGCTGGATGTTCTAATGAGTAATTAACCTGTAACAATGTGTGTGTGTGTACGTGTGCGTGTGTGCGTGTGCGCGTGGGTGCGTATGCGCGTGGGTGCGTGTGTGCGTGTGCGCGTGGGTGCGTGTGTGCGTGTGAGGAGTGTGCGTGTGAGGAGTGTGTGCGTGTGTGCGTGTGTACGTGTGCGTGCGTGTGTGCGTGCGTGCGTGTGTGCGTGTGTGCGTGTGTGCGTGTGTGCGTGTGAGCGTGTGAGCGTGTGAGCGTGTGAGCGTGTGAGCGTGTGAGCGTGTGAGCGTGTGAGCGTGTGAGCGTGCGTGCGTGCGTGCGTGCGTGCGTGCGTGCGTGTGCGTGTGTGCGTGTGCGTGTGTGCGTGTGTGCGTGTGTGCGTGTGTGCGTGTGCGTGTGTGCGTGTGTGCGTGTGTGCGTGTGTGTGCGTGTGTGCGCGCGTGCGCGTGCGTATCAATGAAAATTGTTAAACCGTATTATTTATATATCTTATAGAAGCGGGCGGCTTTGGAATTTTTTTTAAGTTAATATGTATTTTACCTCTGTTAATCTCTATCTGACATGAAGTCGTCATTCTGATAGAGATTGTTGTTTTTGTTTTTACAATGTTGCCTGTTTTTGTTATGAACGTATAATATAATTGCATAAAGTTATCCTAAAACAATTATAATTGAAATTATTTCATTTCTTTTAAGTTAGCATCTAGGTGTCTATTAACCTCTGTCTGACATGAAGTTTTAACCGTCTGTTTGATATAGATTATTTTTATTTTTACAATGTTGCCTATTTTCGTAATAAACTTATTATATAAACCAAAAAAAATGTTACTAAAATTATTTCATTTCTTTTAATTTTGATTTTGTAGGTTGAAAGGTCGTGTGGTGTTCCACACCAGATATTTATTAATCGCATTCCATGATTTGTTTCTATCAAAGTGAAAAGTTTAGTGACCTGATTTAAACGTGTATATTTCGAAAACTATTAGTACGAGTACTAGAGCGAAATACAGTAGAGAAAACACCATTTTTCACTGCTCTTTGTGCAAGACCAATCTTTATGAATTAATAATTAAAGAATACGAGCTTAGAGGTTGATTTTGATTTCATCATTCTCTATGATTTAAAAACCGTGTAATAAAGGTAAAATACCATGCTTGTTAACTCCCTATTCTAAGCGTTATACGCAATATTTTTACAGGATGCTGTACATTAGAACCAATAAATACGGAAAATTGACATTTTGTTAATTTCTATAATTTCTAACCAAGGGATGGAATTAAATATTCCATTGAACAAGGAAAACGTTTAAGTACACGCATAGGTAACAGGGGCAGAGAATTCACCGCGCTATTAAAAACGGTTGCGGTTTGCCATCGTTATTCAATAACAGAACATTTTTCAAAACCGCATAATCACGAATATATTTTAATAAAATATTTTTACATTTATGTTATTTAATGTTAGTGAGAATTGGTCATGTTTGCCTGTTTGGGCTATTTATAAGCAAAAACAAACAATTTGTTACAATTTCTTTTTGGTAATAGGTTGAGAAAGAATCAAACTACCTAATTGTGGAATTTTATTGATTTTCAGTGGAAAATAAAATATTTATGAAGGTTTAAAGTCGAGCGTGTTGAAAAATGATACGATTTATAGTACCTTTTTGCAAATAAAATTCAACAGTTTTAAAACTACGCCAATTAAACACTCAGAATTTACGTATTTTAACAACAATACATCAATTGTTAAATAGCAACAATTTTAGGCAAATCGGCACCACCAATTCTGTAAAATAAGACTTCAAAGTGAAATGACTAAACTTTTTACTTTGACAGTAGGTTTATAAGAAATTTATTAGAAAAAGTGCTTTGAAATAAATACCTTAAGATTAAGAAAAATATAATTATATCAATTATTAGTTCTATACAAGGTGTTCCAAATCAAGTGCGCACCATTGGTAACTTCTTTATTGTTAAAGCTACAACATCGATTAAATTAGCAAACTTGTATAATAATAGTGGAATTAAAAAAACAATTGAATATCGCGTGTTGAGTTTTTAGACATAATAACATTTTTTAAATAGAACACCACGTTTATTATTATTTTTTAAGAATCTCCATGAAATTTGGAATAAAAATGGTTATTATAAACTTTTTGCTAGGATTAAAAATAACAAAGTCATAAGAACCTAAACTTAAACTAATTGTAAACTAATTTAGGAGGCTATGGAAACACATCACGATATTTATAATGAAGTTATGAGGATATAAAAAAATTTTTAAAGTACTAAAAACCATTAATTTGATTGTCAAACAATATTTTGTTCTACGTTCCACCTCTACAACTCTATTTAAGATGTTCAAAAATTCTACCTCGTTTCTGAAGACATTCTTCAACTCGTTTATGAACATCTTTTGCACTTTTCAAACCCGCCCTGCCATCTATTTAAAAAAATTCTTCTCGAACTGCATTTTTAAGAGCGTCAACATTAGTGTATATTTTTAAACAAACGCGATTTTCCCTCACGAAAGAATCTAGTGGAGTCTTATCAGGTGATCTTGGAGGCTATGAAATCGGTCCATTAGTTCCTATTCATCTCTCATTAAAAAGATTATTCCGAAGATGACTAGTTTCTCGATAGTTGTGAGAAGGTGCTCCATCCTGCTGAAAAATTACATTTTGTCTGCATTTTGGAGCTTTAGGATGTGCTTCAAGGGATTTTCTCTTCACCAATAATGATGATTTTTTCTGTTAAACATTCCACAATTAGAAAAGTTTGAGTCATCACTCAATAGAATATTTCGATAATTACTGGCGTTTTGTTGACAATAGTTAATATACCAATAGCAAAAAAAATATTTTTCTTTCAGGATCTTCCGGGAGTAATGTTTGGAGAGGTTTGTAGTTATAGGGAGAGTATTTATGTGTCTTCAGTATCCTGTGAATCGTACCATAAGTCAAATTGAAATCTCTAACAATGTCCCTTGAGTTATTGGGATAAGCTTCAAAATAACCAATAACTTCTGTTTCAACTGCTTCACTAATTACTCAATTCTTTTTCAATCCCTTTTTATTAAAAACATTCTCATTAGTTCTAAACTTCGGTAGAGTTTTAGAAAATATCGACGATTCGGTTGATCATGATATAACGCTTTTACCTTCGGTGGACGGTCAGTTGTTATCAAAATTGTCTGAGAGGGGCGGGCGGTGAACTACGGTTGGACTATCGTGGTATAATCGGGTTACTTGAGCACCAATCTAGGTAAATAGTGATATAGAGGCCTAGATTCCTCTTCGCGGAGAATTAAAGGGTAAAAGCGGTCCAAGTATCGTCAGTGAAGATGTCGGTCTACCAAGGTTTCTGAAGATTTAAATCGGTGCCGGTATTAGGACTTGTGTCGTTGTTGAGTCAGAAATGCGTGGTCTCGGTAGTATGACTCCATAAATAATTCAGTTACCAAAAAAATAAAACTCCTGATACGGAGGTCGGAAGCAAATGTTTTCTGTCGGTTAAATAATAAAAAAATTAATTTTATAAGTTGGAAATTAAACAACAGAACGATTCGTTAAACAAAAAAAAATATAAACCAAACTCTCGGTCTCAGTGAAGAAATTAATTTTGTTATCGCGGGTAAGTGGGACAAATTAAATTAATATTTGCCGAACAAAAATAATACAAGAAAAATTGGTGGTTACGGTGCGAGGGCTCATCCTCTAATTAATTCGGGCAGCTGAAAAAAACAAAACGCACTGTAGGGCTTGGCGATGTCAATTAATAAAACAATTTTTCGCCAACGGTGGCGGAGAAAAATTCCTAAATTCCTTGAAAAAAATAACAAACAAGAACCAAAAACGCATTCAAGACGATACAGAAATAAACTAGTAATTTTTTATACACGGTCAGCTATCACTGAAGAAAAATGGTAGTGGTAAAACAAAATTAACAACTCCAGTGATTAAAATAATTAACAGAATCAAGGAAAAATATATATAATCGCCAACGGCGACGGAAAACCAAAACTACATTCGTAAAAAGAATATAAGCTAAAAATGTCATTTGTCTAAACAGGCTATAAAATAATAAACTAATTAACCCTTGTAATCTGTTTGAGACGGCCTAACGGTATAACTAAAATAAATGTTATGATCTGGCAGTTTAAATAACAGATCGTACAAGATCCAAAATTATAAAACAAATTCAGAAAAAATATTGGTAGTTAATAATCGGCTACTTGCTGCTAATAAAAAAACTATGTTAGTCGATATAAATGTTTACACTAAATTAAAGTGCAATCGCATACAATGAAAAGATATTTCTGCAAATGTTCGTACTTGATCTTAAAATTAACCTATAAGCAGTTACCCCATATAACAGAAATTCTAATCATAACGTGTAAATTAATGGTAAGCCTGCAAATATTTAGGCCAAACTTAATGTTGTTTGAAAACAATTTTATTTGTAAACGGTTACCCACGGATAAAATGATCACCAATAAAGGTTTAAAAATAATTAGCGTACAGATAGCCAGCTTAATATTAGTAGAAAAACGGACTTAGTTAAGTCGAAAACGGTGGTGTTTCTCAGCTGCAGAGAAACTCGTTGATAACACGCGTATCCGATAATTGCACACGTGCAAATACAACTTTACTTAAATATGTTTTCCATAAATGGAATAGCTACACCTATAGGGTTTACTACTTGTATCTTGTTTAAAAAAAACAACGGAATAGCGGACGGGAATTTATGAACACATCAACAGTAGTAAATAAATAAAATTAATTTACTTAATCAATAGACTTACTCGAATAGATCAGGCATGCACACACACTCACAAAACTCGTAATAATAATCTTCACTCTGGCGGTGTTAAAGGTCTCGTATTCAAAAGAGATAACAAAACTTGTTTTGTACCTGAACTATTTCGATGTTCAAATGGAGAAAACGTTATATATTAAAATTGAGAATTTATATACTTATAATGGAAATCGTTTAAAATAAAGTTATTGCATCTTGCATTTCAATTAATCAAACTGCGTGTACGAGCATTGCACTGGAATTCATTCACTAGATCAACTTTTTGAAATTAGAAAAATACCGGGCGGTCACATAAACAACAATTTGTCACAAAGTAAGGATTTATTTCAAATCGTTACAATGAGTATAACTGCTCGTAATACTCTTTTGCTCTTAGCGAACATTTGTTATTCACCAAGTAAGCTTCCAACATGTCACGTTTCTCACTATGAGATTAAAACCATTTTCAAAACACACAAAGGACATTATATCAGTTCTATTTTCAACAGAACAACACGTTTGACATAAATTAACGTCGTGTTTCCGTAGTCTCCTAAATTAGTTTAGAATTAGTTTAGGTTTAGGTTCTTATAACTTTTTTAATCCTAGCAAAAAGTTTATAATAACCATTTTTATTCCAAATTTCATGGAGATTCTTAAAAAATAATAATAAACGTGGTGTTCTATTTAAAAAATGTTATTATGTCTAAAAACTCAAAACGCGATATTCAATTTGTTTTTTTAATTTCACTATTATTATACAAGTGTGCTAATTTAACCGATGTACCGATGTTGTAGCTTTAACAATAAAGAAGTTACCAATGGCACTTGATTTGGATCACCTTGTATACTACACATTGTAAACATAAGAGCGTTAAAAATATGCAATAATTATCTCGTTTGACATAAATTAACGTCGTGTTTCCGTAGTCTCCTAAATTAGTTTAGAATTAGTTTAGATTTAGGTTCTTGTAACTCTTGTTATTTTTCATCCTAACAAAAAATTAACCATTTTTATTCCAAATTTCATGGAGATTCTTAAAAAATAATAATATACATGGTGTATGATTTAAAAAAAATGTTATTTTGTCTAAAAACTCAAAAACGCGATGTTAAATATTTTTTTTAATTCCACTCTTGTAATCAGCGGAAAAAATTATACAAGTTTGCTAATTTAACCGATGTTGTAGCTTTAACAATAAAGAAGTTACCAATGGCACTTGATTTGGATCACCTTGCATACTACACATTGTAAACATAAGAGCGTTAAAAATATGCAATAATTATCTCGTCTCTGTGAAAATGTATTATTTGTGGCCAAATAACTTAACTTTTTTATTTTTAGAATACTTGAAATGTGCTTTGTAAATCATAATTTCATAATTTTCTACTACGGAACTGCAGTCGAAACATTGATGATATTGAGTGTAAGGTAGTTTAATTACGAAAATTTTATGAGCTGTAAGCGAGACAAAATTGCATGTGATCAAATGCAGAATGTGTAGTTTAACATAAAAATTTAAGGGTTTAAATTTTTTGCTTTCACTTTTTACAGTAAGGGAAAGTTCAACATGTGCATTCGATATTGATTTATTAATAGAACAATCATGTAAATTAATTCATTCTATTTTTTGGAAGTCACAGATGGGACATATTAATAAATTGTTCTTATTAATACATCCTTGACGAAAATTTAAGTTAAGAGATAAATACTGACCTGAGTTAAAATGCTAAATGCACAAGCCATGCCAACTTGACCTATCCCAACAACAGATATTTTGTTGCCTGATGTGACAACGGGCTCAGATATTGCAGACAAAAGCGCGTCTCTTGTGGACATTATTAGGCTTTTCCAAAATCCTGCATATTAAACAAAAATTAGTATACCTACTGCAATTATTTTTAACTGAAAGATGCAATTGCTTTAAGTGACAAGCAGTATTTATACTTACCGCTGAAACCGTGAGTCAAAGAATAATTCGCACCATCAAATGCCGGCAAAAATTTGTATTTACCTATTATTTTGAAGGTGACCCTGTCTCCTCTAAATACCTAAATGCAAGAGACCCGTATTTTAGCGCATGCCTACACTTTCATGTAGGAACGGTTATTCTTACAATATTTACACATTTATTCCCCACTAAAATTACTGTGCACCACGTTTAAGTCACGTATGCATTTACACCTTATTGCACAATTTTATTAATTAATTCCCGTATTACTCTATTTTCCTAAATTTTATAACATTTTTCTTTCAATGCCTTCTAGCATTGGCTAAGAAATAGTCATTGCTTCTAGATAGGTATCTATAATGGAAAGGTGGAAAAGCTGGTAGTTGATATCACATATCAGTTAAAAAAATTACATAGGTAAGTGAACACGTAGGTACTAAGGGAGACATGGCAAACCTTATCGATCCAATCAGCTGTTCCTATCCCCTACAAATCTTTTATTATTTCATCAAACTAAGGCAAGTCAACAGAACAAAATCTTTAAGCTTAATCAAATAAATTATTTTTATTCATATTTACTTTAGGCAAATTGCCAGTACTGTAAAATAAATTAGTAAAAACATCAATCACTATCTCATCAAATTTTTATCATTGAGTAAATGACATTTCATTGCTCAATGCTTTTATTTAATAGTAAGTAACTGTATATGAAAATATTCAATGATGAATAAAACTCTGGTGGTTCATATAATTTCGTTTAAGTAATTGTAACATAACATGAACTTTTTATTACTTACTTTTCAACTTCAAAATCAAACGTTTTTTTTTTGTTTTTTGGAATATGTGATCTAATACTAAATACACAATTTCATACGGTCTACATAGCAACGCAACTAATTCTGAACATACTCCCCGACTTGAAAGTAAAACTTTCAACATCTTGTCACTACACACATTCACAATGAGCCCATAACTGGTAGTGGTGATAATTTTGACGTTGGTCTTTTGATATTTCCATTTGTAGTCTTTAATACCACTACTCTAACAAGATTGTCTGGCCCATGTATTAATTGAATAATCCTACCCAGCTTCCAAAATGCAGGTGGAAGCTTATCATCCTTTACCAAAACTAACGAATCGACTTGTAGCAATTGCTGACAATTTTTGCTCCATTTCTGTCGTACTTGCAACTGATTTAAATAGTCTTTGGCCCAGCGTTTCCAATACTGTTTGAGATAGGCTTTGTATGTATTGAAATCTATTAAGCTTATTTGAAGCTATTTCTGAGACATCAGGATCGGGTGCAGTGGCCATTGTTCGTCCAATGAGGAAATGTGTTGGAGTTAGCGCTTGCAAATCGTTAGGATCAGAACTGAGAGGGGATAGAGGCCTGGAGTTTTAATACCGCTTCAATTTGAACAACTATTGTATTGAATTCTTCATAAGTTAAAGAGGTATTGTTCAATATTCTCTTCAAGTGAAATTTTGCGGATTTGACGCCTGCTTCCCATAATCCTCCAAAATTAGGGGAATATGGTGGGATAAATTTCCAATTTATTTCTAAATTGTTTGCAATTTCTTCGATTTCCGTTCGATTAAATTTTAAAAATAAACCAAGTTCGTGCAATTCCGAATTGGCCGCAATAAATGTTTTGCCATTATCAGACATGATGTGTTTAGGATGACCCCTGCGCGCGACAAATCTTCGCAAGCAAGCAATGAATGAATCGCAAGTTAAATTAGATAAAGTTTCTAAATGTATGGCCTTTACCGCTAAACAAACGAAAATACACATATAGCATTTTATTTTTAACGTACTGCGACCACGTCGCTCATTAATAAAGAATGGACCTGCAAAATCCAACCCCGTTGCAAAAAATGGGTAAGCAGCTGTTGCACGTAATTCTGGCAAAATGCCCATTCTAGGGTTTTGAAATGACGCGGAATAACGGTGACATTTGACGCATGATCTCACGACCCTTTTCGCTAAGTTTCTCCCCGACGTGACCCAATACTTCTCTCTTGTTGAGAAAAGAAGTTGTTGGGGCCTACATGTAAAAGGCGAGCATGTTCCCTTTCGAAAATGGGGGAGGAAAATTTGTATTTGTGGGAAAGTAAGATTGGATGTCGTTTGTCCATCTGGAATGAAGATAGCTGTAGACAACCACCAACACGCATAACGCCTTCTTCATCGAGAAATGGTGTCAAAGGCAGTAATTTGCTCTTTGGTGGAAGTGACTGATTGAGTTTTAACGAATTAATTTCGTCAGTAAATGAGTCAGATTGCGCTATCACAATGAGCACCTTTAAAACTCCTTTGAGTTCATCATACGTTAAAGTGCCAGTGGCACGTTCACTTCGCGATTTTTGAGAATTATTTGTAAATCTGAAAATGTATGCTGTGACACGAAGTAAATTATTATATTTAGAAAAGAGCGAAAATATTGAGCAACTTGGTGTTGCATTTGTGCTCATACTAACAATGATTTTGTCACGCATTTCTGATGTTTCCATTTTTGGATCAATTCTAGAACATGGTGTTATAGAGAAATTTGAGTTTTTCTTAAGCCATGATGGCCCTGACGACCACAGATCTGAGGTTATGATCGATTTAACAGACATGCCACGCGAGATCAAATCTGCTGGATTATCTTTGGTATTCACGTAATACCATTGCTCACTAGATGTTAGTTCTTGAATTTTATGGATTCGATTTGCCACAAACGGTTTGAAGCAACGAGGATCCTTTGCGATCCAGTGCAGAACCACTTGAGAATCGCTCCAGTAATGTACTGATGAAAATTGCACCGTCATTGAACTAAAGACTCATGACATAAGTTGGGTTAATAGGAGAGCTGCATTCAACTCCAACCTCGGGATCGTGCATGGTTTGAGAGGGGCTGCTCGTGATTTTGCACACAAAAGTGAAGAATTGCATAACTCCAATTTATCGAAATATTTGATGTATATGCAAGCACCGTATCCCTTTTGCGATGAATCGCAGAATCCATGCAGTTCTATGCGAGCTGGGTTTGAACAAATGACGTGACGCTGAACACGTAAATTGTTCGATAATTGAAAATCCTTTGAAATGGACTTCCATTTATTGAACAAGTTCTGGATAATAATGTCATCCCAACCAACATTGCAAGACCACAAGTCTTGAAGTAGGAATTTTGCACATATTTTTACAGGTGTTAACAGACCCAATGGGTCATATTGCTTCGCTATACTAGATAAGATTTTACGTTTGATAAAATTTGATTGCATGTTACTTTCATTGGTTTGAAAGAACAATTTGTCTTCTTTTACGGACCAGAAGACTCCTAAAGTTTTTGATTACTCATGTGACCCTAACGCGAACGTATTGTTGTCAAGAATGTTAACTGATACAGTATTAGATATTGCTTTATTGTTTGAAGTGAATTTTGTTAGAACAAAGCTTGCACTTTGAAGAATCTTATTGATGCCGTACCCTAATTAAACAAGAGTATCTGCGTCGTCACAACCTGTGAGCAAGTCATCGACGTAGAAGTCATGTAATATTACTTGACTAGCTTCGGGATACTGAGTTTGATATTGTAATGCTATTTCATGTAGACGCCGAATTGCTAAATATGGTGCAGAGGTAGTGGCATAAGTAACCGTATTCAACTGATATGTTTTGAGAGGTTCATTTAGACTGTTGCGCCATAATATTGTTTGATATTTCCTGTTGTCAGGATGTATCATCACCTGACGATACATTTGTTTTATGTCCGCGGTCAACACGAACGTGTGTTGTCTAAATCGTAACAATATTGAGAATAGATCGTCTTGGATGGTGGGACCAACATGTTGGCAACCATTCAATGATATGCCTGCTTCAGATTTTTGTGAACCATCAAAGACTACCCTTAATTTGGTGGTACTGCTATCCTTCCGCAGTACTCCATGACGGGGTAACGTGAAATATGAACCTAAGTGTGATTCATTTTCGATTAATGTCATATGACCTTGACTTAGATAATCTGCCATGAATTCTTTGTACATTGATGCAAATTGACGATTATGATGAAAGCGTCTTTCCATACTTTGAAATCTACTAAATGTTTGTTCCCTTGTGGACGTAAGTATATGTATATTATCGTTGAAGGGAAATTTGACAATGAATTTGCCCGATTGGTCGCGTGTGAAATTATTCTTGAAGTGGGTTTCACAAAATGAATGTTGATCAGATGTTTGAGGTTGTGAAGAATGTTCCTCCAACATCCAGAATTTTTCTAGTTGATCATGAATTTCTGATAAACCTACATTACAGCGTACTGTTTGTGTATTGATTGGAATTGAACCTGAAATGATCCATCCTAATTTTGTATTTTTCGCAATTGGTTTATCCTTTCCCAAATTAATATGACCGTCGATCAAAAGATTCCAAAACAATCCTGCTCCGATCAGTAAATCAACCTGTGCGGAGTGATTAAATTGTGGATCGGCCAACTTTAAATTGTGCGGTATGTTGAGCAATTGTGTATCAAAGCTCTGAGTAGGAAGTCTATCAGCTATTGAGTTGATAACCAAACAATGAATGTTTGAATGAAAGTTTGTGCATCGAGATTTAATTTCTGCTGAACATTCCTTAGAGATTGTTGAATGTGCAGAATTGATGCCTTTCAATGACAACATTTTGTCTGTTAAATGAAGATTTAATCTTTTTACTAGTGAAGTTGTAATAAAATTGGACCGTGAACCTGCGTCCAATGATACTCTTACATGATGCCAGCTACCGTCTGACCCCTTTATTGCAACAGAGGCTGTTAATAGCAGGATTTGGGAGTGTGACTTGTTTGTCACATGATTTGAAATTGTTACATTTTGAATTTCTTCCGAAATTGAACTGTTTGATGAGCTGTTTGAAGCTTGTGGAAAATGCAGAATTGTATTATGATTAGAGTTGCAAAATTTACAAGTGCCATTTCTGCAATCATTTGCTACATGATTTGTCTTTAAACAATTTAAACATAATTTATTTTATTTTACCCATTGCAACCGTTTTTGTGGTTTGAGTTCAAGAAAATTTGGACATTTAAATATTCCGGGGTTTGATTTACAATAGTAGCAAGTGTAATTTGTCGTTAACCCAATGAATTGCTTAGACTTGGAAAACTTGAATGTATTTTTATGTGTTTCGATTCTACCTTCAAGTGATTCCAACAAATTTGCCTTTGATTGGAAAAATTCAATTAAGTTTTCTACATTTTTTACGGGTTGGTTTAAAGAACTTAATGCCCTAATGTGCTTTAATATTGAATCTACAAATTGTCTAATATTTTTACTGTTATCGTTTGTTAAATTATGCAAGTTTAATAGTGGCTTTATATGAAATCTAATTAACACTTCGGAATTGTTATAACGATTACATAACAGTTCCCATGCTGTCAGAAAATTCTCGTTTGTCAGTTCTAATGCATGTATGTTTTCTAAAGCGGATAATTCTAAGCACGATTTTAAATAATACAACTTCTGAACTGCTGTAAGTGTGCCATTTTCGTAAATTAGCGAATAGAATGTATCTCTGGAATCAAGCCATCAAGATTCTAGATCACCTTTGAATTTTGGTAATAATGAAATTGTTGGTAAGCGTACATTTAAATTAGAATGCGATTGATCATTTACCTGCTGCGATACCGCGGTTGTGTGCATTTGAACTGGTCGAATATCTTCATTCAGTTCCGTGTCCAATTGCTGTTGCGTTGCCGAATTTGAAGAACTTTGTGAATTTGTATTGCGTTCAATGAAATATTCCGAGAGTGCGAGTGCTTCGAAATAGCCCGATTCAAATAACTCCCTTTCAGCATATTGTTCTGTTAAATTCTCATCATTGCTAATTAATTCTATTTGCTTTTGAACTTCCTCAAATTCTGCGTGTGTATCCAAAATAATACCATGTCTGCGCTTCATTTCGATAAACTGCCGTTGTGACAATTCAACCTCTTCATGAAATTGGCTTAAAATTGATTTAAAAGATGTAACTTTATGTTTAATGCTACCCCTTTTTCGTTTTAGAACTGTAATGTCGTAATCGATTGCCATTTCCTTGTGAAAATACGATTGCATTGAGTTAATAAGCGTCTCCTGCGTACAATCGATGTTGTGTTAATTACTACTTCATGCGGCGTCGAAGGACCATTAATATGTATATGAAAATATTCAATGATGAATAAAACTCTGGTGGTTCATATGATTTCGTTTAAGTAATTGTAACATAACATGAACTTTTTATTACTTAGTTTTCAACTTCAAAATTAAACGTTTTTTTTTTTTTTGGAATATGTGATCTAATACTAAATACACAATTTCATACGGTTCACATAGCAACGCAACTAATTCAAACAGTAACTTTTACGTTTATGAAATATAGCCACTGTTCAGTTTTGTAGTAAACTCTAAACTAGATAATTGTAAATTACGGAAACACTCAATACGCTTATTACATGTAGGTACTTATTATAAAGTAATAGTATATTAAGAAACGAGTTTCGTAAGACGCGTTTTTATCGCATGAGTCCAAGTTTAGAAAACGACCCGCGCAGCGGGGAGTTTTCTAATAGACGAATGCGATAAAGCGTCTTATGAAACGAGTTTCTTATACTATTTTTTCTATTTTGCGTATTTGTGTTGAAAATTTTGAAAAAATGTAAATTCCATTTGTCACCTTATTTCATAATTTTGAATGTAGGTTGGCAACAGTGGTATTTGTTTGTTTGAGTTCGATACAAATATAGGGTATTAAAACTATTATTTGTTACTAATTCATTTCAAACTACCTATAAATATGTTCTCAATAGAAGTTGTATACTATATACATTATAATCGGAATAAAATTACACTATCTATGTAAACTTAATAATTTACACTCAAGTGAAGTTAACAAGGTTAAATGAAGGTTATATTTTACGCAAAAGATGTAATCGGCTTAATCTGAAAGCATATTGACGCTTTATCTTGAAACACAATAAAAAAGAGAAATCGTCCATATTCGGTTTTGATCATCTTAATCATTGCAATGCATTAATCAGGAATAATTCAATACAAAGGATATATACACATTTGAAATAAGAATAGGTTATGTTACATTTACGTTTACGTACATCAATAAAGAATTTCATTAGTTTACATACCAACATCAAGAAAAACAATGTTAGATTACTAAACTTTAAAAGCAAACATTAAAACACCCGTTTGAGTGTCATAATGTACATATTAAACACGCAAAATAGAAAAAATACTTCAAGAGTTCATATTTCTTCACCAATTGTTTGTAGAATCCTTATGACTTTTTTGTAATTGTTAAAGCCTAATAACTTTAACCCTTTCAGTCACACTTGTTGAAAAAAATTCGAAAAACGTGTGCAATGGTTAATGCCAATTAACCATTGCACACGTTTTTAGAATTTAAGGTGCCAACCTAACATTTCAAAAGTTGAATTAAATTGGTACCCCCTCCCCTTTATTTTTTGCAGCATGTCCCTTGGGAGGGTCAAGGTGACTAGGTGAAGTAAAATACTTTTATACACCAAAGAACAATTTATTAAGTAATTATGGAACGTTGTTTTATAAAACTAAAATAAAATAAAAATTTAAAAAAAGTAAACAATTGGAATATTCACTGTCTTTTTTTTTGGTGTGAAATTCCAGAAAACAATTTCTATTCTTCATAACGCACAAATGCACCTTACATTTAGAGCGAGAGTCTTCAGCTTACAGTTCTCCATTTTTCAGCGGGAATTATCTGGTTTATTATCATAATCTGGAAAATGATTGTAACCATCATACCTAGATACTGTATGTGGTCTTATCTCGTGGAACTTTTTTCGGGCGAAGCAGTTGGCGAATTATCGCTTGATAGCCGGCCTCGTTTAGGAGGAGCTTTGTATAGAATAAGATGTTCAGCAACTTCTTGTCGCAAAGCGAGAAAATCCAATATATTTTTCTTTTGAACCACAAGTGCCCTGTTTTTGTATTCAATCCAAGAATTTACTAATGCAAGGTCAATCACATGCGTGATCATTCTAACTGTCCATTTCCTGGATATGACATAAGAACGATAGATACTCAACAAAAAATCTAACTTATCTACTCCGTCCATGTTACTGTTGTAGTGTTTAATTGCTTCTGGTCTTGTGAAGTCCACGTAACATTTTGTTTTCTTATCCCACCGTCTACAATTATCAGTTGTACCGATACCTACGAAGTTGGAGGCTGTCGTTTCCGCCTTGTTATCGTACCATTTAGTTACAACTATTACATCTTTGCTGAGAGAGATCATTGAAGACCCCCGCCCTGATTTCTTCATTTCCTTATCTGTAGGTAATTTTGGTTGAAAAAAGCTATTCAGTCTGGCTGTCCCAACTGCATATATGAGTTTTTATCAGAAATTGAAAAAGATGACAGTTACTAAAATAATTATCAAAAAATAATCCATGATTGCTTTCTCGTATTCTGTCAGAAAGTTGCACGACTACTCCAGCTCCTAAACCAAAATTGCTATATATTGGATTTATTTCCGTAGTGGACTATAAAGTCGTAAATGAGACCACTTTGTCCCGCTAACACGAAAATCTTTAAGCCCCATTTCTTGGGTTTGTTACTGACATATTGCTTTATGTTCAGGCGGCCATTGAAAGGTACCATTTGCTCATCAACACAAAGGTACATTTCTAAAGGTAATTCAAAACATCGTTGTCTTATTGAGTCATACAACCTACGTACCTTCCATAAACGGTCTTTATTTTCGTCTTCACGTGAAGTAACGTCAACTAAATGAATGGTTTGGCGCAATTTGCTGAATCTATTAAAAGCGATGTTATCTTTCACCAAAGAAATTCCAATGGATGAATTCCAGTACATTCTTATACGAGGAAATTGCAAATTTCCCATTATAATGTGGATACCGAAAAATTTTTTTATTTCTTGGTCCGTTGTTGGGGCGCATCTAGCCACTGTCTTTTGAGTGGCATATAAATTTGTCATTTCTGCCATTTCTTTAAAAATTTGATCAGGAATGTGTTTTTTAAAAAATTCTATTGGTGGTGGTAAAACTATCACATTTGAAGGGTCTTGGTAGTGCCAAACAATTGGTTTCATTTCATACTGAATGCCATCCATCCATTTTACTTTATTTTTCACGGTTAATTCGTGGTCTTGAGAAAATTTTTTTTATTTCTTCTTATCTGTTTATCTGCATTATTATTATCATTCGACGTATTTTCTTCTAAATTTTGCATAATATCATTATTGTCCTCGTCATCTTGTATATGCGGTTATTAGGCTTCCTCGACATCTTCATCGGTTGAAATATTATTTAAATAAATGGCTTCCTCATCTTCAGCAGCTTGCAGCGATTCTTCGTTCCATCCATCGTCTTCATCATCAGATAAGAAAGGAACATCCGAGTCATCATCATTTTCTAAAATTTCAAACGGTTCTTCATCTATTAGAAATCTTCGCGACATGATCTGTAGAGTATGCCATATATCAACGTTATGCACGTAAAAAATGTTGCAAAAGGGATACAATACTTATTCGTAAAACATGGAATTTAGGTCCACGCAGTACGTTTGTCCCTTTCAAGGGACATTAAATTAGGGCCCTTATTTCTCCTAAACCGGAAAGTTTTATATTTAGGTATGAAGTATGATTGCTTTACTTACCACTAATCACTATAGTTCACTTTTGTTTATAAAATTAACAATGTTACCATTCACTAAACAACGTAAACAAATGCACGTGTGACACTATGATAAATTCAGGTAGACTGTAATATCGGTAAAAATTTTCCTACTCAAAATAGATGGCGCCAATATTCATACCTAATGCATATGATGTCCCTCCAGCAGAACAAGCTGACTTCAAACGCTAAATGAACTCCACGACCACATCTGGCCCAATATAAACTGATGTCCCTTATGCGGGACGCTGTGACTGAAAGGATTAAAATCACCTATCTTGCCAAGAAATAGTAACAACTATCTAGTGCGAAACAGCACACGACCTCCAACGTACAACGTGGAAATTAACCCTTTCAGACCTGAATTGTTATTTAGTTATTAAAATAAAACAGATTTGATTAGTTTAAAATGGCAATAATATACAAGTTGAAACCTAAATTATAAACCAAAATAAACAATTTATTTCAATCTTAATGCTGTCAACACCTACGAAACTAACCATAAACAGACGAACTTTTTCAATTAGGTTAATGAACGCCCTGTTTTGTTTTCGGTACAACTACTATATTCAGCAATTGTACAAAAAAATTTTTTTCCTGTATGATGCAATGTAAACTAATCAATGTTTTATTTCAATCTTAATGGTCTCAACACCTACGAAACTAACCATAAACAGATCGGGGTACTATACATCTTATGCACGAACTAATCAATGTTTCCTCTTCAGCTCTAATATTCTTTAACTTCATAGGTGGAAGGCATGTATACCCCATGTCGCCCGGTGCAATACCACCTCCTTTACCACGAGCTCCTTAATACCGATGCTCCAATTTTCGGAGTTTCCCAGGTGAGTAGGGCGAAATGCCCACACTCTAACATCGATTCGTCGATCCGTCTAAGGATTCTAGAGGGGGGGGGGCAAAATTTCGTCAACGCCAAAATCAAGACTAAGAAGAGCAAGATCTGCCAGGAATAAAATTCTGCCCGATTTGGATGCCCGGGAGGGCAGAACTCAAGCGACTTCGATCGTCGAAAGTACCAACGCTCGGATACGTTACTGCAACATACGTGGTATCAGGTCGAATCTTAATGCTGTTCACCAACACCTTGAACAAATGCAAGCGGACATTCTGTTTCTATCAGAAACACAAGTCTCCCCTGGAAGCACTGATTCGCCCGACCTGCAATTTCCCAGATACAACCTCCACTCTAACTTTCGCCTTAAAGGTGGAGTATGTGCGTATACCAAGGACAGCGTAGGTTGTAAGAGGATATCCACTTTGGAAAACAACAAATTTGACGCGATTTGGTTCAAACATTCTGGGCCCCAATTTGTGAAATTCTACTGTTGTTTGTATAGGTCTCCCAATGACAATAACTTTTAAGATCTCTTTGATTACCTTAGTCTGAAAATGGGCTACCTCTTATCACAATTCCTATCTTGCGATATTCCAATTTTGGGAGATTTTAATACCCACAACTCCAATTGGCTTCAATTTTCATCTACCACTAATCCTGCAGGTCATAGTGCAGAAGCATTTGCTGTATCCTGTGATCTCACACAAATGATTTCCGAACCAACCAGAATCCATGACAACCCTAACCATACTCCACATAATCCTTGCAACCAACAAACTTGTCTATGAAACAAGAGTCCTTTCGCCACTTGGTCAATCAGGCCACTGCCTAATAGAAATAACTTACTCTGTACCCTATCCCACTGTGAGTCAGCTAACTGGAGCGAACTGCGAGATTTTTTTTGCAACCTTCCCCTAGCGTGAGTATTGCTTTAAACGAACCTCCTCTTCAAACATTACTCTTTCAATAACTGAAGTTATCTTGATAGGTATGAAGTTATACATTCCCAAAAAACGTAATCTTGTAGTTCATTCCCGTTCCCAACCCTTGTTTAATAGGGCTTGCACTGATGCATTATCGCAAAAGCCTAAATTCTATACCAAATGGAAATCAAATAAATCTGTCGAGAATCACGCCGACTATATTGCCGCAAGGAATAGTTACAAAAGCATCACCAAGGGCAAAAGAGGTTTGAAGAACGTAAATGCAATGAATTAGTCGCATGTCCTTTGAGTGGTTGATCATTAGTTAAAGCCATCAAACAAAGCGACTAGCCCTGACGGTACTCCAGCTGTCGTCCTTAAAAAATGCTACACCGAGCTAGTATCTATATTGTCCAAACTCTTTTCGATCTCCATATCATCTGGAGAGTCTCCCTCTTCGTGGAAGTTGGCAAATGTCCAACCTATTCCTAAAAAGGGCGACAAAATGGATCCCTCAAACTATCGACCACTAGTATGGGTTCAGACAGAGTCGTTCAACGCATGATCTTCTCTCATATGTCACCTAACTTTAGAATAACTTGAACCTTGATGGCACAGTTGGCTAGCGCGGTACTCTAGCAAAGTACAGGTCGTGGGTTCAAATCCTACTCGAGGTAAACTTTTTATTTATGGATTTAATAAAATTAATAACATACACATACACAGCTATGCTACTAAACAAATCATCAGGTACATATCTTTTGAAGTATTTTATTGGTGAATAAAAGTCATATTCTTCAAAATTTGGAGCTTACTACGTTTCTGCAATGCTACTAAGACGCTAGCGTTTCCATTTCATGGAATCTTTAGGTGTCACCATTATATTGCCACATCGATTATCTAATTCAGTGTTCTCATTGCATAAAATGTTCACTTCAGAACCTCTTCCTCATCTTCATCTTCAGATGTGGTATCCTTTACAAAAGTCATTTTTACCCACCGTGTCCGCTCCAACACGTATTGCTTTTCGGTGAGCTTGACTTCCTATAAGTGGTACATCGTTATCCTCACATTTGTCTTCACTCAAACTAACGTCAGAAGCATCACCATTGTTTAAAATTTTACTAATTATGTCACAGTATTTCTCCACAAAAAGATATTTTTGTTACATTTGCTTGAACCAGGTTTCCCCATATTTGTAATTGAAATATCACTAATATTAAATGAATTTGTATATACAAGTCAGTTATTCTCACTCACTGCTGTTGTATCTGAAATTACAGGGAAGAAAAAACGTTAGAACTATCATAATCATACAAACACAGCTGATCCACATTTTAGGTTATGTTTCCGAATTTACACCATCAGGATCCCGTTGTACACAAATGTGTGTATTATACTTACTTAATAAATATGAATTAAATAAAATTGCACTAAACAACGTCCATGTATTCACACAAGAAAGAAACCACTTAAAAATTTTCACAAATAAAATCTAAAACGTGATTATTATAGGAAAAAACGCAAGCAGTAATGGCTTCCCAGAGAGAAACAACACCACAGGCTGTAACTCACTAAATAGTTTATAGTCTAATCACCAGAGTGCAGTAGCAACTTGAATACAGATAAAACTAGTATACAAAGAAGTGCACAGTGGATTTGGATGGGCTTGACATTTCTTATATGAGAAATATTAGTGAAGACACTTTATGTACACAATTGTGTCCACCTAGTCTGAAAAGTTTAAAAGAAATGAAATAATTGTTTTTGAATAGTTGTGCAACCTCTTTTTTTAATACGTTCATAACGAAAGTAGACAACATTGCAGAAACAAAAACAATAAGCTATGTCAGATGGAAATTTAAAACTTCTTTGTCAGATAGAGGCTGATAGATTAATATTGATATTGATGCTAACTTAAAAAAAATGCAAAACCGGCCGCTTCTATAAAATATCGATAATACAGTTTAAGCATTTTATGTCCTATTTAACTAATTTTTAGATTTATTTTGCTTTATATTAAGAAACTTATAAAACAAAACTATGTTAAATAAAATTTTCTTTAAAAATATGTCTACACGTTTTCTTATAAAATTAATCGTTATTCTGATATTGAAAAAAATTAGAATTTTTACCGCTAAATTACGCGTCGTGCCAAAAAATTACAGGTCTACATGCTGGTATTTTTGTATCTTTGAAATATACCACTGCTTGAGAAATATTTGATAAAAACCAAAAACTACCTCTAATAAACCCTCCCTCTGTGATGGACACCAGGTCAATTAGGGTTATTTACAATGCATTTCAGTTTATTTATTTTATATTCAGCGCTTTATGCAACAATAAAAGTCCAATGCACTTCCCTAGCCATGAAGTAACATTGTTAATGTATAAAATAGATAATAGTACTTTTTAGAGGTAAGAATGAAATTGAGTTTAGACCAGTTAACATCGTGTGCAATTTATTTGATATACTAGTGCACTTTCCTTAATATGGAACGATGACGACCCTGCCAACCGGCCAAAAAAAAAAAATAAAACAGTTAATGAAAGTGCGAAATGGGAATTTCAGAAACAAAACACGTTGATTCAACCGGGGAAGTAACGAATACAGTAGTTGTAAATTGAGTTTCGGTGGAAAGTGAAGAAATATTTATAATATTACGTGTGTTGCTAATTTTGAAAATTGTGGAAAGGATGTGCTTGCTTTACAAGGACTATACGGAGCATTAAAGAGCGCTACAGTTCTACCATTAATGTTTGATCGTTCGTTACGTATTTGAAAACCAACTTCAAATATACCAGCCGCGGACATCTTATTATCCCAATGTTAATGTAAGGATTCTACAACCCGTTAGATGTCATGAAGAGGAAAGAATCAGCATCCACATCGAACTCCGTGAACCTGGTTCTACACAGAAAGACGCATCTGATCAACTGCATGTAAGCAACTAGTAATTTAATTTTAAAAAGCTTAGGTAGAATTAGGAACGAGTAGGTACTTATTAATCTTGATAAGCAGATGAATAACTTAGACGTGTTAACAGGTTTACCAGGTGTACACATAAGTTTTTTCCAGGTTTTTGATAAAAGAAACACGTAATTTTCAAGGGAATTTAGTTTTTTTATTCAAAATATTGGCCATCGGCTTCTACACATTTCGCCCACCTTCCTCGAAACTGCTGAAGTGCTGCTCTGAGAGTGCGTGCCCCATTGATGCGAATAGGTGATAGTCAGATGGCGCCAGGTTTTGGAAGTACGGTGGGTGCGAAAAGATGTCCCATCCAAGCGATTTCAAGGTGTATTTCACTGGTTTTGCGGTGTGAGATGGCGCATTGTCGTGTAACAAAATCAAGTAGCCATGTCTTCTGCCCCATTCCGGTCGTCTTTCGATCAATGCGTGATTTCAATTAATCATTTGTTGATGATAGCGCTGTGCATTAACGGTTTCGCCGGGTTTCAAGAGTTCATAACACACAATACCGCTCTGGTCCCACCAGACACAAAGCATGGTCTTCTTGCCTAAGCGATTCGGCCTTGGTGTTGAAGGACTGGCTTCGCCAGGTGAAAGCCACACATGTTTTTCCGCTTCGGGTTTTTTCGCAACCCGTCACAATTCCAAACAAACATTATTTTCTTTCGTGGCGTTGCAGCAGCATTTCACTAGTGAAATGACGTTCATTCAAATCGTGTAGAACCCATTTACCGAGTTTATTGACCTTCCCCATTGCTCGTAAACGTCTGCCGATTATTTCCTGTCACACATTTAATGCTTTTGTCTGTTGCTGTTGAGTTTGAGTTGGGTCATCATCCAATAACTCCTGCAATTGTTCGTCTTCGCACTTTTGTGGTCTACCAGAGCGCACACTATCTTTCATATTGAAATCGCCAGTTTTAAATTGTCAAAACCATGCCTCGCATGTTCTAATCGGCAGAGCGTGTTTACTATATGTTTCTACCAGCAAACGTTGACTCTCAATACCCTTTTTCTTTTGATTTAATAAGAAAAGCAATGCGTACCGCAAATGTTCTTTTTCAGGTATAAACTTCGACATGATCACTGAACGATAAAACAAAAACGCTAGTTTTTGTCGGACTCCACTTGTGTGTGTTTGTAGTTTAGTGTGAGATGAACAAATTAATATGCTGCTTCCTTTTGGCTGCCGCCATCTCTTAGTTAAACCGGAAAAAAACTTATGCATACACCTAAGTATATGAGGAAGTCTTTGCAAGAAATATTAATAAAGACCACAGTAGTAGAAGGGCAGATAAAGGCTGTGTAAATAGAAAGCTAGATAAATTAGATGAAATTAGGCAAAATTGTATAAGGCGATAGAGAAATTTAATAACAGCGAACACAGTCCAGATGTAATTTTCTTTTCGACTAGGGAACAGAAAAATAAGTGTACCACTAACGTCAAAATTTGAGCTTTACACTACAGTACCAGCACGTTGCGAAATAACTAAATATTTTCGCTGCGTTTGCGAAGAACAGTGTGTTACACAATCAGAGCAAATTTGTTGGCAGTATAGTGTTTACAACCAATAGTAACAAGCAAACCATATATATATATATATATATATATATATATATATATATATATATATATATATATAATATATATATATATATATTTATATTGTGGCGCGATGAGTTTTGGTATTAAAAGTAATGGCCGATACAATTATGTTAAAAATCTGAAATTACGAAGCTGTAGGTTTTGGATGACGCTGAGTTCAAATATAATATTGTCCTAAATGTGGCACTTCCGGTTATATCGGAAGTAGACGTCAACTTTGTTATTTTAAATGGGACTTAATATTTTTTATTTTATTTTCGAATTCTACATGAAATACTAGATAAAATTTTTGTACAATGTCCTATACTAAAAATGAAGTATTTTCGAGATATTTCAATTTTTTTTTAAATTTTGAAAAAATCCTAGACCACATTGAATAACGATTTTCCATTAGTAACGATGCTAATGACGTGAAATTGTAACCAATAAACAACAAGCGCTTTCCCGTTAGCTCCATATATTCATCTCATTGATATTTCATACAGGGTGTTTTAAACTTAGCCGCCAACATACACAATTTAAATCATTTATAAGTTGCTTACTTTAAATAGAACACCCTGTATTTTATTATATTTTCCGCTGTATTTTTTTAAGCCAATTCGTTTGGTATCAGTATTCCCTCTACCTAAATCCAACCATTTTTGAGATATTTCATTATCTTAGTTAAAACATAGCAACACTTAATTATTTCAACATTAGTCAAGGGTAGGCCATGGCTGTCAAAGATTTGATAGTTAGAATGTTAATTGTTTATGTTCTTTTGACAGTTTTCTTTACCAGTTTGTATTTCATAGTAAATAATGGCAAATGTAGGATTTACTAATGATGATTTTTTTAATCTTATTATTATTTACGGCGAGTGTAATAGAATTGTTGAACGGACTTGCCGTGTTTTTGCAGAAAGCATATCCAAATCGACCAAATGCAACTGGTGATATTGTAAGAAGATTGCTTAAGAACTGCCGTCAGTTTGGTCAATTTAAGACAAAAATTAATAAAAATAAACCACTAGTGGACAGTGACATAAACGAAATTAATGTTTTGGGTTATTTTACGGCCTGTCCAAATGCCTCCATTAGAGATTGTGAGAGAACAATTCATCGCATTTTAAAAAAACACAAATGGAAACCATTTTCATATTATTTGGTGCAACACTTACAATTAGGTGATCTTCCTCGAAGGGTAGAATTTTGTGAATGGTTCTTAATGAAGACCCAAGAGGATGAAAACTTCATAAAAAAAGTTATATAGTGTGATGAAGCAAAGTTTAGCAAAAATGGATTATTTAATCGAAATAATTACCATTTTTGGTCTAATGAAAATCCACATGTTAGTAGAGAACGTTATTTCCAAGATAGTTGGAGTTTGTGCAATGAAAGACGATAAAATTTGATGATGAAAATTTAAATGGTACAATATATTGCCACATTTTAGAAGAAGCCCTACGACCGGCGTTACATACTTTAAGAAATAGAGAGGCGGCTTCAGCTTGGTATCAGCAAGATGGAGCACCTCCTCATAACTTTGGGCCTGTTGCTCAGTATCTTTACATGCTTGATGATAGATGGATTGCCAATCAGGGTCCTAACACCAGACCATATTTCCAGAATTACAAGACAACTTAATAAAAAGGATTCATAAATGTTTAGAAGTAGATGGTGCTAATTATAAAACTTTATTTGTATAATATTACATTTAGTTTTTTTGTTTGTAAGTTATCTAATTAAATTAATACAAAATACCTAGTCAACGTTTTTAGTGATATCCACAATTAATAATCGCTATTGGTTACTTTTCAGAATTAATAACTTAGGAAAAAATGACAAAACATTACCTTAAATAATGGAAATTATGGCCTACCCTTTACTAATGTTGAAATAATTAAGTGTTCGAAATATCTCGAAAATACTTCATGTTTGGTATAGGACATTGTGCACAAATTTTATCTAGAATTCGAAAATAAAACAAAAAATATTAGGTTCCATTTAAAATAACAAAGTTGACGTCTACTTCCAGTATAACTAGAAGTGCCACATTCAGGACAATATTATATTTGAACTCAGCGTCATCCAAAACCTACAGCTTCGTAATTTCAGATTTTTAACATAACTGTATCCGCCATTACTTTTAATATCAAAACTCTTCGCGCCACACCCTATATATATATATATATATATATATATATATATATATATATATATATATATATATATGCTTTAAAAGCATTCAAAATATGCACCAAATATGCATAATTCTCTTTTAATATGTAGAGGTATTTCCGGGAATGGCGTATAAAAAAATGAAGATTTTTGAAAAGTTTACTGAATTTTTACAAAAATGATTACAATTACATAATAACTAACATTAATTTACGATGTTTTTAACTCACAGGTAATTTTCTAATTCTAATCTTTATTTTTAATGGAATTATAACAAAGTATAATTAAATATTTTTCTAAATTACTTAACAAGAAAGACTGCCTTTTGTCTGTTAATAGACACTTATGTTATAAGGATCATCATAACAATCATTATGGTACTAGCTCGTCTGATAACACGCGTGTACCATAATGGTTGTTTATAATCCGTATTTCATACAAAATGTTACATTCCGGCGATTTTTGTTTAATAAAATTTCTTGTTGCATTTGATTTTACCATAATGAAAAGTTTTAGTGACGGCAAGTAGATTTCCGCCAAGGGTAAACGTAGCTTAATTTAAATAATTTACGTAGTAACTAGGTAACAACGGAATTGTTTGTTTGTATTCTCATGTTATTGTCAAAATTATATACACTGTGTCTCTTGAATTTCTGGACATAGGGAATTCCCATGTTAAAATAAACTATTGTAAATATTGGCTCCCCTAATTATTTTACAGTAAAATGTCAAATGTAAAACTTCTTAAGAAAAAGAGGTTGCTTCTTATGTTACAATTGCATTTACATTTGGTTCATCCGTTTTCGAGATATTTAGGAAAAACTTAAGGGCTTTTTCGTAACTGGTCAAGGTTGCTTTGCTTTAGACAGACAATGCTAACAATAATTATTAATTGTCATTGTAAATCATTCATTGTTCAAAAACAATTCATTCATCATTAAAACTTTATTTGGGACAGATTATTACTTTTTAAAGAAAAATTTGTTTATAAAAATGAATTATTACACCATTGAAGAAAAAGTAAAATTTATTGAATGGCATTACTCTGGCAATTCACTTAGAAATATCAAAGATTTGTACTCGGCTAGTTATTAAAACCGGCAAATTCCAAGTGCAGAAACAATTTCAAAAATTACCAACTTATTCAAATCTACCAGTAACGTTAATAAGCCATGTAATTGTCAAGATATTAAACCTCTGGGGCAAAATGACAAAATGATCAAGTAGTAGAAATGATGATTTTTTGTTATTTATTTTCCAATTTTCATAATTAATTTGTTTATTTAGAATATCATCTTCTTGTTTATAACAGACTTATTTTATTTGTGCTCCTTATTGTATTTATCCTGAGACTTACATGGCTTATTAACGTTACCGGTTACGAAAAAGCCCTTAAGTTTTTCCTAATTTTCTCGAAAACGGATGAACCAAATGTAAATGCAATTGTAACATAAGAAGCAACTTTTTTTCCTTAAGAAGCTTTACATTTGACATTTTACTGTAAAATAATTAGGGGAGCAAATATTTACAATAGTTTATTTTAACATGGGAATTCCCTATGTCCAGAAATTCAAGAGACACAGTGTATTTACTTAAAATTAATCAAATAGTAAAAAAATTAACGATTTATCCCAAGAAATAGAAAATTTATCCCATAGTGCGGTTGTTGGCTTAATGCCTGAGAAATCTAAAAGTATTTAGGAAAAAACCTATGCAAATTATGAATTATGGTGTGTTTCAATAAACGTTTCATATTTTTGCCTACTATACCTATAGATTTAATGAATTCATTATAGAACTAAGTCCAATAAAGTGTGTCATTTTGACATTAACAATGAAATCCTTAATAATGTCATTATGACACGTCGGAATATAAAATATTTTTATATGCCGAAAAATTCTTTCTACGTCAACTGACGTAATTGGGGCGTTTTTTAAATTACTAATAAGTAATAATGCCTGGATTTATAGTCAGTGACCCAGTGCCAAATTGACCTTTTAAAATACCACATACTTGGGTAAGAGTGTTAAACCCTTCGTTTTTATTTAAAACGTCATCTAATTTTTGTGCTATTCGTTTGCCAATATCACCTTTATCGGCTTTAATTAAACTTTTAAATTTTTCAATTTTTTCGATTGATTCTGTTAACGGAACTTCTGCTGCTTGCAGTTGTACAAGAGTCGTACTAACAAAGACATGATTAGCTTTAATAAATTGCAATTGATTTCACAAGGATTTGTTCTTTAATAAAACCTTTGACTTTTTAATTGCACTAGGACTGTCGTCAAAATCCAAAATTAAATCTTTTACACCATTAAAATTATTATTTTTATACATCGCAGCATCCAACAAAGTATATAAGTATAACTGGTTTTGGTGGTAAAGCAATACCAGCCAACTTTTCTTTAAACCGCTGTACGTACCTTAACAAATATTTTTTTATATAATTAATTAAATTATTAACTAAAGGAAATTCGTCCCTAATTTTTTCCGCTACTCGGTTTACCCCATGCGCTAAACAACTAGTATGCATTAAATTTGGGTAGCAAAATTTCAAGTTTTGTCCTGCTTTTAGCATATATGGAGCTGCATCAGGAAGCATTGAAATGATTTTACCGCTTCCGGTAGAACAAAAGTTTGTCTGTGTATTTTTCCAAGAATAATTTAAAACTCGGATTCAATAGTTTTGTAAGAGGTATGTTACCACTAATTAGAGCATTACACAATTCAAAATTGAATTCTTCCTGAAGATTCAGCTTCGATGAGGTAGCAAAAGATTCCTGCAGAGACAGTTGCAGCTTACTTTTTTTACAGTTGGCTTGATGCGAAGCGGTCTTAGTGTGTTGAATAACACAATTTTTTATCGGATGCAATCTACAGCAGTAAAACATCACTTAGTTTTTTTTTATATTTCCGGGGAAAGTATAACCAAAAAAAAAATATATAGATGGTATTATAAACTTACCACTTTACTGCACGCCTTACAAAAAATTTAGTTGTTGTTTAAAACAAGTTCTTAAAAATTGTTTATCCCCAAATCAACTAAAGAACTGTCTTTCGGCTTTTTAAATTGTGCCACGCTTAATTTACACACTGAACTTAAAGTTGGTTGAAATAATGAAGTTCAATTCTAAGGAAAATATTTAGTGCAAAGTAACTACGTACTGCTTTATAAAGCTCAAAACTTATACTAATTGCAGAAGGTAACAAATGCGTAACAAAGAAGACAAGAAAGTCTTGGTGACGGTAACTCACACACTCACACACTTACACACTCCCAGTCCCACACTTACACACTCACACACTCAAACACTGACACACTCACACACTCACACTCACCCACTCACACTACACACACCACATCACACCACACTCCACACACCTACACACTCACAACTCACACATCACACACTCACACACTACACCACACACTCACACACTCACACACTCACACACTCACACACTCACACACTCACACACTCACACACTCACACACTCACACACTCACACACTCACACACTCACACACCACACACTCACACACTCACACACTCACACACTCACACACTCACACCCACACTCACACACTCACACACTCACACACTCACACACTCACACACTTACACCTCACACACTCACACACCTCACACACTCACACCACACACTCACACACCTCACACACACTCACACACACTCACACACTCACACACTCACACACTCACACTCACCTCACACACTCACACACTCACACACCACACACTCACACTCCACACACCTCCACACTCACACACTCACACACTCACACACACTCACACACTCACACACTCCACTCACACACTCACACACTCACACACACACTCACACACTCACACACACACACTCACACACTCACACACTCACACATTCACACACTCACACACTCACACTCTCACACACTCACACACTGACACACACTCACACTCACACACTCACACGTTCACACGGTAGCATGCGCGATCACGCACGGACGCTCACTCACTCAAGCACTGACGCTCGCATGTTCGTAGGTCCTCATGCTCGCACGCTCGCAGGCACGTACGCACTCACGTAGGCACGCACGCACCTACACACACACCCACACGCACCAGCACATGCACACGCACCCCCACATGCACATGTATACACACCCAGACGGAGAGAGACGGAGAGAGAGAGACATCTGGACATGATAACCGATCATGGCGAAACTTGGCCAAAAACTGTAAAATGAGCTAATACGTCGATTTAGCGATAGTGAAAAGAATGTCGATTTTTATAACCATCTATACCTGCATACGTATATGTAGGTTGAAAGTTAAGAATGCAAGCTCAAAATATCTTGTAACAAAGTTAAACAATGCAACAATTAAATAATTAAGGAAACAAGCCTAAAAATATGTGCAATAAATGACGTCGAAATAATATGTAGGGGAGATCGGAGTAATGGCGCCCACCTAAGAAAAATTGTTGATAATTTCTTGTCTTTTTACGTTTTCAAAGTGAAAATGTGAAAAGTTAAATGAAAGAAACATTTATTTTAACAACTGAACAGGTTACTGTATTATAATTTAGAAAAATATACCACTATTTACAATAATCACTCATATGCTGTAGGTGTTTGGACTCGTGCACATTGCTTATATGCCCATTTACCACATAATGTACAACGACACCAGACCTTATTGTTTTTTCAAAATTCTCCACAAAACATACATTTGTTGCTTGTTTGAGGAGGAGTATCGTTCTTCCTTTCTGAAGGTGCAAACTACCAGCCTTCTAAATCATCACCGCTGTCATCGTCACAGAATGACGCAACTTTTGCAACGTCGACGTAGTCTGATGAAAACTAGCCTTTCTCTTCATAGTTGCTTTCCCCCAGTTTTAGCCTGCTTCTTCTTCGTTACTTTTTTCTTATTAACTTCTTCATGTCCGTCCTTGAATGGGGTAGAGCTTAAAATCTCAGAATGTTGACGTTTTTTTCTCTTAGTAGGTCTGTCACTGCTGTACTGACTCGCGGGATTGATGAGATCATGGCAATGGCTACTTGAGCTCTTTCTTCGCTTTGTATTAAAGGAGACAGAACTTGCAGCGAACTTATGGATGGACCAGGCAGGTTATTCTCATTTAAAGTTGAAGATGGTTTTATTAAAAGGGAGTTTATTGAGTTGTCCTTTACAGCGCTAATTCGGAGACAGGTGCTCATCAACTTGACTTTTTTTTATGATTGTGGACCTGAACAGGCTAAATTTGGCCTATCGTGCTAAATCACTCAGGAACACTTAGGAGGATGTATAGAGGGATAACGAATTGCCAATAGATGCCTATGAACAGCTACCTTAAATTTTCTCATATCATAAGTGAAAGGAAAATAGGAACTAGGGAGATCATTCCCGAGTTTAGAAGCCGTGTAGAAAAATGTGGATTGCGCCCATTTGGTACGACAAGTGGAGATCTGTACTACATACTGATGATGTGAATGAGCGAACCGAGTGTTTCTCGTAAAGATAGCCCGAGATGGTATCAAATAATATAATTCATCAGCACAATAGCCGTTGAAATAACGATAATACAAAGAAAGAACTGACACCATCCTTCTATGCTCAAGGGACTGTATGTGAGAAGTTAAGGACGGGTCATTTGTAAGCCTAATCGTTCTTTTTTGAATATGATCAACGATATCGAGAGCGTATAGGGGAGCACTAACCCAGAGGTGAGAATTATATTCCAGATGAGGCCGAATTTGGGCCTTATACAGCAGAAGGAGTTGTGGAGAGGTAAAGTACTGCTTAGATCTGTACATAAAGCCTATTTTACGAGCAGCTGTTTTGGTAGCTGACAGAAGATGGTCAACCCATGAGAGATTTGAGGATATCGTCATACCCAACAGAGTAATAGAGTCTGAAAGCTTAAGAACTGAGCCATTCATACTTACAACAGGAAATGATTGATCTTTTTTGGCGGACACAAGGTAACACTGAGTTTTGTTAGCATTAAATTTAACTAGATTATTGCTTCCCCATTCGAGAATACGTTGAATGTCTTTGTTGATTGAATTTGCCATTTCAGCTTTAATTTCTTGATTTGACATAGAAGGTAGATTATCAATATGAGTAGACTGAGATGAACTACAGTGAAGAGTGCTATTGTCAGCAAAGCAATGGATGGGGTTAGTTGTTGAAGAAATAAGGTCATTTATGTACAGCAGAAAAAGTGTAGGCGCTGTAACGGATCCCTGTGGTACGCCCGGGTTAATGCTAACTTCTTTTGAAAAAAAGCCATCAACTACGACACGTATTCGTCTTTTATCAAGAAAACTAGAAACCCAATTGATGAGCGTATCATTTAACCCAAACGACTTGAACAAGTTGTGGTGTTACCTCTGGTTCTAACGGATTTGATGCGTCGAATAATTTTTCTGATAATACTTCTGGATTAAGTGGGTAAATTCCTTTTATTCCCTTTTCAACAGTGGCTATCTTATCATAAGATTTTGTGAACAAAGCTGGTAGGTCACTTGTGGTTGGTTTTTGATTAGGATAAGTTTTCATACACAGCTGACATTCGTAATTGTAAGCTCTCTTCAATGGCCCAAAAAATGTTATGTCTAATGGTTGAAGGTAATGTGATATATGAGGCGGAATTGATAATATCGTTACTCCATTCTCACGGCAATAGTTATATATGTCTAGGGATGTGTGACTAATATGGTCATCAAGTACCACAAGAATGGGATTGGATATTGAAGCTTCAGTAAATTTTGCAAAAAGGGCATGTACAAGAGAAATACTTTGTCAGTCATCCATCCATTCCTGATACAAGCATAAATACTACCCGGAGGACCACCAATTTTGAGGCTCTCTTGCGTACGCATCCGTGCATAGATAAACAAAGGATGCACGTATGAACCCGATGCACCCATGGCGCAACATACAGTCATAGTCTTGCCTCTTTCCCAACTTGTGGGTTCTCCTACTTGCTTCTGTTCTGTGGTGGCTACTATTGGCGATGGTTTGTGAACGGTAGTTATCCCCGTTTCATAAATATTGATAATACTATCGGGTGCAAAATGATGTTTTTCTTGAATGGTGAGTAGGTGGTAGGTTAGTAAAAAATCTGTCGACTTTACTTTTAGAGAAAGCACTAATTTTCTTTAAACTAGTTGCCTCTGGTTTTCGAATGCTTACTGATGGAACTTTTTGCAAAAAGTTGCTGAGCCACACTCTGCCAGCTAGACGTTGCTCCTCATTGAAAGTATATTATTTCTCTCAGCGTATTCGTACGCTATACGATATAGTTTCAGAGGTATTAAACCAAAAAACAGATTTTCCAATGTCTTACGGTGGTTTGCTATTTCAGACTACTCTACTTTTGTAAATGTGCATTTTCTCCCCATGGAAGGTCCAAAACATTCTCCACTTTTAAGCCTATCCCGTAATGAACTATATGGAACATCAAACTTGCGTAAACCTTCTCCATTTTTCAGCTTTTGACAGCTTGCATTGCGTCACTCTCAGCTTCGAGTTTCCACATTGCTTTTTTTCGTTGTTCGTTCTCTAGATCTTAGCATTTTTCTACTTGATTCGGCAAATATCTGAGAAACAATTTGAATAAAAACCGTTATAAATGCTGTGATTGGAAAATATTTGACTTGTTTCATTTATACATATTGTGAGTAACGCCACCCACTAACCGTCAATGCCGTAATCGGTTGAGCGCCATTGCCCACACTTACCACAAATTTTTAAAGTGATGATTAACCGTTAATACATAAGCAATAAATCGAATGATGTTGCAAAATGATAAAGAAATATACAATTATACTTCTCATAAACACAACCAAGGTCTTACTTGTTTACTAGGTTACTTACCGATAGTTGTTTGATTAATCTTTACTAAAAACTGCACAAATAGTTTTACAACAGCTTAACTTAATACACAATGAAAACTTCGGCGCGTTGCTGAAATCCAGTACTTAAGTACGCCACCTTTAGATGGCGACACACCTATTATTTTGGAATATTTGACAGTTTAGATAGTGAGATTCAAAGCCGTATTACCCGCTGAGCGCCATTATCCCGCTCTCCTCTAATAAAGAAAAACGTCAGTTAATTCTCAATGATTTTCACATGTTACCCACATGGGGACATGTCGGAGTCAACAGAATGGTAAATAATATAAAGGTTATTATTTTTGGATTTACGGAAATATGTTGAAAATTTCTTTAAAAAGTGTGATCTTTGTCAAAAATGTAAGCAATCTAACATTAAAAAACAGCCAAATGTATAAGTTCTACAGCCAAAGCGTCAAAAAATTCATCTCGATTTAGTTGAAACATTACAATCCGAACAATCCGATAATAAATATACATTAACTTTGTAATGCGAATTAACAAAATTCGTCGAATGCTGCACACTATTAGGGTAAGGTCGCCGAAATCGTACTTTTCGTTGAATTATACGTTGCCAAAGACTATACCTCCATCAGGTTCTGTTTTCTTGTACTTTCTACGTTTTGTAATATGCATTCACAAAACGACATTAATCAGACAACGCTTGGTGTTCGTACATGTCATTAAAAAAAGTGTTCGTAATCCATGTAAATTTGTGTATGTTTTTCGAAGGGTATATTTATGATGTGAGTACAACTTTCGACTTCTTTAAGGGCAAATAAGATTAAATGTAGTATATAGATTAAAACAATAAGAAGAAATAAAAAGATTTGTTTAGATTATAGGTTAGAACTGTAACTTATTCCTATTATGACTGAGTTTTATAAATCGTACCGCTGTTGAGTGCTGTATATCGTACCGGTACGATTTGGAGGACTACCAATTGTATTTATTTCTTATGGTTATTTCAGATAAAGATGTCAAGAAGGCAATAAAAAAGCTCTAGAAGAATATGCAAGTGGAAAAATTAAGTTCAATAGATGTTGCTTAAAATATAACATTCCTAAACCTACATTTAAAAGACACGTAGACGGGAAAGTGAAAAGGTGTGAATTGGAAAGAGCGGAACAGGCACATGCGGAGGACAACCCCAAAAAAATAACAACATTGAAGGAAAAAAGAAGAATTAATGGTCGAATACCTACTATTCCTGTTTTACTTGAAAATGCTCTAGTAAAACATATTTTGTTATTTGAAGAATGTCTTTTTGGACTTACTATAACAGATGTTAGGAAACTTGCCTATGATCTAATGGAGGCTAATTCACATGTCTTAAAAAATCCTTTCTCTGGGAATAAAAATAAATTGGCTGGTAAGGACTGGTACTACCGTTTTATGTCCAGACATCCAGAATTATCTTTGCGGCAACCGGAAAATACATCCATAGCCCGTTGTAAGGGTTTTAATAGAGAAAATGTGTACAAATTTTTTAATGTATTGGAAAAGGTTGTTGATGAACACAAAATAGAAGCTCGACATATTTATAACGTTGATGAATCTGGCTTCTCCACTGTACAAAAAAATCCCTAAAGGTTATAGCTCAGCGTGGAAAACATCAAGTTGGATTCATAGCAAGTGGAAAGAGAGGCGTAAACACAACAATGCAACTGGAAACTTTGTTCGTCCCATGACAATTTTTAAAAGAGTTCGTATGCATCCAGCTTTAAAAAATGGCGCTTTCCCAAATAGTCTGGTAGAAGTTAGTGAAAGTGGATATATAAACTCAGAACTGTTTCTGAAATGGCTTAAACATTTTATTGAATTTGTGAAACCCACAGAAAACCAAAAAGTATTGCTTCTTCTAGATGGCCATACCACACATTCAAAAAATCTTGCAGGCATTAATTTAGCAAGGCAAAATAATGTCCTAATGCTCCAACTTTCAGGACATACAACACATAGGTTACAGCCCTTAGATGTGGTAGTTTTTAAATCAATGGAGTCCAGTTACAGCCAAGTTATGACAAAGTGGCTTCGTTCTAATCCCGGAGAAAAGGTGACCCAATTTGAAGTTACCCAGCTATTAACTGAGGCATATGTCCAGGTTGCAACAACACACAATGTAATGAGTGGGTTTCGGGCTGCTGGTGTATGGCCAATTGATAGAAATGTTTTTAAGGATTCAGACTTTGTTGCAAGTGAGAATTTACAAGGAGAAACGATCGTGGAAGATGTTGAAAACTCTGAGGGTACCAAAGATCAAACTGTAGTAAACATTCCAAAAAAATCTGATAATGTGCAGGATATTCCCACCAATGAAGTACAAACAAACATTCTTACAAATAATCAAGATAATAACCATGTATTGGCAACTAAAGTAGTACGAGTAGAACCAGAAAGAGAGAAAGTAGCTTTTGTCACTTTGGACATAGTGAGCCCTCTTCCTAAACCAGCAACAAAATATATTAAACGTCTTACGAAAGGACCACAGAAGGATGCTGTAATAACATCTAGTCCATACAAGCAAGAACTAGAAGAGAAAATTAACATAAAAGAAAACAAAGAAAATAAAATAAGAAGTAATATTAAAATGCAGCAAAATACAAAGAAGAAGTTGATAAAGAGAAAGGTTTTTGGTGAAGAGAATTTAAACAACAGCGATACAAGAGCTGAATTGCCAAAATCTAAGAGAGCAAAATCGTCAGACAAAAAGATTATCATTGAAGTGAATGATAATGACTGGTACTGCTTTACATGTTGTCAATCGGTTATTGAGGATATGATACAGTGCTCTCTATGTAAAAAATGGGCACATGAAACATGCACAGGAGGATCTTCCAGTAGAGCGTACTTATGTGATATCTGTTTGTGAATCTTTTTTCTTTGCTTATAGACAATATCTTATGTGTATCATTGTTTTTCACTAAAATTAAAACGGTTGCAATAAAACTAACATTTCATTCCCCACCTATACTCAAAATAATAAAACATAATTGGGCATAATATAGTGGTACGATTTGAAACACCCCAGGTACGATTTAGGAACCCAGGTTTCCAAATCGTACCATTTGTAGGGTTCCAATAAAAGTGTCATAAAACATAATTTTGCTTATATATTTCATTCTTATTTTTTTCTGCCATAAAACGCCACCTGTCAAACAAAACAAAAATATAAATCACTACAGAACATCATGTTTGAAGAAAATGAACAAAATGTACTAAATGGTACGATTTCGGCGACCTTACCCTAAATAAAGAATCAGTTACGGTAGCTAAAAGCTTCGTAAATAACTTTATTTTACGTTATGGAATTCCGGAAAAGATTGCGACAGATCAAAGAAACGAATTTGTGTCTTCAACATTCGTCGAAATTTTTAAATTACTTAAAATAGATAAATTAAATTCGACGCCGTGTCATCATGAATCGTTGGGATCAATAGACGATTCTCATAAACATCTTGGGATTTTTCTAAGAATCCATTGCCAAAAGCATCCTGAAACGTGGAGTACGTGGTTGGCTTATTGGTGTTTTTCATATAACAATAGCGTTCATACGGAAACTCATTATACTCCATATGAATTGGTATTTGGTACGAAGTGTTACTTGCCATCAAATTTGTGAAAAGTAATTGAACCGATATACAATTTTGATAACTATCCGATTGAATTAAAGTATCGTTCAGAAAGAGCAAAAATAACATCCTAGATTCAAAAGTACGTAGGAAAATTAATTTCGACAAAAATTGTAAAAGTGTTAATTTTAATGTTGGCAACGAAGTGTTAGTGAAAAACGACGCGCGTGTGAACAAATGAGACGGATTATTTAAAAGACCTTATAATGTGATTGAAAACCAAAACCCAAACGTAGTCATTAAATTAGGTAATAAGTTAACGAAATACATAAAAGTAGGATCAAATTATTTGTTGGTTAAGTAACTTTCTTAGTTAAGAAAACACATTCCTTCATGTCAGTCTTTTTTCCTTAGGGAAGGGAAGTGTGATGGACACGAGACCAATTAGGGTTACTTAAAATGCATAGTACTTTTTAGAAGTAAGAATTAAATTGAACTTAGACGAGTGCACAATTTATTTGATATACGAAAATGAATTAGAGTTTTCGCCAGTGCCCTTTCCTTAACAGGGAACGAGCGTGTGTGCCTGTATGTGTGCGTGTGTTCGTGTGTGCGTGTGTGCGTGTGTGCGTGTGTGCGTGTGTGGTGTGTGCGTGTGTCAGTGTGTGCGTGTGTGCGTGTGTGCGTGTGTACTGATATTCTCGAAATTCAGATACAACAAAAGGAGCCGAGTATTTATCAAGCTCTTGTTATATTACCTATGAACACATCTATTTTGCTGCAACCGTTCTTACCTACTAAACAACCTACAGATCTTGCGGTTGAGTACATTACTCAAGACATCTTCTGAATAAGGTTTCTGTAGGTCGTCATTTTGTATTCAAATGATGAAGTACCTCGCCATTTCAGTCAATCTACTCAATCCCTGTTTTGACCGAATATGGGATTATTGTTATGTAACCATTTTCACTGCTAATACATGTATTTAAAGAATATAACCATTGATTAACAAGTTTGTTAATCAATGATATAACTGTTAAATTAATTTTAAAAAGTCAAAAATCTGTACTGTCTATTACAACCAAGTTTATTGTTACTACTTTTTTATAACTTATTACGTTATTGCAAAAATATGTCGCAATGTATATAGCTTTACAATAACTCAATAAATATTTTATTGATTTTTGTTATCTATTTCAAGATAGAAATTTTATCAGAAACTAAACTAAACTCATAGTCGTATATTTGCACTATTACATCTACCTATAGTATATGTTATAAAATGGCTATAAAAGGTGCAGTTACGTATTTTGCTCTAACTGCGGGCAGTTTAGGAATTGTAAACGTAAACATTTGTACTTATAATGCAATTATTTTTTTATTATTTTAGGTGCAAGGTGTTACTTGGTTTGTATTAACTTTGTTGGCAGTATTAATTCATTTTGAAGGATGGACACCTATTCCAAATACAACGACATACGGGGGAAGTATAACTTCATCAATTATGATTGGGTACCTTACGGGTAAGTGTCTTTTGAAAATCAAAATTCTAACATTTATTCGTAAAATGTATCTAAAGGAAATAAAACATCAAGTAATGCACTAGGAGTAGACGTTTTTATGAGAGCAAAAGAATTCTACATTTGGATTTTATTATTTATGGTCATAGCAATTTTTTGGTTTGGATTATCTGTACACTTGACTGTGAGTAAGTATACTTTATTTGTGTCTATGTTTATGGTGACATTACTGTTTTTTTTTTAATAGCTACAAGAAAGAGAAAAAAATATTTGAAGAGAGTTATTCTTGGATGGTCAATTTGGACGGCACTTGTATGTACAGCTGACCTTTTGCTACTTATCTTTTTAGCAATTGATTTTTATCGACTTGTAACTGCGTTTGACCTAGTAAGTATTTTCATCCACAAAACCGTCAGCCAAAATTAAAATAAAATAATGTTTAATCTGTTGTTAACTATCACTCTGGAAATAATTACCAGATGATAAGCAGAAACTCAACCAATATTTGAAATGTTGTTGTTTTCTTTCAGGTACAAATAAAACTTCAATCTCAAATTTTTGAAGTACTATCATGTGGTATAGTTATGCTAATAACTTGTAGAGGAATAATTTTATGGCTTGTAAACTTAATTTATGCAATAATAATGTTCCAGCTGTTCAAAAACTTTCCACAAAATGTTGAACTTTTGACTGGTACTTCCAGTATTAATTCTGACATCATTCAACTTTCGTCTGGGTATGTGTAGTAGATACCTATGTTAAACCTAAATCGTTCTATTATAAATATTAATTATAGCGGACCAGAGAGATCCAGAGGCGACAGAAATAAATTTGAATCAAATCACTCGTTTGGTACATTTCATGGTATACCAAGAATTCCTATCCAAAGTACTAACGAAAGTTTAATTTTGAATTCACAAAATGTGCCTTTTAACCTAATAAGGCACGAATCGATGTTGTCAAAACGAGGACCCCCGAAACCGACATATGCGTAACCAGCAAATTCCAATTAGGTGTGACTTTGTGTATGGTTGTGACAATTAATACTCAATCTCATTTACATCAAACAACGCAAAATCAGGAAATTAATATTTGATCACTTTATCATTACCTATTTAGCCTAGATATTTTACGTTGTGGCCTACTTTTAGTGTTATTTTATATAATAAACGAATTAAAATTATTTATTATGACTAATGTGTAATCAAATAGATTACGTCAAAAAAATTGATAGTTTTATCGAATGTAAACAACTAGGTACTTCTACAAACTATTTGCAATCAGAGTTCAATGCATTATATTTAAAATGTGTACAACACAGCGTCACGACTCATTACAAAACACATTTAACATTAAACAAGCTCAAAAGTGCGAATTCTTATAGAATTCTAATTTCAACCAACTTCATAACTATAACATGCTGATTATCTACTTTCATTATTATATCTTAAATTAGCTAAAAAATTATTATAAAAATTAATGCTTATATCTTTTAATATCGAAATTTTAACCGCGAACAAGTGATCAGATCAAACACTCTACCAGAGATTTGGAATCAGCAAAGAATTTCCTATAAGATGACACTACTTCCAGCTTTCTCTTTTTTTTAAACACTGTAAGTAGAATGGTTTCATTTTGGAGGGCTTTTTCAACCCCTAGACGGAATTTTAAACCCTTGATGGTATTTTTAACCCTAATTACAGACCGGGTCTAGGAAAATTGATCGAAAACAATTGATCGAAGGAAAATTGGCCGAAGGAAAATTGGTCGAAACGCAATTGGTCGAAACAGCAATTTATCGAAACAGCAATTGATCGAAATACGGTTGTAGGACAGCACAAAAAAACTATTTATTATGCTACCTTTGCACAGTTAAAATACTGTGGCTATTTAATTTTCACTGAGCAGATTAGACCTTAAATTATAATCAAAAGGACATGTTTTTAATAAACAGGCAGAAAATAATTTTGCCGAGTTCCTTTTATAAACTAAAAATCCTTTTATTTTAATAAACAAATTTACTAATTTAATCATTTTTACTAAATATAAAAATTGTGAAACTAATTTTTAATAAAAAATATAAAATTAATATAAATCAATAATTAAATAATAAATAATTATTAAATTATTCATATGATTAACAATTCAAATTATACAAAATATAAAAATACATTAATTTTTAAAATTCTAAATAAAAGCTCATCCCATTAAATATTAAATATTAAAACTTAAAAATTAAAAATAAATTTTTAAATAAATAAATAAATAATAATATGGTGCTCCAGTTTATAACTAGCGAAAAAGGAAAACCGCAATTATTACTGGACGGTTACATATATTATAAAGAAAAACAAGTGGCAACCAAAATATATTGGAAGTGTAATAATTATCGAATACATAAGTGTTCAGCTCGTATTATAACACTTGACGATGTTGTTATTAAAAAAAAGTGATGTGCATAACCATATAGCAGATGCAGCACGGGTAGAAGCCGATATGGTAATGAACAGAATCAAGAATACAGCTAGGGAAACCTAAGATGCACCTCATGTGATTATATCAAATGCATCCATTGGCGTCACCCAAGCTGCAGCAGCTAGTCTTGCAAAAGTAGACAGCATAAAAAGACCATAAGAAATGTTCGTAAAAAAGAACAAGCCGCCCCAGCATTACCTCTACGCCGCCAAGATATCGTTTTTCCAGACGAGTATACCAAGACCAAAGATGGTGAGAATTTTTTGTTGTTCGATTCGGGAGCCAATGAAAACCGCATATTAATATTCTCAACAAAAAAAATCTCCGACTTTTGGCCCAGTCCGACCACTAGTATGTGGATGGTACGTTTAAAACTGTACCGCATCTTTTTTATCAAATGTATACTATTCATGGGTTGCAATATAACAACGCTATTTCCCTGCTGTATGCATTATTGCCAGGTAAAAGAGAGATTACGTACATTACGTTGCTTCAGAAACTGAAGGAACTTCAAGCAGCATTTTCTCCAAGAACGATATTAACAGATTTTGAACATGCTATGATGACTGCCATATCTCAAGAATTTCCAGGATGCCGACAACGTGGTTGCTTTTTTCATTTTAGCCAGTGCATATTTAGACGAATTCAAGCAACTGGCCTTCAAAGGCGATATGAAACCGATGCAGATTTCGCACTAGCATTACGTTTGCTACCCGCCATTGCATTTGTCCCTACGGTAGTTCAGGCTACTTTCTGATGGAGACCTAATACCTCCAGAAGCACAACCTGTACTTGATTACTTTGAAGATACGTGGATTGGGCGCCCGCAACGCCGCCACCCTCGGCGACCCCCACAATTTCCTCACGATATGTGGAACTGTTTCGAAGGAGTGCAGCAAGGTTTACCTAAAACTAACAATGTAATTGAAGGGTGGCATCGGGGTTTTGAGCAACAAATTTCGGCTGATCACCCAAATATATGGAAATTTATAGAAGCTATTCAAAGGGAACAAAGTTTACGGAGACTCCAAATTGAGCAATATATAAGTGGTCAAGGATGTCCTCCTGCCCGTAAAAAATACAGAGACTGTGCTGAAAGAATAGCAAGACTTGTTTGTTGGCAATTATAACATAGGTAACATCAAGACTTTTACGAGGCATAGCTCACAACACAAGCTTTTGATACAATGAATACACAATTATATTGAAAAGCAAGAAAAAAAACAAAAACAAAAAATACTCAAAAAAAATAATGACAAAGGAATTTCTTTCCGACTTTAATAAAAACCAAAAAATATAAAAAAACGACTTTTAAACACGCCAGCTATGTCCTGTCAGTCCTAAGCCTGAAAAAAGTGTGAAGGAAAGTCGCTTGTATTCGATCAATTTTCCTAGAACCGTATTTCGATCAATTGCTGTTTCGACCAATTTTCCTTCGATCAATTGTGTTCGATCAACTTTCCGGAAGCGTTACAGACCTACTAGGGTTGGGGTTTCTTTTCGGGGGCGATTTTCAACCCCTTGACGGTACTTTCACCCCTAATTAAGGCCTTTTTGTCCGAATTGAGAGCGTTTTTGGCAGTCTGCCCCCCCTGTGTTTAGGAGTGTGGGTGGGTCACGTAACACCCCTAATTAAGGCCTCAGCTAAGGTGCAGGCCTTAGAGGCCATTTTGTCGGTCATAGCTGGAAATAGTATCCCGATAAGGGTTTCATAAGCCACCCTAACTTCTGAATTATAAGTAGTCTTCAGCCATTTTGTAAGTTAGGTTAGGTGGTGATCCGAAAGTGTGTTGTATCAAAGCACCTTGATTATTACCGGCAATAAAAAGGTAAGCGGTTTTTTTAATTTATTATAGGAAATACTATTTTTACATCTTCAACATGTCAATTTCAGCACTACATAGTAATACAGATTCTAATTGAATATTAAATTTGTTGTTTTCCCTGCTGATCCTAAAGAACTTAATTCAACCTCAGACTCCAACCCCTTAACATTTTTAAAAGGTGTGTTGATTTGAATGCATCCATACCTGTAATTATAACATAGCATTAAAAATCTGCACTGGTAATTAAAAACAAGCACTTACCAGCGATGTATTGAGAGAACGTCTTGGAAGGTTGACAGAAATGAGACTACATCTCATACATCAGCAGCATCCTCCTCATCTACTAGATCTCCAGTAACCGTTTACTGCTCAGCGGGCTTCTCAGTGTCTTTGACGTTACCCCTCATTTTCTTCCTCCACGACTGTAGCATTGTCAGGTGTTGTTATGCAATAATAATTTACAAAATCTCGAATACCCACGATTGTGGGTTTATAATACGGCGAGTTCGCAGGTTGAAAGCTACTATCGTAAATGCGTTGTTGCCCATTACAATATAATACAAAAGGTGTGGTTTTTTATACAACCTTACAAGATTATCGTCGTCATCGGTCTCATGTTAAAACTTTAATTACTGGCGCGTACAGGTCTTACCTCTACGCAGTTGAACACTCCCTTCAACAAGACTCTAACCAATTTTGATCGTTTATTCAAAGAAAGAAAGGTAGTACTCACATACCATGTAAAATTCGTTATAATGAGGAATCATATAACTCGCCTGAAGCAATTTTAACGGGTTCGCTCAATATTTCAGAAGCGTCTATCAAACAAGTAATGCGGCAAATTTTAATAAAGGGTTGAATAATTTACCTTCTGTTAGTATTAATACTATAGCGAAACAAGTATTCTGTAAACTAAGCAACAAACAGACCGCAAGTCCAGATCAAGTACCTAGCTTCTTGGTAAAAGACTGTAGAGCTGTGCTAGTCCGCCCATTACAAATAATATTTAACCTCACATTACAAAAATCTGTTTTCCCCAATGAATTGAAACAAGCTCGCATTTGTCCTGTTTTAAAGTCTGGAGATAAAAATGTAATTACCAACTACAGGCCCGTTAGCATTTTACATAACTTCGCTAAAGTTTTTGAGATTACACTTCATTCCGCTTGTTCGTAGTTACATTTCTCCGTGACAACATGGTTTTACATCAAATCGGTCAAGTTGATGTAGTCTACAAAGACTTTTGACCAGATTGACTACACGATCATTAGATCAAAATTAAGTAAGTTTGGATTTAGTGACACATTGCTAGCGTTTTTCACTTCATATTTAAATTCTCGCGTTCAACATGTAACGTACAATAATTATAACTCTGACAGCTTTATTGCATCTTCGGGCGTTCCCCAAGATCTAACCTGGGGCCTTTTTTTTAATATTTATAAACGACCTAACCTATAATATAACTTCCCAGAAATTGTTGTTTGCTGACGACTTATTCACTCAATTGAAAGTAATCTTGATTGCGAGTTACTTCAGATGGATATCGACAAAATACAAGAATGGTGCATTTTCAATAATCTAAAGCTAAACATTTCAAAACGCAAAGGGATGACTTATACGAGGAAATCCCAACCAATATCTTTTCTCTATACCTGTGATACGCAGGTACTTGATCGTTCCAACGTGGTTTGCGATTTAGTCATCCTATTTGATTGTAAACTTAGCTTCAGTTAGCTTATTAATAAGATAACTAGGGATGCTACAAGAGTGATTGGCTTTATCCTGAGGAATTGTAAGAACTTTACGCAAGTATCAACTTTGAAACTTTTGCATTTTTCATTCGTAAAATCAACTTATCACAAGAATGCTATAGAATCGATATAAAGAAAATTTTTGAAATCCTTAAGGTGGAAGGTACTTATCCTCCAATAGGTTTTGACCAGAATTTACTGTTAGTAAAATTTGATCTGCAACTCCTGGATGTAAGAAGAAACCTATTTAGTGACACTTTTCTATACAGTCTTGTAAATAATAACATAAATTCGACAGCTCTTTTGTCACGTCTTGAATTCTTGGTTCCACAGCTTTCTTGCCGAAATTATAACTGTTTATATCTTCGTGTAGCTCACACTAATTTGTTTCAGAAATCACCAGTTTATGTGATGTGTAACAACTATAACAATATTTCATCAGCGTGCGATATTTTTTGTAATTCACTATCAAAATTTAGAAAACTTGCTTTAAGAAATCTATCGTAATTTTTGTTGTTTCGTGTTTCTTTTTATTTTGCTTAATTAGATTGTTCTTTTTTTTTGTTTTTTATCAACACTATGTTTTCAAATAATAAGTTACTTTTTTGTTATTATTATTATTATTAATTAAATTTTTTTGTAGATCATACTGGTTTCAGGGAACAAATTATTAGTAATTGGCCACTTAAATGCGAGAAATGTTCTCTGGTGGTGCAAGACAAATAATCGAAAGAAGAAATTAACGTAGAAACACAAAAATTAACGGCAGCTATACTACAAATTAGAGACAAGCACTCGAAAGTAATTAAAACCAATCTTAACAGACACTATAACATTCCCCTGCTTAATAAAAGACAAAAACAAAATTAGAAAAAAAGTAGCAACAAACACAAAATGCACAATTAAAGATCTAATTTCAACAGCTACAGACTTTAATAAAAGACCTAGTTCAAAATCACAAAAATGAAGTATGGAACACACTACTAATAGAAATAAAAGCGAATGTGGATCATTGTGGAAACTCACAAAAAAATACTAAAAAATCAAGGTAAACAAATACCGTCGCTAATAGACGGGGATGATTCTATAGCCTACATGGATAATCAGAAAGCAGAAGTCTTGGCAAGCACTTATGACAAGCTACATTCCATCGATATGAATAATCTAATACAAGAACAAACTAGGATCTTAAATCAAGTACCCCAAATAATAAATAGTGCAATAAATATGGATAAGAAACGAATAAGAAAATTAAAACACTCATAAAGCAGATCTCCAAAGGAACAGCTCCGGGACCGGATGAAGTAGAAGGGGTACTGATAAAAACCTATCGAGGAAAGCAATGGTCCAGTTACACTACATAACAAATGCAATACTAACCCTTTCGCACTACCCAACTGATTGAAAGATACATTAATAATGCCATTATTAAAGCCAAACAAAGATCCACACAAACCGCTCAGCTACAGACCAATCAACTTAATTAGCAATTTAGGGAAACTAGAAGAAAAAAATATTTCTAAAAAGAATACAGAAAATGGAACAGAAACTTAAGATTATGCCTTATGAACAATTTGGATTAAAAATAAAACATTTTCACCCGTACTCCAAATAGTAAGAATTATTAATGATATTTCAACCAACTTTAACAAACATAAGAACACCGTGATGGTTCTGTTGGACATAGAAAATGCATTCGACAGGGTGTGGATAGAAGAACTTGTACATAAACTACACTCATACGGATTCTCTACACACTTAACGAAACTATTACACTCTTACCTAACCGAAAGGACATTTAAGGTGAGCCTTAATAATGCCACATCCAACCAGTACACATATAAAGCAGGGGTACCGCAAGGTTCGGTATTAGCACCACAATTATTCAACTATTATGTAGCAGATTTGCCCTAATTTGAAAAAACAAAAATAGAACTGGTTCGCCGATGATACGGCAATATACGCTCATTCATTTTATGCAGAAGTAGCCGTAAAACAAGCACAAATACATCTAAATCAACAGTAGAAATATTTCAAAAAGTAGAATATAAACATAAACCCAGAAAAAACTGAAAGTATCATATTCTATTCACAAAAAAATTCACCAATAACATAATTTTCACAAAATTGAAAATTGACAATCAACCGATAGAACCCAAAAATCAGATTAAATACTTGGGCATGAAATTAGACCATCGACTAACGCACAATAAACATAAACGAAATCGCAGAAAGAATATATGGTGTAATCAAACAAATATATCCGTTAGTAGGTAGACAATTTGTAATAAAAAAAAAATAATAAAATTCTGCTGTATAAAGCGTTAATAAGGTCAATAATGTTGTACGCCGTTCCAGCCTGGTGCAACGCTTCCACAACTTCTAAAAAGGTATTGACAGTAATTCAAAGAAAATGTGTGAGATTAGTAACGCAGGAACATAGATACACGCCAGAGATCTGTTAAGGCTAACAAATCTCACAACGATAGATGAAAAAATAGAACGCCAAGCAAATACATTTTACAAAACAAGGATAGGTAACAATGAATTGACCAAACATTTAACTTCACGAAGAGCACCTAACGTCCCAACACCAAAACATAAGCCACCATACCAAGCATTGGCAATGTTTAATGAACCAAGTCCGTAACAATAAAAACAGTGAAAACTAAACTAGTAAACAAATAAGTATTAGTTAGTGCCATAAAACAGGGAAAGTGATAACAATATAAAAGCTAGTGAGTGAAATCAATCGTTTGTATCAAAAACTTAAAACATGACCACAAAGAAATCCTTATCAATTACTATAAGTATTATACAACACGCAGACAGAAGGTAAGGGAGAGGCCAAAATCGGAACTTTACAAATTAGAATATCATTCAATCTTAATCATGTATATACATCGCTGACATTGTATAAATGTAATTAGTTAGACAGAAATGTAAATAAAGTTGTTTTTGATTTGATTTTATTTTGATTGGAGTGGTAATGCAAGGAAGGAGAGTTCTAATCTCCAACCAGGAAATTAATTTTTATTTTGTTGAAATCGTTTTTAAATTTTATTTTAATATACATTTTAGCATTTACACTTTAAAATGGCAGTACCAATTTATTAAAAATTTTGTACAAGTGTTAAACAGTAGAATCTACTTAATCTTAATTTTCTGTAAATACAAGGCGTTAGACATTACACTTACATTAATATTTCTTAAAACACTACTAAAACTTTTTAAGTTGCGGCTTAAAAACACTGTTAAAGTAACAAGTTCAAATACGCCCAATCTAATTATGCAACACGGCGAAAATGTTTTAATGTTCCTCCTAAAAACAAGCTTCAAAGCAATAAATTCATATACGATAAATGTAATTAGGTAACACATAACGAAAGTAATTTTTTAATGTTCACCTTAAAAAAAGGTTATTCAACTAGTGCATTAAAATAACAAAATAATGTTAAAACATCATCTTAAAAACGCACGGATTCAAATTTAATCAATTTTTGGTAGCAATGAATGTGGGAATGAGTGTAGTTTCAAAGTGGTTTTAGATTTCGTGTAATTTCTTAATTAGGTTTACGCTGTTTGAATAGTAAAAGAGTATAATTGTCGCTTACGTAACTGGTACAAGTTAATTACAGGAATTTCTGGTATGTGTAAAGAACTTGCTTTATCATTATCTTTTATATTTTAAAACCCTTGATTTCAAGTTTAGGTGTATATTTTAGCTTATAATATACGACACCTTTTATTATAGGCCTTTTACTAATTTAATTGTTTTTATCGGTGTATGCAAAACTCTGCAATAACGTCACACGTTAATTTGAGTTTTAGTACAAGTGAGTGTGTGTGTGTGCGTGCGTGGGTGTGTGTGTTTGTACGTGTGTGTCTACGTGTAATCTTAATTTATCATTAGAAGCACATTACTTTGCAAGTTTTTTTTTGGCTGGCACAATTACAGTGTTCAGTAGGTTGTATGTTGAAAATTCAGGTGGTTTATTGGATCAGTAGCATCTCATCCCGATCTAAACCCGACACACTTACCGTGCAGTGACAAGGTCGTGTAATAATAACAATAATAATAATAATAATAATAAAAATAATAATAATAATAATAGTAATAATAATAATAATAATAATTATAATCTTTATTGCCTAACAGAACATATATATATATATATATATATATATATATATATATATATATATATATATATATATATATATTTGTTAGTTGTGTGTGTGTGTGTGTGTGTGTGTGTGTGTGTGTGTGTCATTTATGCATGTCAATTTTAATTGAATTGGCCAAATGTTTGGATGAAACCACCACTGCAAAGTGCGTGTTGCGGTTTTTAGGTAGCCTTCTAAAGTAAATTAATTAAGTTCCCAAAAAAATCTTTTAATAATAAAATTTACTAGAAATGATTAATTTTTGGGAAAAACTTTAATAAAAAACACTTTAATTCCGTAATCTTCCGTGTACCATTTCCTTTTACTTATTTAAAATTGGTTAATGTTTCATTAATTTTTAAATTAATTTAATTTGGGTTAAAAATATTTTTATGAATTTTTTGAAATATAAACTTTTGTTTAAATTTAATTTCTTTAACTTTGAATTTTGGTAAAATTTTAAAAATGAATTTAAAAACGATGTTTAAAAATTAAGATTAATGTTTTTGTCCAAAATTTAATAATGTACCTTATTTTTTTAAATAATTAAAATTAATGTGGTTCTTAATTTAATTAATTTTAAAACCTCCCTTTTTTTTTTTTATTAAACTTTTTTATTTTTATAAACTTGATTTCTTTTCTTTTATTTTGAATCGTTTTGGGTTTCATTTTTTTTTAAAGAATATTTTGGGTTTTTTTTGTTACCTTTTTTAAATATTTGTTTTATTTTTGTTTTTAAAGTTTGGCAAGTTTGGAAAATTTTTTTTCAAATTGGAAACGGGTGGTTTGGCCCCTTGAATTTTTTTCGGTAAAAATGGGCCGTTTTTTGGTTGTTTTGTTTTTTAATTTTTTCTTTTTTTTTAAAATTTTATTTTTTTTTTTAAATGTTCTTTTCCAATTTTTTTTTTTTATAATTTTTTGGTTTTTCGGGTTTTTTAATTTTTTGTTGGGTTTGGGTGGATTTAAACGGCCCATTTTCCCAAGTTTTTTTCTTTCCCTTTTTGTTTTTAAATTTTCCTTTTTTTTATTTTTAAAGTTTGTTTGGGTTTGTTTTTTTGGAAAGTTTTCCTGCCCCTTTTTTCTTTTCGTTTTTATTTTAAATTTCCATTTGTTTTAAATTGTATTTACTTTTTTTCTTCATTTTGTATTTTAATTTTTTTTAGTTTTAAATAAATTTTAAAGGGGTTTTGTTTTTGTTTCTTTTTTATTTTTTTTTTTAAAAGTTTCTTTTTGTTTTTAACTGGGCTTGCTTTTGAAAATTTTTTGTTTTGTTTTTTTCTTTTTTTAAGGAAAAATTTTTTTTCCTTTTAAAAATTAAATTTTGGGGTTGTTTTTTATTTTTGATTATTCCGAAATTTTGTTTTGAATTTTGCCCCCTTTTAGGGAAATTTTTTTTTTTAATATCGTTTTATTTTGGGAAATTTTTTTCCAAATTTGGGTTTGAAATTTGTTTTTTAAATTTTTTTTTGAAATTTTTTAATTTCCCTTTGGTTTTTACTTTAATTTTGTTTGTTTTATTTGGTTTTTTTTTCGTTTTTGGTTAATTAAAACCCTTTTATATTTTTTTTTGGTTTTAATTTTTTTAATTTATTTTTTAACCCAAACATTTTTGTTTAAAAATTCTTAAGTTTCTGTTCCATTTTCTGTATTCTTTTAGAAATATTTTTTCTTCTAGTTTCTAAATTGCTAATTAGTTGATTGGTCTGTAGCTGAGCGGTTTGTGTGGATCTTTGTTTGGCTTTAATAATGGCATTATTAATGTATCTTTCAATCAGTTGGGTAGTGCGAAAGGGTTAGTATTGCATTTGTTATGTAGTGAACTGGACCATTGCTTTCCTCGATAGGTTTTTATCAGTACCTTCTACTTCATCCGGTCCCGGAGCTGTTCCTTTGGAGATCTGCTTTATGAGTGTTTTAATTTTCTTATCGTTTCTTATCCATATTTATTGCACTATTTATTATTTGGGGTACTTGATTTAAGATCCTAGTTTGTTCTTAGTATTAGATTAATTCATATTACGATGTGAATGTAAGTTGTCATAATGTGCTTCCAAACTTACATGTTTTACTGATTTCTGTATGTGCTATAGAATCATTGTCTATTAGCGTATCTGTGTTATTATGTTTACCTTGATTTTTCAAGTATTTGTATATTTGTAGCTTTCCACATGATCGACACCTTATTCGGCTTTTATAATTCTATTAGTTTTATGTGTTTCCATACTTCATTTATTGTGATTTTAGATACTAGTGTTCTTGTATTAAAGTTGTACGTGTGTGAAGTTAGATCTTTAATTAGTGCATTACTTGAAGTTTGTTGCTGACATTTTTCGTATTTTGTTGTTCATGTCGTTTATTAGTCAGTGGCATCTCATGTTATAGTGTCTGTGAAATGGTCTTTAATTAACTATGAGTGATTAGATCTTAATTTGTAGTATAGTGCTACTTAATTTTGTTTTTCTAACAGATTAATATTCTTTTTGATTATATTGTCTTGCACTATATATGAAATTTTCGCATTTATATGATTTGGCCAATTACTAATAATTTGTTCCCTGAACCAAAAAGTATATGAATATCTGTGGTTGTTATCATATTAGTCGATTTATTGAACGCGGATATGATTATTGTGTTGCTGGACAGTTTAACGCCTAGACAATCTGTGCTGTTGACGGGAATTTTTATTTTTTGGTACGTAATATCGTTTTTAATTACCACTGCGACATCCCTATCTCTTCAAAGTATTTGGTAGTTTGGTATTTTGATTTTTTTGTTAGCATTAAGTTTCGTTTTGTAGATTAGCATTATACCGACCTTGTGAGTATTTAAGAACACTTTAAGGTTTTCAAGTTTGTGTATTAATCAGTCACTAATGTTATATTACCCATCAGTGTTAAGGGTTAATAAAAAGTCCTTGAATATTCTAAATTTTTCGATTTGGTTGGTAGCATGAATTAGCTTTGAATTTAATTCATTGACTAGTCTTAACATTTTACTGACATGAATAAGTTCATTCAGTTTTCCTACTGCATCTATTAGTTCGTTACACTCCTGCTGTTGAAGATTGTGTTGTGTTTCTTGGTGTGACGGTTATTTTAACTATTGATTTTTCGTTATTTCTTTTAGTCTGTCATGCGTTAGTTTTCCGTGTTGGTGCGTCCTTGATTTTTTTTATTTCTGGAAGTTGTTCAGCTGTGTAGGTGTAACCCGTTCTTAAAGGTAGCCTTGCTTTCTGAGCTTCTTCAATTTTTTCTATTTTCTTTTAATAAACTGCGCAGTTCGTACTGTTAGCGGGATGGTCTTTGTTGCAATTTGGACATTCTACTGGATCTCTCTGGATTTTTTGCATTCACTGGTTAGATGGTCCTCTGTACACTTAACACATTTGAGTTTAGTGTAGCAGTTGCTAGTTGTGTGTCCCCATTCTGACATTGTCTGCATTGTGTTATTATCCTGTTGTTTATGTGTCTTTCCCATGTTATTTTTGTATGTGCTATGTAATATATCATATGCTTTAAATATTGTAAATTAATGTTGCTATATGTGGCTACTAAGTAATTTTTTGTGGTCATTCTGTACATCGTCTTAACTTGTAACCTATATTCATTTAATAATTCGTCTTCAATTGCTCTTGGTGTAGTTTCTTAGTTTCTGTATGTACTTCTCTAAGTACAAACCCGTGTGTTTTTTCGGACTTATTAGTAAACGTGTGGAATTCAATACTTTCTTTATCCATTTTTGATTTTGTTTCTTTCCAATCAATCTTCAAGATTTGTAAAGTGGCTCCTCGTCCTCTCTTCTGAATGTTTTACGTAAAACTTTTCTTTAACTGTTTGTCTTAATGCCTGGATTGCCTGTTTGTTTATTAATTTTCCCCGCTATTCCCCCACTAGTGGTGATGGAAGTTTTCCCCTTCTTCGTGTCTCATTACTCATAACGTTTGTATTTTCGCTTTGTTCGGAATTTTCTTCGTCGATATGTTCAGTTGCTTCCATATCTTCGTCAACCATTTCTTCTACTTCTAAATTTTCAAGGCGATTACCGGTTTTAAGATTGTATTGCATTCTTAGGTTACGTTTATTATACACTTGTACATTCCCATCATCTTCAATGTCAGTTTTTCTTTTAATGGATTTTACTTTCCATTAATATAAGTAATTTGATTGTAATCTCATTATATTTAGAATTTACATCAGTTCTACATACATAAAGACAAAATTTACATTGATTAGGGCTTGTACCTCGATAGCACAGTTGGTTAGTGCGGTACTCTAGCAAAGGACAGGTCGTAGGTTCAAATCCTGCACGAGGTAACCTTTTTATTGATGTATTTAATAAAATTAATAATAATTTTGAATTGCTTAAATATCTTTTTTAATATATCAAAACTATTCCCCATCTTAGGAATGTACTCTACCTGGTTGGTGGTATTGTGTACAGTAATTAAGTCGTTTCCGGTGGTATTATTCATAGCACGAATTTCACTTATTTCAGGTTTGTAACCAGTCGCATATTCATTATTCACTTGATAGGATTTTAGGTTTATTTCTTCGCAAATACTATTTTTGTTTATTAACGCTATTTACACTATTGTTTACACTTGAACTATTTACACTAAGTCTGTTAGATTATTAATTGTAGTGACACTATTAGTTTGTATATATTTCACGTTACACTCATTATTTAAGTTACGTATAAACCCACTCCTTTTAATTCTTAAACGTCTTAGACTTGTGTAATGTTTCATAACATAACATACATACAAGCTACTGCGGCAAAGGCTGAGCATTAGAATGTATTAGTACACAGAGGGAACCTTACCTGAGGTGACAACCGCTTAAGCACGTCCGCTTCGCTAGAAGATCAGCGCAGAACTGTCAATAGTACCAATCCAATCATTTAACCTTGAGGCAGTTAGGTACTTTCATGCTTAATTCGTATTGTTATCACATTATTAAATTGATACAGATTTTTCATTTTTGCCATTTTTGTTCAATTTTAGTTCGATAATCAAGCTGAAACTACGTATATATGCGTTTTTCACGATGTTTATTGATGCTGAAGCATCCCAATCGAAATTCTTAGAAGTCTCATTTTATATAAGAATAGTTTTTTATCTAAATACCATTTCTAGTGCTCTAATCAGCCTGAAATTTCACATCTAATAGTTTTTCAGTGTCTTTCACGCGTGTAAGAAGTTTCAAATTGATGTACCGTTTTTTACGACTAGTTTGCTTGAAAAAATTTAAAAACTGTATAGGTTAAAAGGTACTTCCGGTAGTCCTATATGTCGCAAAAGTTGATACGGATCACAGATTTTGCTGTATGCCAAATTTCATAACTCCAGCTCAAACGGTCTGACCGCTATCGTGTTTACATACAAAGACACACAGACAAGACACACACACACGCGCACGCACGCACGTACGCACGCACGCACGCACACACACGCACACACTCACACGCACGCACGCACACAGACGGCATGCCAACAAAATGGTAAAAATGAACTCAAGGGCTCTCGAAATGTGAAGATCCGTCAAAATTCGAGGTTGAATTTAATACCTGTATACTGTACGGGAATGTAAAAACGTTCTTTTTGTACACAACGTAATGTTGGTTGCCTAATAGTAGGTATTGGGAAATTCTAATAAACATGTAAGTAATAATTTGTTTGAAGCTATTTGGTTTTCCTCCTAAATATTTTACAAGTTTATGCGCGGGTTATTTAGGTTAACTTGCGATAATTTTCATGTTTTTCATGTACTGGCCAGGATTTCGAGCTTCTAAAGCAATTTAATTAATTTAATAAATTTACGTTAAGTGGGACGTGTTTATAAAGAAGTCCTTTTTTTGTTCCGTTTCTGACGTTTCATTGTTTAGAAGGAATTTATCAAAGTCTAGAAAATACGAAAAAGATAGCGCGACCTTCAGATAAGACACAATAGTATTACATTACAAGTTCTAAAAATTACCAGACGTCTAGCACTTTTGTCTACTTAAATAAATAGCGCGCGATCTCGCTTATGAGGCAGTATTAAGTTTCAAGCCTAGCGCGAAAATAATTTGCTTGTGACGGTGTCTTGTAGGAGTGGACAATAAATATACCGGTGCGTGTAAATAGTTTAAATTGCTCGTTAGTTAAGGTTAAGTGTTTTTAAATAAATAATCGTTATAGTATAGTATGTATCTAAGACGTAGAAAATCAGAAAATGCCAAAAAGAAAGTGTACGTTTAACAGAGACTTGGAAAGTGAGTACCCACTTATTAAAAAGACAACCTCAGATAGTGATTTGAAGATTCGCAAGCATTTCGTTGGTTATTGCTAAGAAACAACATCTGGGATCAGATGTTGGAAACTCATTAACTGGAAAGTGGAAAGTTTCTGTTTCTATTGACAAACAATGGGTCGAGCTTTTTAACCACTTCAAGAGTGAAGATGTACCACACGACAAAGTATTAAAAAATGTTGAAATGTGTTCCGATATAAATAAAATTTGGGCCAGAGAAAAAACTAGACTTAGTGTAAGAACTTTAAAAGGACTTTTAATGACAAAACATAGTTTTGAAATTAATTGCCCTAAATTTTTAAGTATATCTAAGATCGTTATTAAAATTAAATTTTCTTTAAAAAATATGTCTACACCTTTCTTATAAAATAAATCGTTATTCAGATATTCAAAAAATTTGAACTAACACTTAAATTCTACCTCAGAAAATTTTTTGCCGCTAGAACATTATTAACCGATATGTTTAAGGTCTATATCTAGGTATTTTTATATCTTCGAAATATGTAGCTATTTTAGAAATATTTGATAAAAACCAAATACTGTCCCTAATAACACCCCCTCTCCGCCGCTGGATTTCTTCTAAAATCTAAAAAGCTAAATGAAAACAAGCTTAAATACAAAATTTTAAGTACGTAGGTGTTTTCGTTCTGGAGTTAGCGTGGATACACTTTTTTTTATAAAAAATAATTAAAAACATCTGCTGTGGAACACCACACGACTTTCCAACCTACAAAATGGAAATTAATAGAAATGAAATAATCCTAATAAAATTTTTTTAAGGATAATTGTGAAACCTCTTTTATAAGAAGTTCATTACGAAAATAGACAACATTGTAAACGCAAAAACAATAATCTATGTCAACAGACGTTTAAAACCTCATGACAGACAGAGGTTAATAGACATCTAGATGCTAACTTAAAAGAAATGAAATAATTTTAATTTCAATTTTTTTAGGATATGTATACAACCTCTCTTTTGTACGTTAATAACGAAAACCATCAAAATTGTAAAAACAAAAACAATAATCTATATCAGAATGACGTGTAAAACTCCATGTCAGATAGAGATTAATAGACATAAAATATCTGGTATGGAACACCACACAACCACCCAACCTAAAAAATGAAAATGAAAAGAAACGAAATGATTTTTATTTCATACCAATACATTATAAACAAATAAACCCTTAGTTACCGTAACTGTAAACATGTTCATAACTCCCTAGGGAGTTATAGTAGGGAATTATAGATCTATAACTCCCTCTAATGTATTTTGACAAATATTTGCAAGCTTGTCAATTGATATATCCATAGTAACAATGCCTACTCAATTTTTAAACGTTCGTTTAATTTCGTTTTCATATTTCATTTATAAAGAAATATGAAATAAAATTATTTATCTATCACGAGAGTTATGTATGTTAATAACTCCCTTGACATACAAATAATTATAACATTTTTTTAAGGATAATTATGCAACATCTCTTATAAAAAGTTCATTACGAAAATAGGCAACATTGTTAACGCAAAAACAAAAATGTATGTCAACAGGCGTTTAAAACTTCATGACAGACAGAGGTTAATGGGCATCTAACTTAAATTAAAAGAAATGAAATAATAATTTCATTTTTTTTAGGATAACTATGCAACCTCTTTTTTATACATGCATAACGAGAACAGGCAACATTGTAAAAACAAAAACAATAATTTACGTCAGAATGACGTTTAAAACTTCACGTCAGATAGAGATTCATAGAGATAAATACATGTTTCTGCATTTTCAATCATATTTATTTAATTTTTACATTTATTTCGCTTTACATTAAAAAACTTTATAAAGAATGTAAAATTAAATTTTCTTTAAAAAATAAGTTCACATTTTTTCTTATAAAATTAATCGTTATTCAAATAATGAAAAATTTGAACTAACACTCAAATTCTACATTAGGAATTTTTTTGCCGCTAAATTACGCGTCATATCAAAAAATTGCATAGAACATAATTAATCGATATGTTTAAGGTCTATATCTAGGTATTTTTATATTTTCGAAACATGCACCTGTTTTAGAAATATTTGATAAAAACCAAAAACTGTCTTTAATAAACCACCCCTCTCCGCCACTAGATTTCTCCCAAAATCTAATCAGCTCTAAAATAAATGAAAACAAGCTTAAATACAAAATTTTAAGTACGTAGGTATTTTAGTTCTGAAGTTATCGTGGATACCAACATACATCCATACACACATACACGCACACGCACTCGGACACGCACGCACACACGGAAACATGGACGCGCAGGTGAGCGTACTCGCGCACTCGCACGCGCGCGCAGGGTTTTTCGAGGAAACGGTAAACGGTGAAGTTCATTTAGATTTTCTGGAAAATCACTTGCCTGTGCTTCTTGAAAACGTTCTCCTGCGTATACGTCAGTGCATATGGTATTTACATGATGGGGCTGTCATACATAATAACGCACTGAATCACAGTCAACTACACAATCAGTTTCCAGGACGATGGATATGTAGAGGAGCGCCAATTCGGTACCCTGCAAGATCGCCTGATCTAACAAAAGTAGATTTTTTCTGCGAGGGTGTGTGAAAAATTAAGTATATAAATTACCTGTATTAGAGGACATGAAAAATAGAATTAGAGTGGTTTTCCGAAACAACGGCTAGAAATGAAAGTAGTGAATTTGAAGACGGGCTACCACATTGTTTAAATGTAATGGAGGCCACTTTGAACAAACAATATAAATACCACGTCATCGAAGCACTGTATTTCGTCACTGTGATTAAACTGATTTAAGTTCAACCTCCTAATGACGATGTGGTGTCAATGAAACGGTCGTCGAGTGATGAAATACTAGTTAAAAGTTTACGTTCACCCTCCTGATGACGTGATATGGTCAACGAAACGATTGGCGGTCGATGAAACACAGTGTTTCGGTAAAGTGCAGGTATATGTTTTGCTCAATCTACAATGTTTTAACGTCCAGATCAAAACTTACCTAAATATTATTTTGTTACTCATTTTTTAGAATTTTGGTTTCGTCTCTGTTATACCTAGCTTTGTTAAACAATTTGTGGTTTTATTTTATTTTTTGGATCACCTTGTACAAAAAATAAAAGTTATTACAAAAGTGATAAGTTTTAATAAAACCAGACTATCACGAAATTATTTTTCCCACGAGAGATTAGCCCTCGATTATTTATTTTAAATAATATAGGGTAACGATCTCATTCCGATTTTCATATAAAAATGGCCATATCTTTAAAATTACCCTGTAGAAACTAGTAAGAACCTTTATCATTGGAATATGAAAAATGAGCCTAATTGAAATTTGACATAATATACAGGGTGTTCCATTAAAAAAAGAAATTTGATATGCTGTAACTTTATGAAATACCCTGTATATTATTAAATAATTTTAAAATGTGCAGCTTGACTTTATGAATAACTTTCATTTAAAACATTTTTTCGTAACTCTCAAGGTAACGGAGTTATCGAACTCCGGAGTATAAGTTGATCACCTGTATGTATATGTAGGTTGGAAGGTAAAAACGTAGGTGAGAGCATATCTATGTTGCTCATATATCATTGTTAAAATGGTTAATTGTTAAAATACTATTTCAAAGAATCGTTTATTAACTGGAATTATTAAGCAAATCCAAATCTTGCATTAATATGGTTTGTTAATAAACGATTTAAATGAAGTTGATAGGAGGCGCTGCAACGATTTGTATGGAACATCTGGCAACATCGCTATGAAGAACAAGGATATGGTTATTTAGAAATGACTAAAGATAGTAAAATAGAGAGTTACTCCATAAGAACCCGCACTGAATTTGGAGGTTTGGACAGACTATAGCAATGAACGTATTGCGCCAGACCTTCTGTACCTTCATTACGAGATGGCAGCCTTGTCGACATAAAATTTTCACTTTGGAAGAACGGGAAAGTTAAAGAAAGCGATTTTCTGAAAAGTATTGTAACCAACTCGTGAATTAATGTGCAATTAAGGGTGTCGACTTTTTAAAACGTTTCATCGTTAATCGCCTTCATTAATGCACTAACTATTTTTAGTTAAAAAATCGGGGACAATCGTCGAGCGAAGAGATACTGCAGTATCATAACAAACGCCATCTACCATTTTCATACTATTCGAGGGCACACACGAATATAATCGCTTTAAATGTAAACTGATTGATTTCGTCATGCATTACTAATGTTTTATCTACAATCACAGTGGCGTGCGCAGACTTTAGCCTTTGGGGAAGGGGCTATAAAAAGTACGGTGTAATCTACAAATTTTAATAAACATTATAAAGTTATAAAGCAAATATTATAATGCAATATCCAATCGCCTCGTGCAAGTTCCTAAACTATTTCGTCTTCTGAAATGGGTAGTTCCCTATAAATTGGCATCATCACATGTCCATTAAATCTGTTCTGTGAGATTTAATTTCTAATACAGGTCTTTATTAATTTTAAAGTCGAAAAGGTTCTCTCCGAAGTAGATATGCAGACTGGCAGAGTACAAAATATTAATAATAATTTAAAAACATTTGGGTACGCTTGTTGATTACAAAGTTCCAAATGTGCTAAAGTTTGACGATTATTCTTAATTTGTGGAACCATTGAAATATTTATGCCACATTATAATTTCAGATTTTAAAATAATTTTAGGTACATCGGATATATATAAACTTAAAAGTTCGTTATACTCATCGCTGTCCGAAATTTCTGTTTCTTCTCCTGATAACAAGGTCATATATTCCTTTTATGGTTTGTAACAACCCATTTTGAGTTGTATTAAAATATATGTTCTTCGTTCATTTAGTTGTAAATATAAGAAAAAGTTTTAATTATTAAGGAATTATAGGTATGTGGTAGGCAACTTAATTTGCATTTTGGTGTAACTTAAGTGCATATCTTCTTAAGGGTTTATGCTCCCACTTCTTTAAATTATTTTTTATCTGCTCATATTTTCGCACAACGCGTCATCATCTGACTTCCTAAGCGTCCATTTGTTTCATTTCTTGTGGTACGCTGTTTGATGCAGGAAGCCATTTTTGGGTTTCCACCTAAATTTTGTGAAAAGTGCCATGGATTTAATGGTAAGATATATTTAACTCGTAATACTAAAATCTAAAACATTTGCTTTTTGCAGGGATTTTTTTTACTTTGACACTTTAATTTTACCACTTTTAATTGCACATATAATTCTACTTTTACGTACGCTTTTATTTTATGATTACGTTTTGCTTTTAATGCAGATCTAAATGTAGGTCCCATTATTTATTTTGAACTTTCGAGAGAATGCAATAAACATTGGATTACCCCAAATTTCTTGAAGAGCAATTTATAAGAAATAAAATTACATTTTGGTGAGGTTTACAACGTAAAGCATTGTTATTGCGATATATTGCGCAACATTGATACAAGGATTACGTCACCTTGGTTTGCATTTCCGCATTTATTTTTTTATAATACCAGGGGTTCTCAAGAAGATGTGTTATATTTTGTAACAGGTATTTATAAGTTTAATGATTTCTTAGTATAAGGCTATTTTTAAGATATATTTTATATAACCCTAAATTTAACTGTTAATAAACATAGTTTGTATATTTTTAATTTTTTACGTTTTGGTAAAATTTTTATTGTAAACCTCGGTTTAGTTATTCCGAGCATAATTAAAAAATAACTTGGCGTCCGAGATCATTTTTATTAGTGTTACATTGCAGTTTCTATATTGATGTTAAGTGGAAATAACACAGCATAAATTGTGGTAATTAAGCAAAACAAAAGCATGAACCGGCCTATTTTAAACTACCGACTGGGACAAAGGCATTATTTTTGGTGAATGGGGTGTATCTCTAATTAGTTTAACGATTTGTTATGAGAACATTTATATACCCATTTATTACTCTATTATCTTATTATACCTATTATCTTTTTATATGTTAGTAAATCTTTCATTAATTTGGTTAATTAAAAAAGCAATCATTTGTCCGAAACCATAGGATTTGCTCAATTTTTTTGTTGTGAAACTATTCTTTTTAATTTTATCTCGGTGCCAATACTTGAAGCAAGAGCCTAAAATTTATGTAAATTATAAAAACAACTACAAAACATCATGTATATCTATAGGAATACCTTAGCCCTACTCACAAGAACCTCAAACAGTATTTTGGCGTAATTCTTTTAAACATAAAACAGTATTTTCTGTTATATAAATCGCCTCTTTTAAATCAATATCAACTTTCTGTAGGAGACGACACAGAGGTAAGGCAAAACTAAATATTTTATCGATGACTGGAAGTGCAATTAAAAATTCTGAAGAGACTATTTTGTAACATAAGCAAGTGCATCTCCAGAATCTTTCCGATGAGATATTTCCTTCAAGCTTTCTCTAAGAAATCCTGTACTGCTTCGTATTTGAAGTCCAGCGTGTTGCACATAATCGTTTAAGGGTTTTCGCTGAAGGATTTTCAGCAGATTCTTTAATATTTTTTAAGATGCCATTTTTTTCTTTTTGGTGTATTAAATAAACCATACATTATTTCTATAAATATTAAAACAATTTCTTATTTGTTGTACCTCGCAAGCTTTTGAAGCTGCTAAATTCAAAGAGTGGGCAGCACAGTGTACGTATTTGGCTTTAGGTTAATTGCGACGAACAAACGCCTAAACGCCATTAAACTTTCCCGCCGTAGAACTCGCGCCATCATATTTCCTGTCCACAAGAATATTTAAATCTAATCCAAAATTTTCCAGACTGATAATAATTAAATTTGACAAACTCTCGCCTGTTAAATTTTCAGCCACAACAAATTGTAAGAAATCGTCACGAAGTACCAGTAGTTTCTATTCTATTTTTGGCAAATGCAACGACTTTTTAGCTACGTTCTTACACAAAAATGAAGCTACATACGTACAAAAAGATAATAGTTAATTTATTTGCAGCAATAACAAGAATGTAAACTCGGGAACTCGTCTTATGAGTATGAGTAAGCGCTTTCTTAAAAAAACCTAAACACTTACTTCCTTGGCTTTTTTCCAGTTGTCTATTTTTACTTTAACCAAGGCACCCAAAGCCTGGCCCTAAACACCTCCAGTTGTAGCAAAGAATACACAATATTTACAGAATGCACCTTGTTCTGTAGCGTAAGAACAAAGCCAGTTAAACTCTGTCAACTGCTGATGTTGAAACCGCAGTTTCAGTTTTTTATTTTTAAATTTATCAATTAAAGGGAACATGTGTGATGGTGGTAAACCCAGAGCAATTCTATTGTATTTACTTTTTCTGGACCAGATTTGTTTAGAAAATTTCCAATATCTTGCTGATTATGCAAATGCTGGCTCTGGATGGTACTGGTGGTAGTATTGTTAGTACTACTACTGTGACTGGTTTCTTCATCTTTATGAGATTCGCCTGCCTCTGCGGCACCGGCAAATGAGCTTGATGTCAATGCTTCATTTTCATCAAATTTTCTTCTTTTTAAGAAATTTTCCAAGGAACTTAAATTACTCATACTTTTATAGTTCATTAAGCTATTTAACAACGTTTTTAAACAGATCCCGGACACAGTGGGGTTCCGATGGCTGGGCGGTCCGCCCCAGGCCCCACATCGACATAGGCCCCAAATATGAAAATATGAAAACACTTCATTTTATTTTCTAAATAATAAAAAATCGGCCTAGGTCCCACGTCGGCATAAGCCCCGAATGTTAGACAACTATATTTGTTCTAAATAATAAAATACTTTCAATCGTGAACATGTTATATTTGTATAATTATTTACGAATTGAATTTAGGTCAGGTGAAATAGTTTAGTGTTTGCGTGCCAGCTATTTCAGAGGATCTCAACCACGCTACCACCCCTTCGCCGCTAGTAACAAATCGACTCGCCCGCCGTGGCCGATGTGGACGTTCACAATAGTTTAGACCGGTTGGAGCCAGCGTATAGTTTTGTATGATGCTATGTATTTTTGTGGTTGTGATTCTCTGTCACCAAGTATGTATTTGAGTAGTTACGAGAGTATTGAGTTACGTCCTCATGGTATCATCTCGTTCATGGTAAGCTTTTATTTATTTATTTTGTTCTAAGAGATGGCTACGACTGTGATGAGTGTAGAGGTTAGTTATTGTGAAGTGTATGTACAATTTTATTTCACATTGCTTTATATATTTAAACCAGAGAATCTATCTGTTCCACACATAAGCATGCGCAGAGCTCGTTCACTGTGGGAGCCACTATCGGAACTTTTACCCCCCTCCGCTCATCTCGTTGGGAATAATAACGTAATCATATTGCCAAATGTTAAGTCAATACTAATTCAATAGTTTCTCTTCCGCAACACAAAAATATGCTAACATTATTCAATATAAATAAATCCATATATGATATTTTCTAATAATCAAAACAACAAAATTACGTTGTTTACTAAAATTATCAGTTTATTATAATAATGTTGTTAATATCCCACAATGTGCTAATTAATATACAGAGTGGTCAAATGCTTTTAATTTAAAATTAAAATAATTTAAAAGTGTATTTCACAAATAGTATGTACCGAAGTTCTAGGTAAGCGTTTTAGAATATTATTAATATTTTTTCAGTTAAGCAATCTGGTGATAACCATGAAACGAAACTATCCCAGTGGATAGGAAAAGAAGAAACGTCAAAAAGCTAAGGAACAAGAAATACACCGTTTGTCGGGTTTACTGCTGAAATTTACTCAAAGGGCGTCAACCCAAACAATCAATGAAGCAGAGCCACCAGAGGGTCCAAAATCTATAGACAGTTCAAGTACAAACTATTATCAACGAATACAAGATATAAGCATTCAAGAAAAAGAAGAAAAAGGGTACAGAAATAAAAGGAGACAGGGACAAAGAAAAGGGAGAAGGAAGAGAAGGGGAAGAAAAGGAGGAAAAGAAAATTCCTTTGATACGTTCTGAAGCAGAACCATCAGAAGAAACGGAGGATTTACCATTAAACTTTGACGTTGGGAATTGGCACATTCCAGTGCCAGATGGTTTTCGGACCGACATTATCAGACGAGGCAGTGCAAATTACCAAAATTTGGATGGACCGTTTGAGTCAGTTCAGAAGCCTGGAGAAAATCCAAAATGCCAAACCCGGTAATTGACCAAAAATTGGTTTTATAAGCAGCTTCCTAGCGGAGAAAGGATTTCTGAGGAAATGGATGGTTTATTCTCATAAACAGAAAACGCTGTTTTTGTTTCTTGCAAGCTCTTCGATATAAACGATAAGAACACAATGACATCCAGTTTCATCACAGGATTCAACAGTTGAAAACTGTGTCTAATCACGAAAGCTCTGATATCCATATTTACAACTTAAAGAAATGGAAAACGCTTGAAGTAAGCTTTCTTCAAAACAAAACCACCGATGCTGCTCACCAAGACGTCATGAGAAGAGGGAGGAAGAAATGGAGAGACATTTTACATCAGCTCTTAGATATTACACTTTGCTTGGCTAAGTAGAATTTGCTTTTTAGAGGTCACAGAGAAGACATTGACTCTGGAAATTGTGGTAATTTTTTAGAACTAGTGAGCCTTCTTTCACATTATGACCCTGTTTTAAAAGAGCACAGTATCCGGTTTTAACAATCTTTGCATGCAGAAATGATTCCAGTCACCTACTCATCGCCAGCAGTGCCAAATGAATTTATTTCTCTCTTGGGCAACGCTGTAAAAAAGGAAATAATCTTTTAAATTAAGGAAGCAAAGTACTGTGGAATATTGTTCGACAGCACATCTGACATCTCACACCCAACAGGTTTCCCAACGAATTTACGAATAGAATGCATTACGCAGTAGTTAATTTTTATTTACCTTTACCGAACCGAAAAAAATAAGCCCCTGTCCTCAGAAGTACGCCAAATTTGAATAGAACTTTTAGTTGTTTTGTTCCATTAATAGCATATTGGGTTTGATTTTATTACTAGGTTATCCCATGTCTTTGTGTATAATACATTAATTAAGAAAACTGAAAATCAGAAAAAACATTTATTCGACGAAATGAGTTTGTTTTTTCTTGGTACATTTAAGTATCGCTTTGATTTTTTAAGGATTAATAAGAATAAGCGTAAAATAGAGTGCAAGGTTTGGGCGGTTGGCATATCTCCCTCATCCCCCTCTTGGGTACGCCACTGTACATCGATATTATTGAAGTAAGCATAACGTCTTATCGTAATTTCTATTTTACTGTTTTTGTTTTGTATATTCCTCATAATACTTCTTTAACAGACTATGAACTCTTCCTTGATGCTTCTCAACACTTAAATGTGGATTTTAACCATAACTTTATTGTTGTGGGCGATTTCAAAAATTGTTTTTTAATGAACGCACAGAAGTTCAGTTTAATAATCATTAATTGTATTTTATTTTAAAATTAAGTTTTAAAGTACATACAGAAAAAGATTAACTCGAGTGGGACTGGAAAACGACGACCTCCACTTTACTAGAGTGAGGCTCTTCCATCTGAGCTTATAATGATGTGGTTGAAGAGGTTTAAAAAATTTAATAAATTAATGGGTGTTAAATGTGTGTAATGTTCTCGTAACAAGTCGTTAAACTAACTCGAGGTACAACCCGTTCACCAAAAATAATGCCTTTGTCCCAGTCGGTAGTTTAAATAGGCCGGTTCATGCTTTTGTTTTGCTTGATTACCACAATTTATGCTGTGTTATTTTCGCTTAACATAAATAATAAAAATGCAAGGTAACACTAATAAAAATGATCTCCGACGCCAAGTTATTTTTTAATTATGCTCGGAATAACTAAACCGAGGTTTACAATAAAAATTTTACCAAAATGTTAAAAAATAAAAAATATACAGATTATGTTTATTAACAGTTAAATTTAGGGTTATATAAAATATATCTTAAAATTAGCCTTATACTAAGAAATCATTAACTTATAAATCCTGTACAAAATATAATACATCTTCTTAAGAACCCCTGGTATTGAAAAAAATAAATGCGGAAATGCAAACCAATGTGATGTAATCCTTGTCTCAATGTTGTGCAATATATCGCAATAACAATGCTTTACGTTGTAAAACTCACCAAAATGGAATTTTACTTCTTATAAATTTCTCTTCAAGAAATTTGAACAATCCAATGTTTATTGCATTCTCTCGAAAGTTCAAAATAAATAATGGAATCTACATTTAGATCTGCATTAAAAGCAAAACGCAATCATAAAATTAAAGCGTACGTAACAGTAGTATTAAATGTGCAATTAAAAGCAGTAAAATTAAAGTGTCAAAGTAAAAAAAAAGAAAGTGCCTGCAAAAAGCAAATGTTTTAGATTTTAATATTATGAGTTAAATATCTCTTACCATTAAATCAATGACACTTTTTACAAAATTTAGGTGGAAACCCAAAAATGGCTTCTTGCATCAAACAGCGTACCACAAGAAATGAAAAAATGGACGCTTAGGAAGTCAGATGATGACGCCTTGCGCGAAAATATGAGCAGAAAAAAAAATAATTTAAAGAGGTGGGAGTATAAACTTTTAAGAAGATATTCACTTAAGTTACACCAAAATGCAAATTAAATTGCCTACCACATACCTATGTATCATTAATAATTAGAATGTTTCTTATATTTACAACTAAATGAACGAAGAACATAAATTACGGTTTATTTTAATACAACTCAAAATGGGTTGTTACAAGCTATCGAGGAGGCAAGTCACAATCGATCCAAACTTAAACTGTATGTACTTCCCTAATTACGATGTGTTATAATTTGTATACACACAATGAAGGATCACAGTCAACTTTCTGTGTATGTCATGTGAGCCCGCAATTCGCAAAGGTTTCGCACATGACAACACGTGACTGTTTGTTAAAAAAAATAGAAAAACCCATTTAGTACACGGGGGGCGCTTGAAAATTTGTTTTTGTGTCAAGAGTAAAGTACCCTTATTTTACAAAATATCGAAAAATATCATTTGAAAAAGTTGTTCAGTATTAAAAAATACACAAAATCACGGCCATCTAAGATAAGTTTTATTTTTTTACCCTTTTATTTAAAATTATGTCTAAAAAAATAAAATATTCTTAAAACAAGGGGTACAAGACATCCTGTACACAACGGGTTATTAAAAAAACCTGTAATGTTACAAGTTACACAATTATGATGTTAACTATGATTAATTTGTTTTTAAAGTAAAATAATGTTCAAAGTTTTTGATGCAGTTATTTTTATTTATTGTTAACATCCAAAATTTTCCAAAATCATACAGCAAATACAGATACAGGATATAATATCCAATAAAAATAACTCAAAAACTATCAGAAAGAAATTAGTATCTTTGCACAGGTTGATTTTATGGTTGCTTCCATGTCCAAAATATTGTTTTAAGTTGTCTCTGAAAACTAACGAATAACAAGTATTTGACATTAAATGCTTTACATATTTTTTAAATATTTATTACTTAGTTGTTGTTATTGCTTATTTTGTTACTGTTTGATAATAAGTATAATTGAAATAATATTAAGATGCTTACAAAAGAAGAGAAAGTTGCGATTATTTTGTTGTGTGGGGAAAATACTCCAAGCAGACAAGTTGCAGACATTTTTAATATCAGGCATCCTAATCGCAATATAAATAATACACCTTGACCCGTATTTTAAATAAATTTAAAGAACAAGGCGGTATTGACAACATTTTCAAAAAACCTCACACCGATGCTAAAGTATTTACAGAGGTGGAAGAGGAAGTGTGTTTAACGGTTGTGGAAAATGGTAAAACATCATCAATTAAACAGATATCGACATGTCTGGATGTACCGTCTAGTACTGTACAAAAAATCTTAAAAAAAAAATAAATTTAAAGCTTTCAAGCCAAAATTCATAAATACTCTAAAAATGGGATTTTATTCCAAGATTTGAGTTTTCGGCATGATATCAGGAAGAATACGAAGAAAATTCACGATTCCCAGTAAATATTTTATGGACTGATGAAGCAACATTTACATCTAATGGAACAATACTTTCACAGAACAGTAGGTGGTGGGCTACAGAAAACCCTCATTTTAGTGTAGATTGCAATGATCAATATTGATTTAAGGTAAACATCTTGTGTGGACTGTTAAACGATACTGTGATTGATCCCCTTTTCTTTGATGAAAACCTCACTGCTGACCGATATTTGCAATTTTTATGACAAGATTTATTACCAATTTTAAATCAAATGCTACGTAGACAAAGAAACAAAATTTGGTATCAGTTAGATGGAGGATCTGTGCATTGTACTTTCTTCTTTTGGGGTTTATTGAATAACGAAGTTTACAAACATAGTCCTTTTAGAAATAGAGACCATTTAAAAACTGTGATTACTAATTGCGTGAGGGCCATAAATAAAACCGGAGCACTTTATGAATGCAGCCAACGATATGGTAAGAAGAACTGAACTGTGCATGTTGCGGGATGGACATCATACTGAGATGTAAAATATTGACAAGCGGGACCATATGAAGCATCTTTTGTTTTTAAACCAAACTTAAAACCAGTATTTTGGAAATGGAATCAACTTTGCATAAAAAACCTTGAGAATTATTTTATTTTAAAAGGAAATTAATCATAGTTAACATAATAATTGAGTGATTTGTAATATTAAAGTTTTTTTTAATAAACTATTGTGTACAGGATATTCTTTATTTATTATTTTAAGAATATTTTATTTTTTAAAGACACCATTTAAATAAATGGGTAAAAAAATAAATCTTATTTTAGACGGCCGTGACTGAATGTATTTTGTACTGAACAACTTTTTCAAATAATATTTTTCTCTTGTCATAAAATCAAATTTTCAAGTGCCCCCATATACCAAATGTGTTTTCAATTTTTTGTTGCTGTATGTTTAGTTTCAGGGGATGCACAAACTTTTATCAGGAATAACTTTTCGTCGAAAAACCCATAAAGAAAAACGGTATATCTGAAAATGCGAAAATATACAGGGTCGCCCATTTAAAAAAACCATCGATGACGTCATATCTCGAACATTGGCGTAGCTGCTGCCACTGAATAGATCATAAAATTTACATTAACTTTTGTAAAGGTCGTTTTTTGATACAATAAATAGTTTAGCCAGAAACAAGGGGTTTCCACGCATATATATATATATATATATATATATATATATATATATATATATATAATATACATGTATATGGACGGAGGATTGCTCCTTAACTATTAGAGATACCAAAACCAATTTTGGTGTGGTAATACACGATCATTGGACCTACATTCTAAAAATATTTAGGTATATACCGGATGATTAAAAAAAATATGCCAACCCAAACCTGTGTTTTTTTCAATGGAACGCCCTGTATAGTTTTGCATTTTTTGATTCACTGTTACATTTAGAATCAGGTATGCTAGCCGCTCGTAATAAAGAGGAACAATTGGATCTATTGTTTTGAGGTTTGTATAATCATTAAAATATTGTTCCATTAGTTTGTGTGTTTTTGGATTGCAGTTTTGTCAATTTTTGTATAAAATAAATTTTTCCAAAGAAGAAATGGTCGATATGATCTTTAGTTACGGCAAAGCTCATGCTTTGCTGGCTACCCGTTTGTACTTTGAACGATACCCAGAGAGAAGACAGCCGCGGAAATAATCGTTTATGAATGTAGCAAAGAGATTTATAAATTCTGGAAGTGTGTGTTATCCCAAGCGCGCAAAAACAAGCCCAAATGAAGAAATTGAGTTTCAAGTTGTGGCATCTCTTATAGAAAATCCGCAAATTAGTACCAGAAAGCTAAGCACACACCTAGACCTAAACAGAAATACAGTTCGCAGCTTCATTAAAAAAACCAATTGCATCCTTATCATATCGACCAATATCAAGCTTTAAGTGAAATAGATTTTCAAAATCGTGAATCTTTCTGCCAATGGGTAACTACCAAAGTCAATGAAGAACCCAATTTTGTTAATAACATTCTACTTACGGATGAGCCAACTTTTCACAATAATGGCAATATTAATATACACAACTATCATCACTATTCAGATACTAATTAATCCACACATCTTAAGAGTTGATCACCAGCATCGATGGTCAGTTAATGTGTGGGGTGGTATAATCAATTTTAATGTGATTGGTCCTTTTTTCTTTGATGGTAGTCTTACTAGAGAAATATATTTACAGTTTTTGTAAAATGATTTGCCCGATCTTTTGGAAAATATCGAGGCAGATAATATTCGCACGATGTGGTTTCAACTGGATGGCGCCCCTCCACATTTGCAATCAACGTTAGGCAATATCTTAATAGAAATTATCCGATGAGGTGGATAGGACGAGGTGGTGTGCAAAACTGGCCCGCCAGATCACCGGATCTTACTCCCCGTGATTTCTTCCTTTGGGGATACGTTAAAAAAAAAGTTTACCAACATCCTCCCACCACAAGCGAAGATATGAAAAATAGAATTAGAGCTGCGTTTCAATTCATTTCGCCTCTAATGTTGTTTCGAGTGAATCTTTCGTTTACCGAGCGAATTGCAAAGTGTTTAGCTAAGCGTGGTCAGCATTTTGAACATTTAATTTGAATTTATGGTTTTATTCGTTTATGTTTACTTGTTCAACTTATTTTTAGGTGTAGAGAATTATTTTATTGTTTAGTTATTAACTAAGTTTTCCCATCAGTTAAAGAATTTATTTGCCATTTGTATTTTCTCATTTACTCTGGATTTTGTTTTATTAGTTCTTCTGTATGTCAATATTTTCAAATAAAGCATCAATATCTCAAGAAGGGTCCACCTTGGCTATGAAACCTATTATCAATTAGTATCTACATTTGAAAAATTGAGAAAAGTTAATCATTCTGTATAGTTTTACATGTTTTCGAAAAATTTCCCAGTTTGTTAGTAGACTATTATTAATAGTCGGTGGTATAAACAGATTCATAAAATCGTGGTGACAACGCTCGCATCGTGGTTCTAAAGTTAACGCTATTTTGGTACTAAATTGACGATATCTGCAGAACGGTTAGTGATACAGATACAAATTTCTATACTTTTATTTTAGATGTAACAGTTAATCCAAAAACGCAAAAATATACAGGACGTTCCATTTACAAAACACAGGTTTGGGTTGGTATATTTTTGTCAATCCTATATATACCTAAATATTTTTAGAATATAGGTCCAATGATCGTGTATTACCACACCAAAATTGGTTTTGATATCTCTAATAGTTAAGGCGAAATCCTCCGCCCACGCAGTAGCCACCCACCTTGTATATATATATATATATATATATATATATATATATATATATATATATATATATATATATATATATATATACTGGGTGTCCGGATAGGGGTACGGAGCGGCTGTATCTCGACAATGGTAGGGCCTAGAGGTTTGGGGAAAAAATCCTTATAAGTAAAATGGGCAAGAGAAATAGCTGGAAATTATTTTGAAGTTCTTAATTTGACTGCTTTGAAGAAACATAAAATTCACGCTATCTTGGAAAGTTAGACGATGAGCTTAACTTTCATCATCATTTGACAGCTTGGGTAATACCGCACCATTTTGTTTTACAACATTTTTTCGTACGTATCATAATAAGGGAGGGGGGAGCCAAAGGATTTGTCAATATTTGCATTGTAATATCGCCTGAATCGTTCAACCGATTTGAATATTTTTGATCTCATTTGAAAGAGTATTTTATGCTCTTTTAAAGACATTTTTTTGTGTAAACTGTTTAGTTTAAAATAAATAAACTAGAGGGCGTTATCTGCAGCGTTTACACATTTTTGTGATTTTCGGAAAAAAGTTAAATGGAAAGGTACTACTTTGTTGAAAGACTCTAAACCAGCATAAAAATATGTAAATTTTAGTGCAAACCGCATCCCGATATCTTAAACCGATCTTGATTTATATGAGAAAATGTCAAAAATTGGAGTGCTTTAATCAGATTAAGAAATATCGAGAAAAACAAACACCGCAGCCATTGTAACTGCTAAATTGAAAAATACTGATTTCACAACTGTCAAAATTTAGTTCTTATAGTTTTTGTGTCTCAGATTTACTTTTTTAATTCAATTATCATAAAACATGCCATTTACTAACGCGGAAGCATATATGTTACGCATCTATTTTCAATGTTACGAAAATGCTGTAATTGCGTCGTGTCAATATGCAATGCAATATTCACAAAGACTACATTTTTCTCGAGAAGTGTTTTCAAGATTGGCGATTACGGGAGACAGGCAACGTTCATCCTATGCAAGCACCTCAAAGAATTCGAAGAACACGTATTGAAGAAAATATTATTAACGTTTTGGCCTACGTGCAATACGATCCCACCTTAAGCACTAGAAAAATTTCGAACGACCTTGGGTCCCAAAAAACAATTATCCACGAGATTCATCAAGAAAATAAAATGCATCCCTACCACATTGTTTTATATCAGGCATTACAAGATACAAATTTTGATAGAAGACTGAACCACAGTTACCGGCTGTTAAATATGATTCGGGAAAATCCAAATTTTCTGTCACTAATATTATGGATGGATGAAGCAACTTTTAATAGCGCAGGAGGTGTAAATTTGCATAACATGCATTACTGGTCTCAGGAAAACCCACATTGGATGCGACAAGTAGAACATCGAAATCGCTGGAGAAAGGTTTTTGGAATTTCTGAACACTTTCCTTCCATCACTGTTAGAAGATGTCCCCTTGGAAACAAGAAGAAATATGTGGTTTCAGCTTGATGGTTGTCCGGCACATTATACCCAAATCGTACGTCAGCATTCAGAGGAACAATATCCGAATCGTGTTATTGGGAGAGGAAGTTTGTTTCCCTGGCCGCCGCGTTCGCCGGATTGAACTTGTTTAAATTTTTATCTATGGGGTAGACTAAAAGACGTGGTTTTTCAAAAGAAACCAACAACCAGAGAAGATATGATGGAACGAATTCGAAATGCTATTAGAAGCTTGTCCAAGGCTGAAATTGAAGCAGCTGTTTTCTCTACTGAAAATAGATGAAATAAATGCATTGATAATGACGGAAAACATTTTGAACACTTGTGAGATTTTTCGGGATGCGGTTTGCACTAAAATTTAGTTATTTTTATGTTGGTTTATAGTCTTTCAAGAAAGTAGTACCTTTCCATTTAACTTTTTTCCGAAAATCACAAAAATGAATAAACGCTGCAGATAACGCCCTCTAGTTTATTTATTTTAAACTAAACAGTTTCCACAAAAAAATTTCTGTAAAAGAGCATAAAATACTCTTCCAAATGAGACCAAAAATATTCAAACCGGTTGAACGGTTCAGGCGATATTAAAATGCACATATTGAGAAATCCTTTGGCTCCCCCCTCCCTTATTATGATATGTACGAAAAAATGTTGCAATGCAAAATGGTGCGGTATTACCCAATCTGTCAAATGATGTTTTGAAAGTTATAGCTCATCGTCTAACTTTCCAAGATAGCATGAATTTTATGTTTCTTCATAGTAGTTACGCCCCCTAGCTGTCAAATTACGAACTTCAAAATAATTTGCAGCTATTTCTCTTGCCCATTTTACTTATAAGTATTTTTTCCCAAACCTCTAGGCCCTACCATTGTCGAGAGACAGCCGCCCCGTACCCTTCTCAGGACACCCAGTATATATATATATATATATATATATATATATATATATATATATATATATATATATAGGGTGTCCCGTAAAGAATGGGCCACAATTCAGAGATAGTTTCCTTGGTTTAAAATAACCCCATTTAGGGCAAATTACCTTAGTCCAATTTTGCTTCCTTAAAGAGTTATGGCCCTTCAAAGATGCATTTTTTATTTCATTTTTTTCCGATAGCTGTTGCATTTTTCAAGATATCTTGTTTAAACTTGGCACAGTCGAGTTTTTCGGGTGAACGAACATGAATATCTATTTACTTTCAACGTAAAAGATAGAGGGCGCCACTCATCTTTCTGGTTTCCGCTGTATTTTTATATAGTTCAGCTCTTGTATTAATCGCAGCAGCAGAATATACTAAAGTTTTCATGTGTCCCCTGAAAAAAGAGTCCATTGGATTTAAATCATGACTTAGTGAAGGCCAACGAAGGTGTAAGGACCTTCCCCCAAACCAAATATTAATTTTAAATTCGTGTGGAAAATGGCGCTCGCTTGTGGAGTTTCTGCTGTTAAATACCTCTATTTTGGTAAAGGTTACAATAACAAAATATTGTTTACAAAAGATTGATCACGTCGATGATGGATTAAAATCCAATTCACTCTTGCCAAAAAATCACCTGGCAATAAATTTTGGACTGGTGTGTAATGATACGGGTGTAGTTGCTGTTCATGCAAAACAGTTGATATTACCCGGCGAGATAACCCAGTATTTGCAGATATTCGCCGAATGCTAATGGGCGAATCAATTTTAACAAGATCTAACACCTCTTCTTCTTGTTCGACGGAACGCACTATAGGTCATCCATAATGCTGGTGAGGACGAAAACTACCTGTTTCTCGCAATCTTGAAAATGATTTCTGTCTGGTTGTCTACGATTAAAAAAATATTTCCGTAACTTCTGGCCGCAGCACGTTCAGTGAAATTTTGTTGAGCGTAAATTGATTGAGCGATAATTGATAAACTGATATTTTTAATCGAAAAATTTTCCACGTTTCTCCCAATCATATGAAATAATATTTTTCGTATGCGAACAAAAATTTGCCACATTGTAGAAGAACATTTGGATCAATTCTCAAACCATAATTTCTGAACCCTATCTTTTTGAAATTTTGCAACTGCAGAAATTTTATCAAAAACTTAATTTTGGCTACAACGACGTGTTTCATGTCACATAAAGTTTTCTGCCCATTGGTGCGTTTGTATTTGTAACCCATCGATTTCAAAATTGTAAATAATGTCGTTCGACCCCCATCAAAAGCGAAATCTATTTTAACGTGATTATACAATTTGTCCAGAGTAAAATATTCATTTTTCGAATTAAATTGCCAAATTATTCGTGGTAAATGTTTCCGATACGTGAAATCCCAAAACTAAGATTTTCAGCGTTTACCACAATATGTTGACTTTAAATGTTGAGGTCTTGCCGTTATGATGTCTTGGATAGTTCCTGTAAAACCTAAAACTAAATACAAACTTAGTGTGCACATGAAATATATCCAACACCATCAACCACGATAAGTTCCCGATTACTTTTCCCCGTGCAACTATTTTTAAGCTACGTATAGCACCTTAAGCATGGCAGCTTTGTACTCTTTGCGATGATTTGCATTTCTTTCTTTCGTTACTTAATTACGTAACAGCACGATTAGATTACTTTTAACAAAACGGCATCAAATTGACTGCTTGCCATTTTGGCAAATGGGAGTACCACTACAGAAAAAAAATATCATGGCCTCCTCTAACGCAGAATAACGGTTGCACACAAAATTGTATGCACGCCCTAGATGCAGAATGCTTCCTTGGCATACAAATAACTATTCCTGTGACGTTTTATATTCAAAGACTTGAAATCGGTTTAAACTGTTAATTCGAAATACTAGATGGGTAGACAACCTTTGCTTAGTTTTCTTTGTCTTAGTGGCAACTTGTATAAACACGCCGTTGTTTTTTTTTACGACAAAGCTTCTGTGGGTCAGTGTTACCTAGGGCCTATTGCACCATTCAACTTTGCACTTTGCAATTTTCACTTTGCAAATCAGTTTCTGTTGCACCATTACGAAAAGTGCAAGGTTCAAAGTAAAGTGTTTTTCACAAAGTTGCTTTATGTCAAAATTTGTTTCTGTTGCACCAAAAAGCAAGCTTTGCAAATGTAAAGTTTTATGCCTAGACCAAAAAAAATAGATACTGTTATTGAATAGGCTATTCTGGATATTCGTTTTTAGTTTCTTCTTTTTTGTAGGTGACGCTGTACTCGCTGCGCGATTGTACCCGACTGTGTCGATCGCCGTTTCCCGTCACATTTAGTTTTGTGGTAAGGTTAGTGTTTTTTACATTGAGGTAGGAAGGGAGGGAAGACGACATGCAATCTCGAAAAGCATCCAAGGGTCGGCCATATTTTTAGCAGATTTACGTCGTTTGTATTGTGTAAAGTGTATGTGACATTATTTGAATTTTATAAATTATAGTAATGGCTTGTTGTGCTCTGCGTAGGATGTTACAGGGCCGTAGGCCATGATTTAAAAAACACTTTGTTTTCATTTATCACTGTTACTTTATTAATTTTGATTTGACCTGACCCTGGTATCCGCCATGTAGATAGCAGATTTAGTCCCACCTACCACGGACGTTTTTGTATCGGATGAAGTGGTATTATGTCGTCTCCTCTCCCTTCCTGCCTCAATGGTTTTTTAGTATTCATCTTTAACGTGAACTTCTTCTTACAAAAGTGCATCGTGTGAATTTAAATGTTTGTTCGTTTGTAGAAGTAATAACAAGAAATTCTATGTTTTATTATTGTAGATGGTTGCTATTTACGTGCAGTTGAAAGTTGTTGGAATTCGACAGCAAGCAAACATGTTTTTCCAAACCCAGCAAAAGACCTAATTAATTTTTGTTGTAATTCAAAGAACATGTTTTTAGTCTCATGATGATTTAATGAAATTATAAATTAGAGTATACGTCAAACAAACATTTTTCATATTGCTGCGCCTCGTTAAAAAATTCAATTTTCGATCACAAAAGTAGCATTTCGCGCTCTAGACACAAAAATAACTATTATTTAACAAAATTACTTTATTCAATTTTCTTCAGAACCACCGCTCTCATCCGAAGCATCAACATAAAGGATTTTCCGGTTTGTTATACAATTTCATGTTCGTAAAGCGATCTTTTTAAAAAAGGCAATGAATCTTTCTCTACTCTTTCTTCTCTTGTAGTTTTATCACGACTTTTCTTCTGATTCTTTTCTTTAACGGCTTTTTCTTTTTTTGCAATAGTTTTTTCGGTTTTGTCGTTATTAACAATTTCGTTACTACCACTTCCTTCAGCTTCAACGATATCTAAACCATACAAAACAGGGTTTTCCTTATCGATTATTTCGAAAATTGTTTTTTAAGACAAAGCACGGCTTTTCCAGACATCAAAAAGTGAATCACGTGCAAACTTTATCTTTATCTTTATCTTTATCTTTATCTTTATCTTTATCTTGTTTTGCGAGATTTAGAGATTGAGACTTCTCCAAAACTTTTTGCCACGCAATGTTCTTTTTCGTTTTTGTTCAATTTATTACTGTTGAAACTAC